>CAWUHX010000086.1:848259-1162489 GCA_963922205.1 Romanomermis culicivorax
GCAGTATCATCACTTACCTCGCGTCTTCTATACAGTAACAAATAACAATTGAACAGTGGCTTCAACAATATGCAGCAGAGCAGACTGAAAAACAATTCTGAACTGGAAATACTGCTGTACAATGAATTTTTGACAGCCAGCTATTTGACGTTCGTTTTACAAAAACAAATGCGTGTCACGGGACATTTTCATAAAAGCTTGAAACGAACAAGATCATTTTTTCTTAGGCTTAGCAAGATCAAGAAAATCTGATATGTGCGGAAGTCGTTCGAAAACTTTTTACCTTCAATTAATGGGGTGTGCGTGACGACAGGGATGAAAGAGCATTTACTGTACGATTTTGATACGCCGGAAAGAAAAGTAGATGATTTTCCAGATATATTGATCGTCTTTTCTGAAAGACAATTTTTGGCTAAATAATTATTGAGTTTATTCAAAGTCGTGGATTTTTTTAATAGGGTTGTAAAAACTACAAATATAATTTTTTGTTCGGAGCAGCTGACCGCATGAAAATCAAGGAATTTCTAGAATGTGAAGATACTACATTGATAGAGCTCATTTTTTTAACATTTCTCGAAAGTTCGTAATATTTTTGAAAAAACATATCGAGCATAATCTGCTATATATTTCCAAAAAATTTTAGGCATGAAACTTCATTTTTTTGCGTAGTATGTTTCTGAGTCGTCATATCGTGAATTTAATTCCCAAAATTCCATTGACTTTTGGCGAACGATAGAACTCACAAGAAAGCTTTTTTCCACTTCAATCTTGAATCAGGCGAGTTATGTTAACATTTACGATCAAAAGTAAGAAGGAAAAAAATAATGTGAAAAAGAACAAAAAACATAGAATCGAGAGAATAGAAACAGATAGAGATAAAAGAAGTAAATGCAAAGAACTAAAATGAAAAGTAGATAAGAATGAGAAAAAATCACACAGGATAAAATTAAATAGGAAATAGAGATTGGCGAATTGTATAACAATTACATGGGAGACAATGCTTATTAAAATTGAGAACTTGTAGTGTATTTTTTCATGAGCAAAAAAGAGAAGAGTAGATGACAAGTACAAAGAAAATGAAAGGAAGCAGAGGCGAAAGATAAAAATGCAAAAACATACATGAACGAAAACATAATTGCAACAGACAAATAAAAAAGAAATATATACAAAGAAAAATATAAGGTAAAGAAGGAAATTGTGAAGAAAATGTTATTGCATTCTCTATTCCTCGTTTGGTATCGCCCAATTGAGAATTCGCTCAATCGGGAATCACTTATGTGGGAATCGCTTAATTGAGAATTCGCTCACTTGGGAATTCACTCAATCGGGAATGGCTCACATGGTAATCGGTCAATTGAGAATTCGCTCATCTGGGAATTCGCTCAATCGGAAACCGCTCATATGGGAATCGCTCACTTGGGAATAAACCGTACTAATGCATGCGACACTTTCTGACGTTGAATATCGTACAATGGTCAGAATTCTTATGCAAAATTTACTGTAGATATGATTCGTTGGGAGCGTTGTTCAGTGCTAGGACTACCCAATGCGCTCGGAATCATGTCATATTTTGGAATCTTCTTCAGATTGATGCTTTAAACCTGATAAATAACTCAGATCTGAAAATGTCCGCCAGACTTCATTCGTATGATGAATATAGACACGAACCCTTCCTCCTAATCCAAAGTCTACAAATCTGAACACATGATTTTGTAGGACGAAGCAAAAAAGCAAGGCTGGAAAATAATCCTGGTTTATAGATCTGTTCGTGCAAATGATACGATGTTGATAAGAGAGTAAATTGATGCACCAACCAACTGTAACTATGTAATTTTGGACAAATTTTAGGTTGACTGGCAAAACGATGCTAATTGATGGGGCTAATTTTAGCAACAGTGAGGCAATGCGACGCCACCAAACACGTTCAAGATTTGTTGGACTACGGAAATATCAATCATCGGAGGTCGATAAAAAGCTCAATAATAGGGGCTAGTGATAATTTTTTCGGACAATGCAAAGTGTTTGAAATTTCCGTCATGTTTCCAGTATTTGAAAAACCCTGTAGAACTTTCTTACGAAGGAAATTTTTGAGACTCGGAGACTGATATTGAGAATTGAGGCAGTGAAGTGCAATTCTGCAACCTGTATGATAGAAAAGGAAGTTATAATGCTACATAACGCGAAAACATAATTATCTTTTAGAATACATTGCTAATTTCATAATTAATAATGAACCTAATCAGCTCTCGGCAATATAAGATACTCTGTTTTTTAATGAGAAAAATTTCAATTCAGAGAGCATACTGACGAACAAAATACTACAGTAACGAGCAAGCTTCCCGCTGTGACTTCTACGTTTGTGTCCACAACAGAATTTTTTAACGTTATGAAAATTAACAGAGTGCTCTCTGATCGTCAAGAATTGAAACAAGTGTAGACGAAAAAGCAGTGGTCAACTTATGCAATGATTCGTGGAAAAAATCAAAAACATCTGTTGTAAATGCTTATCATACAATGTGAGTTAAAAGGTAACAAAAATACGTACTGTTCTCGTTTGCTTACTGTAAAATTTTTCGCACAAAGATTGTTGGATTAGTTGAGAGGGCATGCAAATGTGCAAAATAGTGTGACGCCTGATTCACCGCAAACTTACAAAAATATAAAAACAGGTTTACTTTGTTTTCTGACTTCATTTTATAGCAGCATTCTAAAAACTGACTATAGTAAGTTCCTATACCATTATATCCTTTGTGGATGGCCAAGTAACTAGCATAGTCCTCGTATAATTGATAGATAATAACAACCTTGCACAAAAACAAGCAAAAAGTAATCTACAGAGACAAAAAACAATTTCCTCTTTAGCGTAATTTTCCATGAAATTGATAATCAACATGGACTAAAACATAAATCAATAATTTGCTCAAAATACTGGTTGCTTTTTAGCGGCACTGTGACTCATCGAGAAAAATTGATATTTATCGAATTTTTGGCAATAACGCACGGTTTTTTGACCAATAAAAAATAGTTTCAAATTCGAGTTTCATGACGATCAAATCTCTCTTGATGCTCAAGTATTTCACTTCACGTGTGTAGGAAGCTCCTATAGTGCATATATTTTGAAATTGCAAATATACCGACAAGAAAAAATATGTTTCATTTGCCGCACAATTTTGCGCAATGAAGAATTTTGTAATGTTGAATACGAAATGCGAGAAGGGTCACATGCAAAAAATCGTTACAACTTGAAAGAATTTTTTACCACTTGAAAAATGTTTTGAAAATTGAATTGAAATTGACACTTGAAAATTTCATTGATTACAGTGAAGAAGTTACTTTCTTACGACTTGACCTTAGTTTCAACGCTTCGCTGTTTTTAACAGGTTGCTAACTAACTTGTATATATTTTTACAGTCACCGAATCATATGCCAAAAATGTCTAAATAAACACGAAACTTCGTGTAGTAATTTATATAGGGTGTGTTTACTGACCATTTCAAATTTAATGGAGCTCTCATGGTTTGGGTAATGGTTATTGAATAATTTCAATTTATCGTCTGTTTCTTCTTGAAATATTTCTAAACGAGCAAGTGCTGCTTCATATTTCTACGATTTCTGGCTTGACCATGAGTCACATAGGACTTGTATTTTGTAAACTTATGTCACATTTTACGCCATGTCACGTGTATGACAGGTTTATCTTGGGAGAGCTGGAGAGGTTTGGGTATCTCATCAGGTAATACCGTGTTTTAGACGTCACATTGATGGTGAACCATATCAGATTGATCCTATTACAGTGAGTAATAGGCTGTGACTCCTGATGGATACTGGCATTTTCCCCAGGCTTCCCAAGTTGGCGTTGGGGGGCCTAACCTGGCAAATGGTGGCTATAGAGAGGTCTATAGTTGGTTCTCTTGTGTTGTCCTTGGGGTCTTGCTGTAGGGTAACGGACAACGCTGCCAGGCTAGGTGCGACAATCCCCGAGTCCTACTCAGTGAGAGTGGGGACAGGGTCACCCGTAAAATGACCTAAATTATGGGACCCGATTATGAACCAGGCAGCCCCTTTTAGCCCAAACCTGAGAGGTGGAGGCCCTACTTATCTGTGGAAACCTTGGGAAACCGACTTAGGAAGGATTTCCCAACAAATAACCCACAAATAACAATAATCCCCTGAGAAGACTCACCTAGTCCTGTTTCTCAAGCGATTACGACGCAGCGGGCAGCAAGTCCCTGGATGCTTTCGGTCTTCTGGCACTGGGAGCAGGGGATGCGATCCTCAAACGTCCTAGGCCGCGAGCGGCGGCGAGCAGGAGGGAGCGGGAGCGAGCGGGAGGCGAAACTCCAACGTTTAATTCACGAACCGGGGCGGTCGGACACCTGGCACTGATAGGCAGCGGGGTACTGTAGGCGGTGAGCGGCGGACGCAGTAAGAAATGCAAGGGTATGCAAATTTATTTAAAATAATAGGCGGCGGACGCAATCGAGTATATAAAAATATGCAAATTGAGAAGGGCGGCGGACGCGAAGTGACAACCGGATGAAAGCTTGGTGAACCCAAGAATGAGCGAAAAACTAAAGAAACATGTCCTTTTAAGGACATGTTTGGCTACAGCTGCAGCTTGGGCGGAGTTTCTCGGCGCTCAAGCTAACTTCTGCAGCTAGACGCGATGCAGAAGATGCCTATGAGCACATAGACATTTTTTCATTCACATGCGTTTAGCACTGAGGCCGGCTGCAGTGCCTATGCTAAGCATACGAACGTCTTTAGCTAAAACTTCTTAGCTAGTCGTTTTGCGTAACAAAAACGACGCTAATTTTTGATGATAAGAGGTGCGTGAGCGCACCAAAAATAGCCATGTGCTCGTGGAGCACGACTGGCGGAAGTTTTTAGCTAAAGGGCCTACTGTAGCCCGCGTTTGTAAAGAAATAAAAATACAACAAAACGAAACATAGAAATGCATAAAAATATAAAAACGAACACAAAATGCATGTGTAAAAATGAAATAAACAAAAGCATGATCGAGTAATGAACGAAACATGAAAAATAACAAAATGTCGGCATGATCAGAATCACGTGACGTTGGAGAATTGAGCGGCACGTGACACTGCGGTCCTTCGAAAAAGGGCGTCCTCGTCCTTGCGGTGGTCAGTAGTGAGGTTTTGCGTGGCGTGTCCGTGGTCGTAGGTCATTCCAAGGTGTGACGGCGAGAGTGGTCGAATAGGTCCGTTGGGTTGTCGGCGGATGAAGCCTTCTTTGATCGTAATTCGTTCGGTGGTATGGTGACCGGAGGTTGTTGATGCGTGAAGTTGCCAACATTGAATATCCTGTGCGAAGGTCTGGAACACAGAAAAGAAAAATTTTCAGGGCAAGATGTAGGCTATCGCAGAGGATGCGCCCAGTGAGGTACAGATTGTCGGGTTATCGCAGAGGATGCACCCAGTGAAGTGTAGGCTATCGTGTGAGGATGCGCCTAAGGCGTGACGCTTTGGTTGCTGAACATTCTCTTCTATCCACTAAGATCCAGCATGGACAAGAGTGGATACTTCGTGAGGGGCACGGCGGTCCTTCGAAAAAGGACGTCCTCGTCCGTAAGCGGGGACAATGAAGAGAATGCATCTTGAATTAAGGGTCGGGGACCTCTGCATCAAGATGTGGGTCAATCAAATTAGGTGTAAAGTCCCGGCTTATTGAAGGATACAACAAGGGGGCCGAATCCGTTGCCTGTGAAGTGGGAGGTGTATCCTCTGCTTCACTCGGTAGTTCAGGGGACACGTAAAGTCAAAGCTGGTTGACATGTACAGTGTCTTCCTGGTCCATCTCGAGACGAAGTGTGACATTTGGGTATGCCACACTTGTTACAAGGTAGGGCCCATCATAGATGGGCAGCAATTTAGGAGTGAGTCCACGTTTGCTGGAGGTGCGCAGTTTGAGCACCTGATCCCCTACTTTGTACGAGACATCATGTGCCCTCCGGTCGTACGACCGTGCATAGGCTTCCTGTGCTTTCTCAATCCGACTCTGGATTAAGGTTAACGCATTCGTGAAATGACGTTTGACCTCCATATCATATGAGGAAACATTAATGATATGGGCCGGAGGGTTGAATGAGAGCGCGGCATCAACAGGGAGCATGGGTGTGCGACCGTACATGAGTTCAAAGGGCGAGTACCCTGTTGACTCATTCATGCTGATATTGACGGCAAACACAGCGTATGGTAGGTGTTCATCCCAATCGGTATGTCCTTGATAAACATACATACGTAGCCGTGTGGCTAGCGTCTGATTAGCTCTTTCCACTTCGCCGTTGGTCATCGGGTGATAGGCTGTAGAGTGGATTTTCTTCGTTGCGCAGATCGCAGTGATCTCAGTCATCAGTTTTGATGTGAAATCAGTGCCACGATCTGATTGAAGAATCTGCGGTGCCCCGTGCCGGCAGACAATTTGCGTTACAAACAGCCGGGCTATGGTGTGTGCAGTGATGTCCGGAGTAGCAAAAGCCTCGACCCATTTCGTAAAGTAGTCGATAAAGACTACGATGAAACGGTTGCCAGCTTCGCTAGTGGTCATTGGTCCCATGCAGTCTACACCTACCCCGTGAAACGGTCCCGTGATGGTGATAGGTTTCAGGGTCGCAGTGGTTTTCTGTCGAGCGGGCTTATTCCGTTGGCAAAGATCACACCGCTGACAGAAGGACTTGACATCCCGACTGAGGGAGGGCCAGTGGTATCTGCGAGCAATGAGCCGCGCAGTACGTTTAGCACCGAAGTGTCCAGCTAAGATGTCATCGTGATGAGCCCGGATAATGGTAGTAACCATGGATCTGGGTATGACGATCTTATTGGACTCGCCTGTCCATTTCTGAAGAACGTTATCCAACAGATGGTAGCCTCGCACATCATTCTGGTCGCCCAGAGGCTTAAGAGAGCGAATGATGTCGGCTAACTCCGGATCCTCCAGCTGAGCAGCGAAAAGGTCGGGGTGCTGCGCACCGACGGATATCTCGGCATAAGACTCTGATCGTAGTGGGCGCTCCGCGCCAACAGTGATCGGTGCTGAATTACTTGAACGCGCCAGGTGCTGCACACCATCGGTCAAGGTCCTTGATCTCGCCAGGTGCTGCGCACCATCGGTGATCATCATGACATGCCCCTCAGGTCTGTAAAGGGGAGTATCATCAATACTCTGACCGGTGAGGGAGTTAGGATCCGGCAGGCATGATAATGCGTCAGCATTACCATTAGACTGACCTTTTCGCGGCCGAATTGTCAGTTTGAATTCGGCGAGCGCGAGTCCCCACCGGGCGATCCGAGCAGAGGGGTTAGGCTTCTCCAACACTGCTTTGACCGCGGTATGGTCAGTCTGAACGACCACCTCGTGCTGGAAGAGGTATGGTCGAAAGTGCTTGACGAAATGGACAACAGCGAGAGTCTCCAGTTCTGTAATGGAGTAGTTTTTCTCGGCCGCTGTTAACCCTCGGCTGGCGTACGCGACAGGATGGTCGTATCCATGTTCGTCTAACTGGCTAAGAACCGCTCCTATCCCCGAAATACTCACATCAGTTTGAAGGATAAAGGATTTCGAAAAGTCCGGATGGCGCAGGATAGGAGGGTTGGTCAGCAGGCGGCGGAGTTCATCGAACGCCTCCTGCTGAGGTTTTGACCACTGGAAAGTAGTTTCCTTCCGTAAGAGCTTGGTGAGTGGCTCGCTGAGCCGGGCACAACCAGGGATGAAACGCCTGTAGTAAGACACGAGGCCTAGGAAGGACTTGATGTCTTTGGCGTTTTGTGGAATGGGTAGGTTTTGGACGGCGGCCAGCTTGGCTTGGTCAGGTTCTAGGCCGCTCTGTGAGATGCGATAGCCTAGGTATTCTACCTCTGAGTGCGAGAATTTGCACTTGCTCAGTCTGAGCTTTATTCCACCCCGGCGAAGACGGGCGAACACATCTGCCAGGCGCTCAAGCATTTGGGTGTGAGAGTTCCCGAACACCAAAATGTCGTCGAGATAAGTCAGAACCGTGCGCCATTGGATTCCAGTAAGGAGGAGGTCCATAAGGCGTTGAAATGTCCCTGGCGCGTTGCATAAACCGAAAGGCGAGTAATTGAATTCGTAAAGTCCAATAGGCGTATTAAAAGCCGTCTTTTCCTTATCGGCCTCGGCAATCGGGATTGACCAATAAGCGTTAGCCTGGTCAAGGGTAGTGAAATATTTCATACCCTTGAGTGTGTCGAGAATGTCATCTATCCGCGGGAGAGGGTAGACATCCTTTTTCGTGACCTCGTTAAGACCACGAAAGTCAACACACATACGGTGAGAACCGTTTTTCTTGCGCACCAGGACAGTATTAGTAGCCCACGGAGACGTGCTCGGCCGAATAATACCTTTCTCCTGGAGCGCCTTGACCTCTTGCATGATGAGATCCTTTTCCTTAGGTGAGGACCGGTAAGGGAAACGGCGGACTGGGCGGGCATCGCCCGTGCTGATTTCGTGCTGGACGAGATCAGTGGAACCTGTGTCCTTTTCATCAAGAGCATAGAGGTCGGTGTATGCAACCAGCAGATCGAGTAAGGCTGCCCGGTCCCGAGGGGAGATGTCCGGTGAGATTACAGCGTTGGCCTCGACCCACTGACGATCGAGGACGATGTCTGAGTCGACTGGTGATTCCCGTGAGGGCTCACTATGCATCTGCACATGACCGATGGTCGTGTGCGGGTAGAGAACCACGGAATGAGTACTCGGGTTAACTACCTGAAGTGGTATGTGACCGTTGGTCACGGTACTCACGCTTCCAGCAAAATATACGTGTCTTTGAGATCCGGTGAGGTGCTTCGGAAAGAAGGCCACCTCAGGCACGTTCATATAGATTGGTGGAACAGGGACAGTGAATCGTGTCAGGGAGCGAGGCTCCAGAATTACCAAGTCCTTCAGGGGCAAGGCGCCGCGGGCAGAAGGTGGGCTGTGGATGAGACCGTCACAGGGGATTCTACTTTCCTTGAACTGGAGGAAGGATTTCTCCCAGTTCAAGCTGACACAATTGAACCGGCCAAGGAAGTTGGTTCCAAGGACCAGTTCGGCTGAACAGTTCTCCTGTATTTGGACCTGAATCCGTTCAGAGACATCAGCCACTGTAACCGTGATGTAGGCTGCTCCTAGCAGTGGGATCGGGGACCCATTGGCTGCGATAGGGCGTGCCCTGGTTGGTGATAGTGACAAGTTGGGCAGCTGGGCCGCTAACTTGTGGTCCAGGAGTGAGAAAACAGCTCCTGTGTCGACCAGTGCCTTCGCTTCTACCCAGTTGTTGAGGAGAACTTTGATATGGGGTGTCCAAATATCCTTTGGGTAAAAAGCAGTGGCCACATGACCGGAATCAGGTGTGGTGGCACCACAAGCGTGTTTGGTCTTACCGGACCGCTTTGGAATCGGCAGTCCCGTATGACGTAGAAGACCTACTAGAGCATATCCGACGGAGGGTTCCGGGTCATTCAGAAGGGTGGACTCATCCTGCACCGTTAGTACGTGGTCTGAGTGATCCTTCGGACTCTGAGTAGCTCCTAGTGATTCAACCTCGGTGTCCGATAGCGGAGGCGCGTTTGGCACAGGTGATGTCGGAGCATCTGAATCACTTGGCTCACGGTATCGGCCCTTCTCTAGCGTAACTGGAGAGGTTCCAGGCGGAGGTCGAGGGCAACCTGACCCGTGCAAGGTCGACGGATGACGACTTGCCCGTCTAGAAGAGGCCCGGGATCCCCTAGTTGACCCACGTGATGAGGCAACTGAGGAGGCCCGTGAGTGTGGCCGAGAGATGGACGAAGCCCTGGACCGCGATCGTGATCCCGACCTGTGTGAGTTTCGCGAGAGAGCACGGGTGTTCTCCCACCAGGGGTCGATCTGGTCAATCTCCGGCGTGGTCAGCATGAGGGGTAATTCTACCGCATCCAGCCTACAAACATTACGTTGGTAGTCAAACATAATGTTCTTGAACTGTTCTAAGAAGTCCAGTCCGAGTATGAGGTCAACAGGTGCCCAGAAGGGAGACGTAGTCTTGCACACATGGAGATGTACATCGATCCGTGTGTTCGGCTGGCGGTTTCCGGGCAGCATGATTTCATATGGTCCCGAAAGGATGGTATGAACGGCTTTACCATTGATGCTCATCAATGGGTTAAAGTCGTGATGTTGCTGGAACGCCATGACCGCCTTCGGACTTTCTTTAGCCAAGGCCTTATGAAGACGTTGGCTAATGATAGTGCATGGGCAACCCGTGTCAAGGAAAGCAGGAGTTTCCTTGGTGTCCAGCAGCACGACGAAACACGGTGTGATTCCGTCAAGCTGGGAGGGCACATCGTTTTGCACGTAGTGAAAACCGATCCAGCGTTGGACTTTGCGGTAAAGACCCAATGGGGAGAAACGGCTAACAAACCTGACCTGTTTGCTCCGCAGACGGTAGCTGAGATAATAGGATACACCAAGATAGGCAAGGTATCCGGCACCGATCAGCACTGTCAGGGTAATTAGGATGTTAAAGATCAACTGGACCGGCCCGCTCAGGACAGCATGCAAGCCCTGGGCGAGGGTGTGTTGTTGACCCGTAATAACATGGTTTGCTGCCAAACCGACACCTTCCAGAGAGGCCTTGATGTCGGTTCCTACCCCTGCAAAGGCCTGGTAAGTGGCGTCTGGTTGCAGGGATAGACCAGCGGTAAAGTTTACCAGCCGGTTGAGTACCGCTTCAATTTGCTCAGTCTTGTAAACGTACTGTTTAAAGAAGGCAAAGTTTGAAGGGGTCATCGCCAACTGGTCATGGAAGAGCGCCGGTGCCTCAAAGTGAGTGATGTTGAAGCGCTGCTTCCAGAAGAGTTCCAGTGGGATGTGGCTCACATGGACCGCGCCAGACTCAGTAAACCAGCCCGAGCGATTTCAGAAAATCCCTGTAAAGTGGTGATGACACGGCACTATTGGGCTAGATTTAATGAGATCCGGACCACCGGGGGTGGCGAAGTAGATGGTGCCGCCAACCTGTACAGGTAAGTACTTGTAGCAAACGTTCCCCACCCGGTACGAGTGGTAAACGTAGGTGGCGTTGACCTTCTGACACGGCCATATTGTCAGCGCATCGCCTGTGAATTCCGCCGTCAGGTCATTCCTTTGGAGGAATGCCCGGGCACCCAGGGTAGGGTCGAAGCGAAGCAACTGCCAAGTCAGATCAAGATAGCGTTGAGCGTGAGAGCAGAGCTCAAGCCACGTGAACCGGAAACCGTTAATTTCCGACTCCTTGATCTGCTGAGCCAGATAGTTCAGTTTGGCATTGACAGGATTGGGACGGCTGTCCGTTGCCATTCTGAACAAGTTTTGGGTCAAATTGTATCTCCCGTGGATGCGAAGGAGAAGACCCTGATCCGTCCGGACTGTGGTGGAACGTAGTTCTGGGCACAGTTGGAAGACGCGGGAGTTTCCCGGGATCTTAAGGGCAACCTGCAGATCATCGATGATGACGTGGTTCCCTGACATGAACGCAGTGTAATTTCCCTTGGGGTGATAATGACACCGCGCCGTGAAGTTTTGTGCAGGCCAGACAATGACCCCGTCTAGAGTAGTGCACTGGCCTGCAGTGGGGCTGCATCCACCTACATCGCCTAAAGTGCCGTCCCACGAAGCGACTTGTCCCTCCTCGATGAAGAGGTTAGTCACTGTCTTGCAGACATCGCTGCAGCACCATTCGTACATCACTTCCAATGTTTGGTTTGTGCTATAAAAGCCAGGGCGAACGCCGACAAGTTTTTGTGAACCAAACATCTTAGTGCGATGTGCTAGCGTGCATGCCGCAGGCGCTAAGTGCTGAGTGGTGATGACGTCTGCAGTGATGCCCCTAGAGCCGAAGAAACCAGTGTTGGTGCAGACTTTGCGGGAGCGCAATGTGCATTTCCACGCTGTGGCTGTAATCGGGTCTGAGCTAGGGACATACACCGTAACATTCATGCGCCGCGGGCTCCATGAAGATTGCGGTGGTTTACACTCTACACGCTGGGGTAACTCAAGTAGATGTCCGCTTCTTGAGAGACCGCAAAATTGATACTGAGCCGCCGGTGCTGACAAACTCACCCCTAGAAACAGTGATGCTACCAAGGTCAATTTTATTGTCAAAAACAACTGTACAAACGTAATTTCTAAGTGTTCACTCAATTTCACAAATCTGGCCTGAGGGGCAGTGTCAGATTTCTTCTTCATCGCTGTCGGACGAGATTGGTTCCTGGCCGGGGAAATCGAGGACCAATCCACCGCACGGGTGGATTTCCCGGAGGATACCGATTTTTGGCGACCGTGGGGCGACTGCCGTTGGGAACGGGGATTCCTCAACGATGCTGACATCTTCGTTAACCGGACGTAAGGTCTCGTCGACGGCCATGTGTTCGACGACGGGCGACTTGGTCGCAGCGGTCGGAGATGTCGTTTGGGCTGGTGCCGGCGATTTAACCTGGGCTGTTGCCGACGGTGTAGGATCATTTGCGGGTTCCTTGGCCGGGGGCGAGGAAGCAGTAATGTCCATTTTCGTTGGCGATGTCGCGGCAACAGGTGGCGCTGCTGCCGGTGATGTAGCGGCGGCAGCAGGCAGGAGGATCCGACTGGCCTGTTCGACTGCTCGGCGGACGGCATCGACTGAAGGCGAGGATGGCTCCCCGTCCAATAAGAACTTCTCGACGGGCGAGATGGTGATAGTCCCATTGGCAATGAACTCGAGTGCCCGTCGGGCGACGTCGGGTCGTAAGAGGCGCATTGAGACGGGTGCTGCAAGCACGACGTCAGCGGCCGTGAGCGCTTCGACATTCGATGGCTCGTTGAGCAGAGTCCACGGCAAATGCGGGTATTTCTTGGCCAGGTCGACTGACCAGATGGCCAACATCGCGTCTTGGACGGGCGATGGCGCTGTGAACAAGAAATCGATAGAGTCGTGGACTGAGATAGATTTCTGGTTCCTACTCTAGGATCACCTGAAGGAGAAGGTAGTATACCTGACAAATTCATGGGCTCGACCTGGTCGAGGACATCCGTAGCCGAATCCGTGGGGATCGAAGGCGGTGGTCCTGGAGGGACGATGCGGGCCGGTGGCGCCGAAGACGTCGTATTGGCGGCTGGAGTTGGCTCGGCAGTCTTAATTTTAGGAATGCGATACGATGCGAGGATGTTAGCGTGGCCAACAAACTGCGGTGTCGTCGAGGGGTCCAGAGTGACCGGCATCGCATACTTTGGTGGTGGTGGTGGCAGCGGTATGTCCGATACGTTTATCGGTAAGGGTACCTGGGCTGCTTGGACCACTGAAAATCCGATACTGATTACGCAGACAGGATAACACTGTTGTGAAGAATCTGTCAGGTGTTCAGCAAGTGCCTCATCATCCAGGTCAAGGGGATCTGGATGAGGAGGGCCATCGGTAGCCCCAACGGCGTTGTTGCGGCGTATGGGCTGCCGATATTGGTTTCCTATCCCGTTGGGAGGGTGATAACCATTTCTTTGATGATACACATTTGTCCCCTGGGAAGAATAACCAGTATCTTGGTAGACATTCTCACCCGTGTTTGCCGGATTGCGCTGCGGACAGGCAGTTGATCGGTGCACTCGCACTTGACGACAATGAGGGCATGGCCTATCACATCGGTCCGTGGGGTGGGCACGTGTACGGCAAAAATAACAGCGACCACCGTTAGCGGCGTTGTTACCGGGAGGGGTACCGGTGGGATGCTGGGCCCGGCAGTCGGCGTCGCTATGTGTACACAGTCCGTGGAAGGAGCACGTTTGAAGGTGTGCTCCCGACGAGCGTCGCCCGGCGGACTGATTTGGTGTCGACGGCTGTGGAGGCAGCGTCTGTTGGATTGGCGCGGGTGCACGTTGCTGGGCCGTGAGCTTCGCTACGTGGGCCATGAGCCTGGCCATTTCCTGTTTCAAGCGGCGAACCTCATCGGCGGAGGATGACGACGTTGGAGCGTTGCTCTGACGACCGTTTGCGCTTCTGTTAGGCATATCGGGATTATATCCGGCGTGTTTAGGTTCTGAAGAGAAAACGGCGTTAGATGGAGCAGTGTACCGGATCTCGTCCCGAAAGATTTGGGATTCTGCGTAACAGGCTGCCTTGAGTGTCTCTTCAAGAGTCGTGAACTCCCTAAACTTGATACTATCCCGGAGGACCGGCTTCAGTCCTCGCAGAAAGATAGGTTTGATGATAGAATCTCGGACATCCGTCGCGAGATCTGGATACGCTACCCTGGATAGTCTCTTGAGGTGCTCAAGGTAGACTATCGCGGACTCTGTCGGCTTCTGCAGTCGATCTTGGATCAGCTGCTGATGCAGATCAGAGTCACGCCCTACCGGAAAATCTCTCCGTAGAAAAGCCGTAAACTCTTCGTAGCGGGTAGGTATTGGAGTGCTGCTGCTAAGGTCCCGGTAGGAGGCGAGAGCAGGACCCGTGAGGCATGACTCCAGAAAGGCGATTTTATACGCATGATCCGTTTCGCTTACACCCTGGAGTGTAAAGAAACGAGTAAGATGCGACATAAAATCGGTGATAGACTCACCAAAAGCACCAGAGAAGGTGGGAGGGGCCATAAAGCTGGACACAGGAGGGTGCCTCCGACCATTCATGGCCTCTAACTTTTGGTTGAGGGGTCCAAGAGCATTCTCAAATGCTGCCTGGACTTTGTTCTCGATCTGTGAAGGGAGATCAGCTTCCGACTTCATGTCCGAGGGTTCGTTTTCCCCGTAAGGTGGTTAGAACAGACGTCCTTGCCCGTGAAGCAATTAAGTCAAATTGAATAGAGAGCGGCTCACTGGTCTGTACAGGCTGGGTACTGAGACGGCAGGAACGACGGGGTGTCTCTATTGTGTAAAATGAAGGTGAGTACTACTTTGAATTCGCGGCGAAAGAGCGTGTGAATTCGGGAAACGCGTGCGCGACGGCGTTTGTGAGGTAAACTTGATTTAGCTTAAGACTAGCGACCACGAAAAGGGAGCTAGAATGGAATAGGGTTATAAGATGTAAGATCAGAGTACATCAGGGTGACGCAGAAGGGAATTTATCTGGTTGCCCGTGATGGACAGAGGCATGGCCTGAGATATGGGGGAATCGATCCCGACCAAAAATGTAGAATTGGGGCCTGGACCCGGCAATTAGAATAGATGAAGAGGACAGAAGATCAGGTATAAAAAGGAGAGAAGAGGCGGTTTTCCTGCCGAGAAATAAGATGACGGATAAACCCGCTCAGGAGGGATTTTTCCTGGAGGTTCGACCGCTGTACTAGTTTACAAATCTTGGGGCGAGGCGGACTCGTAGCCGGCAAGATCCTACTCACCAGGAGTAGCGCATAAAGTGGCATAAGGTGAAAAGGACGGGGTCAACTGAAAATGAACGTAAGAGGGAGCAATAAATAGGGACAAAACTAATTTACAAACCCAGTTACGCAAAGGGGTCGCGCAGTTACGCAACGGGCCTCACTCGCCAGGAGCGATTGCGATCTCTGCATAGTGAGACGGACTATACAGGAGGTTCCGTGTTGGACGACATTCGCAAGTAACTTACAGCCGTGTCCGAAACGGGAGCCCGCATTCCGAACAGAACGGACACTCTCCAGGAGTATTATATACAGCTGGTGGCCGGGTTTGCCGATCACTGAGATGAAGTGAGGTTCGCAGGTCACACAGTAGAGGAGGGAAGGAGCACGGGTACCAAGGGTGCTATTCTGACACACTCAGTCAGTTAAAATGAAATACTCTGGATGTTTTGAGGGCGCACCCGAAAACATCTAAGGGATCACGGGTACAAGGTGTCCCTGGTTGAATATGAGTGTAAATTAACTGGGGCGGACGCAGTTATGTATCGAGGCGTACTCAATACCCTCACTGAGGCGGACTCAATGGTGCCTATTATTTACATGACTAACAGGGGGTGGACCGCGGAGGCGGACTCTGGGTCAGTGGCGACTCTAGCGCGGGCATCGTTAAGCCAGTTAACGAAGGCGTTCGAGTGAGTGGAATATGACAGGGGGTCCTATACACTCTAGGCCCAACCGGAGGCTGTGCCGCGGTCCCTTGGGAACCACTACGGCGGGGACACTAAAGAAGATCTATGTATGACAGCTCGATGAGATGAAAGAGAATGAGTGAATTTAGATAAGAAATTTACAAGAAGATTGCCGAACCCTTGCAGACGTCAGACACAGGCAGTACCGACTGCAAATGCCTACCATCTACACGAGTCAAGCAACCAACCCAGCTGAGGCCGAGTGTAACTCGTTCAAACCTGCAGTTAAAGCTTGAAAACAGCCACGTGCTGATCAACAGTGCCGCTACCCGGGCGGACAACCTGATCAGCACGCAGGCTAGTGAGCATCTCGGGTGGTGTATGTATGTGGACTGATGTTTCCCAGGCATCAGCCCCCAGACACACACAAAACCCTTGGACAAGAGAGGTAGGTGATAGGACCATGCGCCAGCGACCACCTACAACTCAAGTGGAATACTCATAGGGCCGACAGTAACCTGGTGCGGACGTCAAAAGGTAGGGGTATGAACCAACGCATGACCTTGGTGCTGACTGCAGGTGCCTGGGATAAGAGTATCCAAGTATCATATCGCAGTTGCAGACGCCAGGGGGAAGTGCCTAAGGCCAGCAAACCCCTGCAGTAGCACGTAATGTTACCGTTGCAGACGTCAGAAATAGGATCATGTAACCTCAGTTCCTGCTGCGAGAACATGATACATTGTCATTGCTGACGTCAGCAATAGGGCCCTGAAGCCAGCTATCGGTATACAGCAACACGTGATGGTGCCGTTGCTGACGCCAGAAGGTGGAACCGAGGGTCTGATACCTTGAGTCAATGACATGAGATGCAGTTGTTGCAGACGTCAGATGTGGCACCCGTAAGACCTGCACATCTTCGAATAGTGACACGGTGCGTCACCGTTGCTGACGTCACAGATGGGGTGCAGAGAACCAGCCGAACCTGTTGCAACAACGTTGGCTTCACCTGTTGCAGACGTCAGAAGTCATTACTGCTGGAGTGTTAACTTAAACAACAACACGTAATGTCGGTTGCTGACGTCAGGAGTAGAACCCGGAGGGCTACCCACCCCTTGAAGCAACAGCAAGTGAAGCGGCTGTTGCAGACGTCAGTGGTTGCATCCGTGGGGTTGAACCACACAACAACAACAACCCGTAACGTTGTCGTTGCTGACGTCAAAGAGCATGACCCGTAAAGTCTATGTTCAAGATGCAACAACCGGAAAGTAGAAGAAGCAGACCTTACAGTAAGTAGAAATGAAGAAGATAGACGAACTTACGCAAGGGTGTCATACTGTAGCGGTGGCATCCGGAAAACAGAAAAAAAATTTTTTTTTTTTTTTTTTTTTTTTGACACCGCTCAGATGACCGAGAAAGGAAAGGGGAAAGGAAGTAACCGAAGACGGGAACACGAGAGTTGGACATACGCGTGTTAAATGTGTAAATAGTCGGTGTAAAATTTTGGTGCCGGAAAAGTGAGCGATTCCGACAGTTTCCCCCGACAGACAAAAATTACTGTACACAATTAACAAATCGCAGCCACGTATGACGTCCAGAATCATACGTGGAGGGTGTACGGTATCATGGGGTCACGGACCACCAACAGTCAGGAGAGGCCGTAAACCCCTACAGCTGTGATACCAGTACCCGCGTATGGGTATACTGTAGTTACAGTAGGGGAATGGTCACAGGCGTACTGTAATGGCACCCACCCGGAGGGCTACAGTATACCACCCAGGATTAAAGAAGGGGGGGATAGGAGAAAAGAAACAGATAAGGGAGTTTACAACACAGATTAAGTATGCGGAATGTACAGAATAACTCAGAGGAGAAATACAGAATACTCGATATATAACTCACCTCTGGGACAAATAACACGACTCTGGGGATAAATAACTCGACTCAGGGGGAATTTATTACTCATAGGGGATAATACACACGCATGAGATAATTATTTACACATATAGATCACATTTAGATCACTCGTAAGGGCAAATCCCGTCTTACAGTAATTAAATTTGATGTTCAGGGATAAATTCCCGACCTACAGTAATAACTCTCGGTGGCACGGGAAAAATTTTCCGACTTACAGTAATAATACGCGACGTGAGGTGGGGGTATCCGACCTACAGTAGCGGTAATCCGAAATAAGGGACATTCCCGACCCATTAGGCAGTAAACCCGAATTTGGGGGGTCTCCGACTTATTGGATGGCTAGTGCCCAATTTTAAGGGGGCTTGTCCGACTTAAAATGGGAGTTGACCCGACCTGGGGGTAGTTCCGACCCAAGGGTGAAGATTTTTGCACTTAAGGGCGAGTGCCAGACTTAAGGTCGATTTTCCAGCCTCGCCATGTCACATTTTACGCCATGTCACGTGTATGACAGGTTTATCTTGGGAGAGCTGGAGAGGTTTGGGTATCTCATCAGGTAATACCGTGTTTTAGACGTCACATTGATGGTGAACCATATCAGATTGATCCTATTACAGTGAGTAATAGGCTGTGACTCCTGATGGATACTGGCATTTTCCCCAGGCTTCCCAAGTTGGCGTTGGGGGGCCTAACCTGGCAAATGGTGGCTATAGAGAGGTCTATAGTTGGTTCTCTTGTGTTGTCCTTGGGGTCTTGCTGTAGGGTAACGGACAACGCTGCCAGGCTAGGTGCGACAATCCCCGAGTCCTACTCAGTGAGAGTGGGGACAGGGTCACCCGTAAAATGACCTAAATTATGGGACCCGATTATGAACCAGGCAGCCCCTTTTAGCCCAAACCTGAGAGGTGGAGGCCCTACTTATCTGTGGAAACCTTGGGAAACCGACTTAGGAAGGATTTCCCAACAAATAACCCACAAATAACAATAATCCCCTGAGAAGACTCACCTAGTCCTGTTTCTCAAGCGATTACGACGCAGCGGGCGGCAAGTCCCTGGATGCTTTCGGTCTTCTGGCACTGGGAGCGGGGGATGCGATCCTCAAACGTCCTAGGCCGCGAGCGGCGGCGAGCGGCGGCGAGCGGGAGGGAGCGGGAGCGAGCGGGAGGCGAAACTCCAACGTTTAATTCACGAACCGGGGCGGTCGGACACCTGGCACTGATGGGCAGCGGGGTACTGTAGGCGGTGAGCGGCGGACGCAGTAAGAAATGCAAGGGTATGCAAATTTATTTAAAATAATAGGCGGCGGACGCAATCGAGTATATAAAAATATGCAAATTGAGAAGGGCGGCGGACGCGAAGTGACAACCGGACGAAAGCTTGGTGAACCCAAGAATGAGCGAAAAACTAAAGAAACATGTCCTTTTAAGGACATGTTTGGCTACAGCTGCAGCTTGGGCGGAGTTTCTCGGCGCTCAAGCTAACTTCTGCAGCTAGACGCGATGCAGAAGATGCCTATGAGCACATAGACATTTTTTCATTCACATGCTTTTAGCACTGAGGCCGGCTGCAGTGCCTATGCTAAGCATACGAACGTCTTTAGCTAAAACTTCTTAGCTAGTCGTTTTGCGTAACAAAAACGACGCTAATTTTTGATGATAAGAGGTGCGTGAGCGCACCAAAAATAGCCATGTGCTCGTGGAGCACGACTGGCGGAAGTTTTTAGCTAAAGGGCCTACTGTAGCCCGCGTTTGTAAAGAAATAAAAATACAACAAAACGAAACATAGAAATGCATAAAAATATAAAAACGAACACAAAATGCATGTGTAAAAATGAAATAAACAAAAGCATGATCGAGTAATGAACGAAACATGAAAAATAACAAAATGTCGGCATGATCGGAATCACGTGACGTTGGAGAATTGAGCGGCACGTGACACTTACTTGACTGAACTTATAGAATTTTTTGACTGAACAAACATATAGTAAAAACTTTTTGTAAAAAATTTTGACGGCAGTAATGAGTTTTGTCATTTTAAGAATTTTATAAAAAATAAACTACAGCATACATGGTTTTCACAATTTCCATTCTCTAAATTGAATAAGGTCGCAATATTCATCGTTTACTTCAAAATTGTAGACGACAAGTATTGCAGCTACAACTATACAAGCTTGAGATAAATGAAAATTTCGGCCAATTTCCCGAACAGCGCCTCATGACAGTCAAGGCATGTCTTTAGTATGGAAAAATGTGTTTTAAGACATAGCATACAGTTATACTTAATAAAATGCTTTTGAAATGGAAATAATTACACAATTGTTTACATAGAGTAAAATTTTTCACTCGTAAAATTGTTGAAGGTTAGGTCTGTTACTGTAAAATATTTCACTCGAAAAATTGTTGAATGTTAGGCTAGTACGCTCACAAATTTCTAGTCCTATATGATATATTGTTTATCAGAAAATCGTGAAAATCTGAAATACTATTTGCTTTCCACCTTTATTATTTACAAGTATTTCAAGAAAAAACAGATTATAGGACTTCCATTCACTTAGAAATGATGCGATCTCATCAAAGTGAGTTCAATACGGAAAGAACTAGTAGGCTTATTACTGTAATCATTGAAAGAAGTTTTGCGTAGGTGAGCGACAAACAAATACTAAACTCCAATCATATTGGAATGATTGATGCAGATTTAAAAATGAGTGGAGTATAGCTGAAAATTTCTCCAATAGCACCCAGATATCCCTGCAGTTCCAAGTCAACAGTGGATTCTCACTGATTTTGGTCTTTCCCATTGTCATGAGAAAGTTTAGCTTTTCTCTACAGTATGGTTTTGCACTAAGCGAAAATTGCGAACCAGATACAGAACACATTTTTTCAGTTTTCGCTATGTCTGTCTACCACTTTGAATCAAGTTAAACTGACGACTATGATTTTTTTTTAAATAAACATGCTTGCAAGTTTGACATTGTTAGCCGAAAATCGTAAAAATTAAACAATTGCTTGTCACACTAATTTAGAGACATTCCAAGAAAAACAGTCAATAGTATTATGGAGGCGAAGAATGACTCTGATCAAGGTTAAAACAGTTTAGTATTCTGTATTTAATTTCTGTTCTTCCCAATGATATGTGAAAAATAGATTTTGCCCACAGGAGCCATAAACCGATAATATAAATTTTACTGTAAAATACATTTTCCATGACGAAATCAATAAAACATACAACAAAAATGAAAATTGCGCATAATCTTCAAAATATAGCAAGATCGAGCGGGAATATTTTTTTGAGATTCATCCACTCTCGACAGCTCGCTATATTTCATTTTCGACGCGTTTTCACAAAAGTAAGACCTTATAGTAAGTTTTATACAAATTTTTCGCGAGGCGCGAGTATCGTTTCGGGGTGACGATTACGAAAACCGGCGGCGTTTTATCACCAAGAAACATTGAAGAAAAAAGAGACGAAAAAACCGCGAAATATCATCACAATAACGCAAAATATAAAATATCTACAAAATCCTTGAAAAATATCAGGTAGTCCAAGAAACAGCCCACAGCGGTTTATTACAGTAACCCCAAAAAATTATTTCCGTTATGTAGGATAACGCGCTGTGTTTAAAGTCCGCTGATTGGTTGAAGAGAAGAAACTTTTTCCTTACTTCTACACGCCACTTTAGGCATACTTGGAAAAATGCGACTACTTTCAGAAATTTTGGAAAAGTATTAAAGAAAGTTTGGCTCTTATCGACATTGAACAAACTTGGTTTTCAACAGTTTTCAGAGAATAACAATTTGATGGAAAAATTTTAAAGAAATTATAATCAAAATGAAGCTGAAAAGTAAGTTTCAACCTTCGGATTTTCATTCGTCGTATCAGTCGTTTGCGTAACTTAATAGCTCAAAAGTCACTATACTTGGAAATGTATTTAAATTGAACAAAGAATCTACTGGAATCTACAATAGGTTAGGTACATTAAACATCCTTCAAACTCATTAAGCCGTTTCTTGAACCATCCCGCATACGCATAATTATCCCATAATAGATAAAATCTCAATATTTTAAGCGATTCATTGACAAGAATTCCTTTTGGTGATTCAAAAGCAATGAGAAGCAAGCGATGAATAGATTAATAACGAAAAATAAACAAAAGACAGTAAAAAATCAAAGGAATTTAGAATTTCTGAAATTCGGATTCGCGAAATTTATTTTCACAGATTATCCCAAAATTATATCAAATAAGTTACAACCAAAAAATATACGAAAAACTTTATGATATATTACAGCTTATAGTTGGGAGCGAATATTGATGAATAGAAAATTGTGAACGGTTATGATGAGTATATTCTGAAAAATTATTATATAATTTTGGGATACCCTGTAGCGGACTGCCTCATCGAGGTGTATGAGGGAGGTATAAATTTACGTGAAGTTCTAAAAATTGGCTACTGGGTACCTAATTTTGGGGGAAATGGAGTGTTAAATGGACATTTAGCTGCATTATCGTCAGAAATTTTGAACTTTACCCCTACCTGAAAATCTGAACTTGGGGACTTCTGCCCAATAAACACTGCATATCAAAAACATTAAGGAAAAATGCTACATGTACGAGTCCCTAGAGCTAAGAATTCGCGGAGTTCTAGTCTGTTTTCCGTCAAATAATCGAACCAGAAAACAATCCATAGCAGAAAAGCTTATGGTCAGAATCCTAAGATTAGGATCTTTTGATGTAACTTGAAATGAATTGAATTCTCAAATATATAAAAAAACGAAAAAACAGTCTGCTCAGGATCAAATTTAAAAAAATGGTTAAAATATAAAAAAGACTGACCGTCTCAAATTCATAAATTGGAAACTCGACTATACACGGGAACACAATTTTCTGAATTTCCATGATACGTATTCTTTTTTTGCTTCAGCTGAATTTCAAATCGTGAAAAATGCACAATGGGCTTCCAGATATTTTAGGCTTATATAAATTTACAACAATTTGGTCATTTTAGCTAAAATTTACACTTTTTGGTCAACATTTCATTAATTTAAGAGCCGTACAAGTTGAGATGACACAAACTTCGATTATCGTTTACCTCAAAATTATTTGATTTTTAGAAATTCATCATTACCTCGATGTTAGCCGAGCGGCATTTTCGAGTTACTTATTTACATGAAATACTTGAGCGCGCTAACGGTGAACAATTTTTCGATGAAAAGGTCGCTATCCAAAACGGCTACATGCGCCGCCTTGCCTATCCA
Source organism: Romanomermis culicivorax (assembly GCA_963922205.1). Taxonomy (NCBI): domain Eukaryota; kingdom Metazoa; phylum Nematoda; class Enoplea; order Mermithida; family Mermithidae; genus Romanomermis; species Romanomermis culicivorax. The sequence continues at coordinate 871,427 of CAWUHX010000086.1, forward strand.
TTGACTGGCCGCCGATGAAGCTTGCGACGAATGATGAACGGAATAACGCACAACCGTCGAACAACCCAACAAAGACAACGGACGCAAAAGATTTTGCACCATTTCAGAATAGACAATACCTGAAGGGCAAAAAACTTAGATATTCCACAACCACGATTTACATATTTTCTCCATTCTTTCACCCAGCTGATGTTAAAAAATAGATAAATCGATCTACAACACTGAATTATTATTGGAAAACAGTATAACGAAGCGTCTCAGAACAAATGGTTCACAAGTTTCTCAGTTTTAAGAACACAAAAAAATAAGATTACAAAGTTCAAGATTTAACAAACAGTCGAATTAACCGACAATTACCTAAAATTGATTGGTCCCTCGACGATGCCCTGCTCGATTCAATCAACGCGGAATGTATAGGCACGTAATAGTCTTCGAACGATCCAACTAGAAGAATGTTTTTGAAGTATTGTAAACCTACGAGAATAAAAATAAGCATTCGTATAAATCAGAAACACCGTTTTCGAAAAATCTAAACCCAAAGCTTACAAGGTTTCAAGCTTAATTTATATAAATAACATTCTCGAAGATCCACATGATCTTTTAGCCCTAATTGTTGAAGTGACATGGACTTTTTCCAACGTTGGATTAATTTTATGCCTGAAAAAATTAACAGGATTGCTGATGATATGTCATCAGTAATTTATAAATAAAAAACTGACACCATAGACAAGAATTTTATAAAAAAGCATCAAAAAGAAAATAATCTTTTCAAATAAACTACAGAACAAAATTACACAGGAAAGACTTCAAGTTGAGCCAGTTTTGATCGGAAATGTCGTTAAACCGCTGAAAGAGTTTTGTCGTCGATTTACGAAAAATATTTACCCATATTTACGACGCTGCTATTGTAAAGAATACCACAATGTGGTCCATTGAGCGACAAAAATGTATGCAAACGTTCTAGAAGCGGATCGAGCCTTGGATCGCACAAAGCAGATCGAATAATTATATTCCCCAAAGAATGTCCGATAAAGCTGAAATTGATAAAAGAGTATAAATCTCTTGGGAATAACAATATCACCCTGAACTGTGGTCTATTTATCTGGAAATGCTTATGAATATTAAGCGGAAAATGCTACTCCATACCTGGATATATCCTGTTGGTTCATCGAATCGTTTTCGTGGTTGTCAAACCAAACAGGGGTAGGGTACCAGACGTATAGTACATTTATTTTGTCAAAAACTGACGGAATGCAGCCAAAGTTGTTTTCCAAGCTTATTTCAGAGTCTTCACACTTTTTAGAGCGGCAAACTTGGAAAATCTCGAAGGTCAGGGCAAAAAATATGCCTGGAACCATGAAAAGTCAGAGAATTTGAAAAAAGACATTTTAGTGCATTCCAGAGGGTTAAAATCTCAAAATTTTCTAGTACGTCGCATTTATTGATTCCGTGATCGGTTGGTAGATTTATTGATTTTGATCCTATGTTTAGATTGGATCATTGGTTGATTTCCTGATTATAGTAGGTTTATTCTCTGATTGGTCGATTGATTTCCCGATAAGTGGGTTGATTCCTTGGTTGGGTTGAGTGGTTGGTTGATTTTATGGTTGACTCGTTCATTGATTTCCTGTATAGCTATTTGATTCTCTGATACAATGGTTGGTTGATTGTTTCGCTAATTCCCTGATTGGTGGGTTGATTTCTTTAGTTGGTTGGCCGATTGATTGGTTGCTTATCTAGTTAGTGGTTGATTTCCTCGTTAGTTGGTTGTTTTTGTTTTAGGTAAAAAATCCTACAGTAAAAGCTTTGTGTGAAAGAATTCGAGTGCGATTGTACTTATTTTATGTGATTTTTCAATTTATACAAGCATTCTATAAAACAGACTGTACTTTACCTTATTTTACAGGGTTGCGGATTGCACTGCGAAAGGTAAAGTAAAATTTCGTCGACTAGATTTTTGCTCATCGTCTGGAAATCGTCGAACGTCGTAATTTGATTACGACGCGACATCAGAAAGCTAATTTTCGCGTTATTTTCAGCGTGTAAAGCTAATTCCAAATAACTTCGAACCATTTTCAAGTCGGCCCACGTTCCTCAAAAAGGCATGAAAACTAAATTCGAGAGCAAAAGAAGCGAGAAGCAGAAACAGATGCGTAGAACAACGCAGTAGTGCGTGAAATCACAATTTTTGAGTATTTGTGCGCAAAATATACAATTGATTCACAGTTGTTTCCGATTTATGAGAATGAAATTTTTGACGAACTTTAAAAAAATATAAAATCTTTACAAACCTTCCAAACCATGAACGCAAACGATTAAATGAAAGTCGACTTTGTGCGTATTTAAACGAAAAAATGAATTTATGTCGGTCGACGTCCGTTTTTCGCTCGTAATGATCGAAATGTCGTCGAAATATGGCCATTTAGATGGAAAAGCGGAACAATCGCTGTATACATAACCGTCTGGTAAAATGTTTTTCAGCTTTCGCTTAAACGCTTCTTTGTAGTCTAGAAATCTGGAAAATAAGGTTAATGAGCAATTACACGCTAGTATCACCTGAATTTCATTGAGAAATTGAAAAATTATAGAGAATTTTGAAGTTTGAATTGAATTTTGATATTAAACAATTCAAGATTTTCTTGGAAATTTTTAGACCTGAAGTTTTCACATAAATCTAAAATGTTAAAATTTTTACGCCTTTATTTAGGCTTTTTATGCATTGCATGATGGCCTCTAAGTACTGCTTATACTACTATAAACTCAGCTTACTGTAACAGGTCTTCATCAACTCCGGAAGTTAAACGAGCGGGAGTCGGAGATGGCGAGTTTCGTTGAATCGGCGACAAAGAGTCGCTCGCTTTAATAATGTCCTGATCGATTAAATTGTTGTAAGGGCTCGACGATTCAGAAGATCGGTCGATAAAGTCAAGCTGAATATTGTCGCGTGAAAAATTGTTCGTCGACAACGCAACGGATCCTGAAAAAAAAGAAATGATAGTTTAGAGCAATATAAATACCAGACCGTTGAGGATCATTACAAATTTATCATACTAGATTTAAACTTTTTCGGTGAACTTGTGATGAAGAAAATATATATACTTTTGCAGATTTCAAATCTTCAATATTCTTCAAAGTACTCACTAGCAGAATCTGCACAGATGTATTCAGCCGATTGCGATCTAATCGAAAGTTTTAACGCCAACGATCGATCAATCGTTTCTCGTTCGAAATACGACGAACTACGCGATCGAACATTTTTCTTTATGGAATGCGTGCTTCTCTTTTGCTTATTTTTCTTTTTTACATCGAAATTGGGCGTAAAAACTCGACGAAAATTCAACTTTAGCGACTTTTTGTCGATTTTGTCGCTGTGATTTCGTTGTCTAGACCGGGAACTTTCTTCGACGAGATTTTTGACGGAATCGCCGTTTTTCTTGTCGATATTTTCTGTCGTTAACGACGAAAAGAAATTTGGCGTCGAGTGAAAAGAGAGTTGGAAATTGGTTGATAAAATGTGGGAAAAATCTGAACGTAATGGAGACGCCGGCTGATATTTTTCTTCGAAAATTATCGGCGTCAGTTCGGGGGAACCGTCCAAAATGTCGCAAGACACGGCCAGGAGGGGGACGTTTAAAAAATATTGAGATTTACGTAAAAATTCGACTAGCTTTTCTTGAGTACGTAAGCGGTCACTGAAAGGGGCGAAATACTGGTTTAAAAAGTTGGAAACTGAATTTGACCCTCCCACTGCCAGAAAATGTTTCGAATTAGAACGAAAAATGATTTAACTTCAATTGCGACCGAATTACCGCTTGGATTTCTGGTCCGGATAAATTAAAAAATGTCCATAATTTTTTAATTAAAATCCAAGTTCTAAAGATGAATTGCATTCAGTTTGACAAAATGTTCTGAATTCAATAACATCAAAGGAATTGAGAATTTCAATCAAAAGGTGATTGACAATTAATTATTTCCCAGTAACATGCTTTTGCTGGTGCCGGTACCCTGGGTACCGGCGCCGGTGCTTTCCCATAATGTTATGACATCCAACGCAAAAATTTTTCGGTGTAGAACAAAATTTTTCCGGGAGCATATCTCATGTGACCATAAGATCATACCTAAGCAAACTAAGTTTGGTTCACTATTGTCCAGGTATGCATAAGATAGTGTAGTTTTTCAGAATTCCTTCGCTTTACGACTTTGAATTTTTAGAACGTGTACGAAAAATGCCTGAAAAATTCAAAATTCAGCCAAATTTTTTTTGTCTCGTGCAAAAACCTGGCTTAAATTGTACTTTTCTACTTTGACTGAATTCAGGTCCTTAGGGAAATGCATCCTGGTAAGAACAAAATCTAAACTGGAGAACATCAAAATCGGTATATTCTAGAAAATTTAATCATATTTAGACGACGTTTTCTTCCTATGTATGATCTTCGAATTTCAACGAATTTTTGTCAAAATGGTCAAATTGAGAATTAAAAATGCTCCTAAAATAATAAGTCAGAGTTATGTCGTAAAGAATAGGTACTGTGAAGCAAGGTTGTTCTACACTAGGTGACTTAAAAATCACATGTATGCACCGGTAGCCTGGGAACCGGCACCGGTAACTTATCTGGGAAATCACTATTGACAACTTTGTGTATCTTACCCAGAAGTACTTGACGATAAATACTGCGTTGTACTTTCACAGCATAGAAAACTTTCGCCGAAACGCCTAACCTGAAAAAATGTAAAAATTCACAATTGACTAGTAAAATATTCTACGAGGGATTCAAAAAGAAATCCAAATTATTCCAGTAAACCGCCCGAAAAAAATTATAAAAATTTTCTTTTTTTTCTTAACTGCAATCAAAATCTATGGATAATAAACTTTGCTTTCCAAATGAAGCAAACGGCTACACCAGAGATTCTCAGGGTTAGTGATGTTTCTGGGATATTTCTTGACATCCGAATATTCGGGGTTTTAAAGGGATCGGATATCCGACTATCCGGATATCTGGTCATATATATATATATATATATATATGTGACAAAATCGACTTGTGTTCACTGTTTTTAAATTTGATGAAAAATAAGCTTCTAAAATGCTTTTTGATGTCATCACTGATGATGATAGATGCTAAAAATTTTCCTATTTCAAATTGCCTTACTTTAACAACCATCATGTGAGAAAAAATAAGAAAATCATCAGAAAAGTTAGGATTAAGAATTAAACTTTGAATATCAATGGTTAGTGAACATTATCTATTGTGATTGTATTAGTGATTGAGAAACGGTAGTTGACTTCTGAGAACTCTTGTATCACAACTTGACGTCTGTTGTAACTCAGCGCCTTTTATTTTACTTTGGCGCCCATGTGATTGCAGGAAAATTAATTTATAAACTTCAAAGTACATCCCGTGGTTGGTAACTTTATATACAAAAAAATATTGCTTAAAAAAGAAAGTTTACAAAATCTGCTAAAGTAAACAGAGAAGATTATATATGGAGTTTGTATAATGTGATGGTTGAACTTTAAATCACTGATCCTTGTGTTCATCTCAGTTTGTTATTGACAAATTTTAAATAAAATGCAAGAATTATACGAGACAAAATAATAGGATATTATTTATGCTTTGAACAGAATGTGTTAAAAATTTATTAGGTACCTACATAGCAGACTGTTTTCCGAATGGGTTTGGATAAATTCCGAGGAGTCCGAAAAGAGAGGCATTTAACAAAATTTAATAGTATACATACTCTGAATAATTCATTTCACCTAAGAAATGGTACTGTCAACGCAGTCAGATGAAGGAAATCAGATTAAAAAGTCTAAAAAAATCAAGCAGAAAATTTCAACTACAGGAGAGGATAAAGGAAAATTAAGGAAGGAAAACACACAGTTTGTCAATAAAAGCATAACATGTTCATCATTAGCCCCAATATTTTCTAAGTTATCACTTCGCATTTATGTCGTCTAAAAATTAGTTTGATAAGACTTCAATATCGTCAGTTCAGCGGACCTATTCGGTGCTCTAACTTTCCTATTTTTATTCTTCATTTTTGTTAAAAGTTTTCCATGAAAGATTCGTGTGTCCGAATATCCGGATATTTTTTCATATCCGATTATTCGAATATCTGACGAACAGCACTATTCAATGTAGGAATTTTACTTTAGATCAATCGATGAAGTAAATGATTTCTCATAAATTTCAGCTTACTGTCTTGATTCTATAAATTTAATATTATTCAAAAGCATGGATATTAATTAAATTTGAAGCCAGAACCAGAAAAGTTCGCAATATAATCAAATCTCTAAACTTTTTCAACAGACTGCAAAAATCTTTTCAAGCTTGCTCACATGCTCATAAAACTCACCCTCGCGTTGTGATGTTCGACGGCCAAAAACTTATTGACCGCCGTTTGGCGTTTAAATAAATCTAAAAATTGCCGCCACAAAAGTGACAATTCGCTCGACAATAGTTTGCTCGTATTCAATACTGATCGCGATATTTCATTTTCGTCCGTTATTCGCTGCAAATTTTGTTGCAAAATTTCAAACTTTTTCGCGCAATCGACCGACTCTGCAATTAAAAAAAGTTTCCAAGAAATTGATAGAGCGTTCAAGCATATGAAGAGAGGAAACGTTTTTTAGACTATAGATAATTCGAGCAGAAAACATGTTAATTTTAGAGTTTTAGGAAAAATATCGATCGATAAACTCGATTAGCATAAACTACGACGCGGTGTAAAACATTGAAAACGAAAGGAACTATTTCAAAACAACAAAATTTTCCATGGATTGGGCATAGATTACTCTGGAAATTGTAGTTAATCAAGTCGGTAGATTCCCCGACCCTATAGAATTGCAGCAGAAAGATTCAAGAAATGTGGAATCATAGGAAAACCAGTTAAACCTACCCGGATGAGTAAGCGCTTGAGAAAAGAGATATACGATAATAAAAAGAAAGTGAATTTTTAAACGCTAAGGTAGCCTACGACATTCTCATATTTACAAAATAAGCTTTTTTTGATGAATAAGAGAAGATAAAGATAACAGCAAGAACAAACGTTGACTTTAAATGTCGAATGAAAGAGAAGTTAATCATCTGCTGCCATTCAGAAGGAAAAGAACGCGCAGGGGACAAAAGCGGAAAAATTCCGTAATCGTGAAAGGTAGCTATATGTATTGTGTCCAAAGAGTAAACAAAATTAGATAATGATAAATAAAAGAGAAATTATATTTGCAGATAACAGGAGCAAAATGAGCCCACCAAACAAACAACAAAAACTAAAAACGGGCGTAGTTGTGTATTAGCTCTCCTTTGATATATTTACTTACTAGGCTTAAAAAAAGTTTGGAAAACTTTAGTGGGCATTTTTATGGCATAAACATTCGGATTTCGCAAAAAATTTCCATCGTATTCCATAGAAGAAAGCATATTCCGTTTTTGTCCAAATCAGGCTCGGCATGAAGAAACAGATGTTCATGCAAATAATAACCAACCTGCGTAAGCGGTAATCGTTTTTCCGATTGACTGTAGTAGTTAGCTAGGAGTACACCACTTGAGAAAAGAAAACGTTGGCATACGATGCAAGTTCACGACTTGTTCTAGGATTTCATTGAATTTTTAGGTATTCCGAGGCTCACTTCAAAATGAATGGAGTACGAGATTTTTTTCTAGCTAGTCATTACATCGACAAGGCTCATTAAGTGCAAATTTTTTTCATTCTATATCAAAATAACTTGGTTTCAAATAATCGTAGCTCTATTCATGGTCGTTACAACTTAATAAGATTTTTTTTACCTAATACACTTTTGGAAAACACTGAAAATTGACAAAATTGAGAAGGTTCAACAGTAGAGAAACGAGTAATATACAATGATTTAGCATACACGAAACGGAGCACTGAAGTCTTTCGGAGTTAGGCGACATTTTTTATAGGTCGGGTCATCAATTGCCCAAAATTTTATGGGTCATTAAGGGAAACAGTAGATTTTTCCACCGAAAAAGTACGGAAAATGCTTCAAACAATGAAAAAATGTATTTATGGCGCGAAGTGTTTTTCATCCAAAAGAATGATACTCCTATGACTACACAATTTCAGACATATGATTCAGGGGTTACCATATAGCTAACCATATGACCGGCGATGTTTGGGGTTCCTATGGCACTTCCTCCGATTACATGTATGATTTGAAAAGTATATACTTGAACAATTAATTGAGATATTTAACAGTTCACTTCTGAAGGCGATTCAAGGAATTTGCCATCAAATTCAAATGTTTGTACATTATAGATTAGATTGTAGGCTTAACAGCCACTATAACCAATTTATTTTCGAATGTTAGATACAGCGAGAATAGACTTTTTAGGTGTAGGGAAATCATTTACTTTAGTTTTTGAGCCATTAAAAGATTCATTACCAGGGAATTATGAATTAAAAATTTGTTAAATACTACTGAAACTTTGCTGCATCTGCGATTTCAGAGTAAATGGACCATATAAGCTGATGATTAGGTTGATGAGCCAGGTTCTCCTTGTCAGACGAAGAACACGGTACAAAGTGAGTTTGAGTGAAAGTTGAACACTGTTCAACAGACATGTATAGCGCCAAAATTGGCAACAAAGTAATGTCGTTTTATATATTTTATAGGTGCATAGACTGGAATATAATCAAAAATATTAAGTTCGAGAAATTCAAATTCTCATTTGAACTGTCAACTAATTCACGTGTACGGAAATTTCGAATCTATTATTACAAACTGTAAAGTATTCATTTTGTAGTCAGCTATTAAATAGTTGCATTTCTAAACGATTCGCAATATAAAAAATTAAGACTCTGGTGGTACGTAATCGACAGATCAATATGATGACCCACTTATTCTTATATACTTATATTATTCATATAATCTTATTTTTATTCTGAAGTCATTTCTATTTTCAAACAATTATATCGTGCTGCAACGCGTGTTTGTTAATTTAGAACTGCTCTACATTTTCTAGCTATAAATTCATAACGACCGTTCCTTACGGAGGTGGTCGCAAATAACTCTTACATCAGTTGGTGCAAGATGAATAGAAGTCTTCAAGCTTTGTTTTAACAACATTTTGTTCTGAATCTAATCCACAAAAACAAATGTCAATTTTTGATTAAAATTACAAATATTTCTATGGTAGATCTCATAATAACCAGCCCGCATATTTCTAACTCAACTTATTAGAAAGTCACTGAAATCGAAATTATCTTGGTTCAAGACGTGCCTTTCGAACATAATTTTCGTAGTAAACTTCAGAATCAATTCAGCGATCGTATAGTCTTCGTGATTATTTTTCCTAGATTAGTAGGCGAGGATTAGTACAAAACCTGAGGCACACTTATTTTTGAACGAAATAGTGCATTAGTCAACAGCACTTACGTATCCTGATCTGACATTGCTTGGGCAAATACTGAATAAATTGCGTAAATTTCAATTCTAATGCTTCATAGGCCGTTAATAGCAACCAACATAAATTGCGATGGCACAAATATGCGTGTTTTAAACGCTGATCACCGCTCTTAAATTTTTTTTCTTCCAGAAAATGTGGAGACGAAGCGAAAAGCAAAAGATAAATTTACCCGCAAATTTCGGAACAAATTTTCATCCGGTGAAATTAGAGGTTGATTGTTGATTCTGCAAAATCACAAATAAAAAATGTAAAACCTCGACTGCAGGATTTATCATGCAAAATTAATCATATTCAACACTTACTAAATTATTATAGAAGAATAACATCTTATAATTTTGACACTTTGCAACCAAAATATCAAAAGTTTACCATATCAGGTTTAGTTTTTAGGGGATCATACGTAACGCCCGAATATCAAATTAGTGTCAGCTTTCGATTATACTTTTCATTCACGTTTTATTTCTTTGTATTTACTTTCATTTACTTACTTTTCATTGGAAGGCATTACATTCAATCCTATCAAACTTGAGTAAATAGTCAAAATTAAACCGCTGAGATGGAAATAGTCAAATAAAATTGGTCTACGATAATATAAACCTCGAAAAATAGGTAAATTCAATGTTAAAGAACGTTTCGAGATGCATTTGAACGTGGAATAGGCGTCGTCTACATTTTTTTGCAGTAATTCGTCTTTTTCAATGAACCATAGCTCGAGTAAAATATCCAAATTTACAATTTTCGGTATCTATAAATAAAAAAGACTGAACATTTGGCGGCAAAATTTGTTTATTCGACATAAGCCTTAAGGCCCTGTCATACTTCACCGCGCGGTACCACGCGGCGCCGCGTGGTACCACCTTTGAAGTATGAATAGGCTTTTGTAATTCTTGCGGCGCCTAGCGGCGCCGCCATCAAGTTTCAACTGGGCCGAAATTTTCGAACAATTTATGTGTTCTAAAGTTGCAGCATACTGTTGTTGTAGCATATTGTTGCATACTGTGACATCTATACATGTAGTTGAATCATATTTTTCACTTGAATGGTGAATTCTGATACTTGTCAAATTATTTTAACAAATTGATTACTTAATTTTCAATGAAGATTTACTAAGGAGTTGATCACTCAATTTGCAATGAAGACATTAATGAGTAAAAATTATTAATATGCAAAGTATGTGTGAACATATTCCTACAGCAAGTGTACTCGCACATTTCGATTGTGTCCCCAAACGTCCCCCTTCCGCAAGTATCCCGATTGTCCGAAAGTTCATACTCCCCGTAGGTCCCTATTCCCCGAATAATGAATATATTTCCTATTTCCCCGAAAAATGCATTAGTCCCTATTCCCTGAACGTCCCGATTTCCCGAATACTAGGGAAAGGATGGATCTACTTTGAATCTGGGTCCTAAACAGCAGGTCCGACTGGACACAGATCAGATCTGGATCCTGTATATAGCACATATCTGAATGAATAATTGTGTATATACAGGGTGAGCCAAAAAAATAGCGACCGGTACTGACCTTTACAGCTTCCGAACGGGTGAAGCTTTTTTAGTGGGGTTTCCTGTCATCGATAGATAAAACATTTACCATAAAGACTGCAAAGTTTCAGTAAGATTTCTTGAATATTGATTGACTAAAATCAAAAATACTAAACGTAGATTTTTGTGATAATGAATATTTAAAAATTTACAGAATCAACATGTTTCACGGCAGAAAAGCACAATAGATCCAATCATAAGAACTATATAACAGCTTGAAACTACAAGAGAGCCGCTTTAGTGTGTCCTAATTCATGTTTCACCAATAATTTTAATCGTTTTTCGATCTGGTCAATGACAGAGTTGATTTTGCTTCAATTTTGCTTTTTTTCCATTTTCATAACAAAAGCTCTTGATTTTGGCGAAATTTTGATCATATTGAAACAAGAAATTGCTGACTTAAAATTACGCGTAACTTACAAATTTGGGTGAATTTCAAAGTATTGTTGTGTGTAAACAGCTTTACTAAACTTTTTTCACAAAAGGACAACTTTTACTTTTCGAAAAATCATCACTTTTACTAAATTTCTGTTTGTACACTAACCATCAAAGCAGAGAGCATAAACTTTGGGCCTCGTAACAAAGACAAACAGAGCATTCTGACGCAGCAATCCGCATTATAAAACCTTCATCCGTTCAAAAGTTATGGAAGTCAGCACCGGTCGCCTTTTTTTGGCTCACCCCGTCTGTATATTCAATTTTTCAAAATCAATTTATATAAAATTGATATTTCTCAGCAATTCAAGAGCTATCAATCGTTGGAATGAGAAGCAAATGGAAGCAAGAGCCCAAAATCTTTAGACTAGGCTTTTCTGCAAGCTTCTATCTGCACCGTGCAGGAATGATTGATTTTTATTTTTCTTTTGCGCTTTTTATTTTCGATTTTTTCCGTATTTTTCATCTTTTTCGAATTTTGCGTATTTCGCATTTGTCGAGACAGGCAATACACATTTTTTGAGAAGAGCAAAATAAAAAAGTTAAAAAGCGGCGCCGTAGGGCGCCGCGCGGCGAAATATGGCAAGCCACCGCGCGGCGCCGCTTGTTAATATGAATAGGACAACCGGCGTCGCGCGTTACCTCGCGGCGAAGTATGACAGGGCCTTTACACTTTTACGTCTGTTAGATCTCACACATTACACGACTTACATTTGAACTATTAACGGGAACAAAAGTTCGGAACAATATCAAATCATCTAATGCTATATCTTCAACTTGATACATAATTTCGAAAGTTGTACCAACAGCTCTGCCATTTACAACCGAAGCCGGAAATAGATGATGAGCTAAAAATAATACTGTACCGTAACTAAAATCTATAGAATTTCAGGTAATTAAAGAATGAACTTTTCGTTAGCTCATTTGAACATACATGCCCCGTGCTTATTCATTTTCGATGGATGACCAATGTTTAGAAAAATTAACTGGGTTGAGGGACTGGTGTTCTAAAGAATGAAGATATTGCAGTGATACCTCCAAATTCAAAGTTTGATGTAAATGGTAAAAAAGGTACCTATTAACAAATGATTGACCAGAAGCAATTTTTTGAATGAATCTTTAATACTATCATACATAGAAGTGGAGAGTTGGAGCTGGTTTAGCCCTCAACGGATTCTTCTAAACCAGTAGCAAATTTGATCCCGAACAACAATCGAAAGATGAAGGAAAATGATCAGCAGATGAAAAGAGAAAGTCATCATAAAAATAAAAATGATACTGCACCGGCTGTTCCACAGGAATGGGTATGACGTATGAGGGGCAATACCGTACCTAAAGTCTAGAAAATTGATCACTGGGTGCCCGATTGTGGGAAAAAACGCGTTATTTTTGTATTTTGCGGATATTTTTATGCGTAAAAAATTTGAGCTTTATCCCTACTTGAAAATTCGATTTTGGGGACCCACATGATATACTGCAGTTGAACGAGTACTTCAGACAAAACATGACTGATTCGAAAGAAGTAACACCAGAACAGGTTTTTTTCCGCACATAAAAAAAGTCATTTGAAAAATTCTCGAAATGAACATTTTTATAGATTATTAAGAAAACCTTCAAACGTATCTGTTTTTATAAGTCAAGTACATCATTTTAGAACGATTATGCAAAAATTGTTGATGTTGACATTTCAGAGATTAGAACCGAAGATTTATAGATTTGAATTGATTCCATTTCTGGATTTTGATATTCTAGAACACTGGAAAATGAGTCTTTTCAACATACATGTCACGGATCTCCGAGGTGTGGGTATCCGGAGACTTTTTTAGGGCCGGAAATCACCGATTCCTCGAAAGTCCAGCGGGTCTCTAAAGAAAAAAGCTCGATTTTTTCGCTAAAAAATTGCAAAACGTTGCAAAAAATAATAATTTTTGTCTAAGAAACCGCAAAAATGTATTCATGGCGCGAAACGTCGAGAAATTTTTGTTGACAATTTTTTGTTCAAAATTTAGCATTTTTCAGTATTTTTCTGACCAAAAGTTTGAGGGTCCCTCCCTAAGGCTACCGCCATAGGATTGGCAAATCCTGTAGGGGTAGGCCAATGGCCGACGATTTCTAGGGGTGGGAATTCCTATGGCACTTCCTTCAATTACACGTATGCTTTTCACCCTTATTTACATTTTCAATCGAAAATGTGTATTCTAAGTTTTCAAAAAAAAAAATTTTTTGCTCAAAATGTTGAGAAAACATGAAGTGAGAGAAAGAATTTATGAAAATCAACAAAAAGCTAAATTTCTAATAGAATCCTGGAGATTACCGATTGAGAAATGAGTTGAGGAACTTCAAACCGTCAATGTTTTACTTTTCCGGTGCGTGGCACTTGAAGAATTCTTAAACGCAAAGATTATAAAATCTTTCAAAATGTATTCTAGAGATAATTACTAATATTCTCGGTTCAGATTTTCAGTCAAAAAAATTGGGGGAAAAATCAACATATTCATATTCATTGCGAAAATTCCAATTCTCACTATATTTTCGAAGAAAGTGTCAAGTTTTGCTCGTTCGAATATGAGACGAGAAAAAGAAGATTCCTGGAAGCAACAAAGAATAACTGAAAAATGAAACTAAACTTATTAGTGGTGAATATAAATTTTTGCGCCGGAAGAATGTGAGATTTTGACCGTCTCAATTGCACCAAAATGCATTCATCATACATGCACGTACGGGGGATAGAAGGGTAAACACTCCTACCTGGGACCATTTACACCCCCTGACCCGAAAAAAATCGTCGAACAACCTCTAAATTTTTTCGCAGACATTGATGATTTTTATGCATATTTTGTATGCAAAACATGCTTGCGAAGTTTTTTGTTTCTTTAGCTCTCTCAACCTCTATCCCACTTCGATGAAAAGTCCGAGAAACTCACCCCCTTAAAAATTCTTGCCATGCTTGTCTAGTTTTCATCAACGTCAGAAGTGGAAAGGTCCAAAAAATATCAGTTCTGTGCGGATAATGACCAAAAATTTTCCCGTACGGGCAAAAAAAGGGGCCGTGTTAAAAAAACACTCCCTAATGGCTGGAGGGATTTCGTTCAGTATGCTGACTCTTTTGTTGATAATTTCAAAACTTTGAATCATAGAAGAATGCGCAAAGTTCTGATTTTAGGGATAAACCGAAAAAATTCTGAATAGCAAATGTATGTTTCTGAAATTTCCATCAACAACTTGTGGGCAAAAACTAGCATTTATCATTTATTTGAACTGACCAATAAATTTCCAGACAGTAAAAAAATCTGCGGATTTTTTGTTGATTACCATCATCATTGAGCCAGGGTAAAACGGCCAAGCTGTAAATCCCTGTGCTTTACTGGTAAAAAATTTACTGCGATTATAAATGCAAATAAATTATACGGTTTTGATAAAATTATAGCTGACACTGCGAGTGTTTCGGTCTGAATGGTAATTGACCTCTGTTTCTGTACTAAAAACATTCGGTCGGGACTAGATTGTCATCCCAAATCGTCTGACAATAAATCTATGGCCTGAAATTCAGCCCGAAGATAATCCCCCGGCTTTCCCCTATGCTCGAGTGTGGGGATGTTTCTGGTAGACTAACCTGCAGATCTCTGAATTGATATTTCAGTACGATATGACGCCTTTTTTGGTGATCGAAGCTGCACACGAACTTGATAATATCTTTAAAAAAATTAAGAAAACGATTAAAAATGCGTTGATGAAGATTATAAATTACTAACCCTGAATATTTCAAGTCGATATTATAAAAATTTGTAAAGTCCAAAAGGACCTCGATGGCAGCTTCGAAATCTACCATAGGAACAGGAAAATCGGAACTAGCAAACTCGCGAGCCAAGCTACCGTTTTCTGTTCCAGAGTAAATGTACCATTGCCGTTTTTTGTTGGCGTCTTTCCCAGGACCAGTAGTAAGAAAACAGAGTGGTAAGTTGATAACGTATAAAATGTGCAAACAAATTAGGCTAAAGAATCATTATTCAATAATGACACCGAACTGCGATATCATTATTCAATCATTATTCAACAATGACACCGAACTGCGATTAAGTAGTGACGCTAAAATGCAAGACTGCGGTGCGTGCTGAAATCTATCCAAGATGGTTAGATTTCAAGGTGGGGACAGTACTCAACATTTGTGGGGATGGTGTGGCTAAATATACACCAAACGGATAGGATAATACGGAGGCTCATGACATGAACAAGGCATCGCGAATATTGATGTGCGCCGGAAAAATTTTCATATCCGGATATTGTGGATGGGCCGGGCATCTGAATCCGGATCCGCGGATATCCGCCTAAATTTTAGGATGCGGATCCGATCCGGATCCGCTGTTGTCAATGATTAAGATCCGGTCATAATCGGATCTTTATTCATTATTATTCACATAAAATTTTGCAGTATTAGAAAACACCAAAAATTTTCCGGTGCTACGCGCCGGATTAAATAATTCTTTGCAATACTATTTTTCAACAAATAGTGCTTCCTGGAGAAAAAATTTCCAGTAAAGGAAAAAATGTTGGCGGTCCTCCTGTACGGAAAAGGCGAATTTCGGTCCATTTCAGAACGTCAAAATCAACTCCAACTTTTTTGCAACTTAAATTTTAAACATGAAGCCGAGTTTGAATTGAGAAGCATCATGGAACTAATTTTCAGAAATTTCAGGTTAAACTTGAAGTTTTTCAGATTTATGAAAGTTATGAGTATATTTTCTTAATTTGTAAGATGATTATGAAGGACGGGAACTCGAGTGCTATTAGGAAGAAACTTTGTGCGAAAATACACAAAAGATCATGTTTTTTTCAGTGTACAAAAAAAGTTTCTTCGTACAAAGACTTTTTGGCCGATCTTTGTACAGGTACAAAGAGGCTTGTACAAAAAACACTGCAATGGTAGCAAAATTATACTTGAGAAACAGTAATTTTTCAACAGTACCACTCTTCAAACGATTTTTGGTAGGATCATAAATTTGATCAGCACCACTCAATAGCTGTTCATAGGGGACACTTTTCGCTGGTGCTAATTTAAGTTTACTTTCTGCATGAAGCAATTGTCCAGAGACGTTTGAGATTTAAGTTCATGCTCTAATTTGGTTTTTGAGTTGCTAGGTTCATTTTTTTGGCTATCTTTAAAGAAAACACAAAAAATAATTCTTCAACATAACTTTACTTTACCAGTAGCAATTTGTTCCACAATTACTTCTATTTTCATTATCTTCTTTTTATTTAGCTGCAAACTGCTTATATATTGCCATGTGTTTCCTCTCTAAATGTTTTCTCTGACATCCAGAAGCACAACCTTTTCTGGATAAGTAGATTCTGCATTTATTGCACTTTGCCTTTTCTTCACCATCTAGGGACACTGTGAAGTAGTCCCACACTCTGCTAGTGAAAAAAAATTTAAATCCATAATTTCTGAAAAAAGTTTCCATTTCTATTCATTTCTTTTCTGATGAAACCAATATTAATCTAAACATGAATACAATTTAATGAATGAACATTATCAATTAGTACATGTGAACTATTTCAATAAACGAACACCTCAATCATTAATAATCTATTCACTCCAATGAATATAAATTCATTTAACTCAATTTTAGACAAATTAGACATAGTACATATACTTATTGAATGATCCGGATCCGCTCGGATCTGTTCCTCAAGATCCGGATCCGCTGAACCAATTTTTTTTGGATCCGGATCCGACCCGGATCCGCTGAACCAAATTTTCCAAGATCCGGATCTGGATCCGCTGTCGCCAAAAAAGTTGATCCGGCCCATCCCTACCGGATATCCGTGTTTTTTGCACCCTCGGATATCCGGATATGTTTAATGTTATTTGCACATAGGTAAAAAGAAGTCACATAAGTAATAATACACTGGGTGAACTACAATACTAAATAATAATATTCAATAGGTGCCATAACTTTTCGTTTTATATTTACGTTAACCGTGATTGTTATAAAAGTAAGTTACTTCATTAAACTGCAATATCACAGGAAGTACTGCAGGAAAAGTATAGCTTTATTATATTTTTTTATTTTCGTTTTTAGTAAAAAGTGAAAAAGCTTTTCTGTGGATAGATTCTAAAAAATTGACCTGCTTTTGCTAACGTCTGTCTTGAATTTACGAAGATCCAGCCACTTAATGGAGGTGTATCCGGATCTTGTACTGGATTTTACTCTGCCACCGTTGGAACCGACAGCTCCGGTAAAAACTGATTTCCAAGAACTTAGCGACTTTTCAGGAAAAGTTACTTTTAAACCACATTTTGGACTTCAATTGTCCAATGTCCTTTGCATTTCAAAGTAAACAGAATTTTATTTAATCTTTTTCATGCCTCTTAATCGAAGACGGACTGCAATAATCATTGTTAAAGTCGTTAACACAACGCTTTTACAGTAGGATTCTCACTCTGTTTAGGATTGGTTTAGTATTCCAAATTTCATGTAACGTATATAGCAGGGTTTTTTTAGCACGGTGCTAATGACTGTAAGTGAGAAATTTTCGAAAAAAGTTCGAAAAGAAAGTTAAGAATATCACAAAATTGTGGTGAAAAATCAAAAATCACCGTTTTCACAAATAGTTCCAGATACAATGAAAAGATGTAAACGTTTATCGAAACAGAATGAGTCAATACAATAAAAGCATGTTATCAGAATTGACCAATTCGCACATTACTTTGACATCAACGAAGTAACATTTGTCAAAAGTGCTGACTGTGCTAATGAAATATTTTTTCATTAGCACGAATGCTAATGGGACTCGTGCTAAAAAAACATGCAGTGAATAGTATACATTGCAGTGAATGGTAAATGAACAGTACTATGCACTAGTGATCGTACGGGGTCCCCGTCCCCGTAAGGATACCGGGGATCTCCGGCGTTTTCGTCCCCGTCCCCGGTCTAAAAAAGTCATCGGGGATTCCGTTTTTCGGGGAATTTCATTTTAGTAATGCAATTTGTTCTATTGTGCTGGCTTACAGCTTTTAAACATGAGCATGTTATGGATGAATGTTTGACCTTGTATTGTTTTTTCACATATTTGACTAAAACCTAGATTTTTCTAGATTATTTCCACAAAATCATTTTGTGGTTCTTAAGAATTTTCGACTTTCGGGAAGATAACTTTTTGCATTAGGAAAATGATTAAGCGTGGGACCATAGCAGAGGTTCTTCTGTCTGAAAAAGTCATTCAATTCATTGCTGTTTGCCTATTTCAGTTTTCCTGACTGAAAACATGTTGAATTCACTGAAAAATTAGACTTTTCAGGCAGGAAATAGATATTAAAAATAGTCATTTTCTAACGATATAGAATATCAAAATCCAAATTTTTTCCGATGCTCTGCACCGCATTAATTATCAATCGATATCCGAGTCCAAAGTAAAATATCTATCACACTTTTTTATGGTTTATACCAGTGTTTTTTTGCACTGTGCAAAGCTTTTTCCGCTCGTGCAAAACTTTTTTTTCAGATTTTTCGCACCTTGCAAAAAAAATATTTATCAAGCGTGAAAAAAAATTTGGTGTTTTCATTTAGAAAAGATGCATTTTGGTGCATTCTAGTAGGTGCAAATCTCAAAATTTTCCGGCGCTTGGCGCCGGTTATAGATTTAATAAGCATTATTATTTATTTCCTAGCTCAGGTGCAGCTTCTGGCATGTCTACCTTCACTTATCACTTAATCTATTTTCATCATCCTTAACGTATTATCTCATTTTGTAATTGGTGATCTTCAATATTTTATCTTGATATATAATGAAGATTCACATTTTTTCCTTGACACATTTTTTTGAATACGTCAAGTCTAAACTTTTTGAAGCGATTGATCCTTTCTTAACGTAAAATCAATTCAAAAGCTGTATGGAAGTAGTTTTCGGACATTTCTACTCTTCTACTTTATATCATTTCGGCCAAGTTCATGAGAGTTTACAAATAAATTACTGGTTTTAAAATTTTTTAAATAAAAAATTTCTAGAAAGTACGAATTTTGAACAGAAAATTCGAATGTTATTCTTGAAATAAATGTTCGGAAAATTGATTTTCTAGTGTCGCTGAATGTCAATACCCAAAAAATTTTTCCGGCGCTTGGCGCCGGAAACATTACTATAATACACATTATTCCCACCTGTGGGTGGATGGGTATAATAGATATGCATAAGCGTTTATATTTACTTACAAAGTTGTGCTAGGCACGGTTCTATTTTAAGCATTATTAAGTGTACCTATATGATTTTGTATAGTGTAGGTAGTTATCGTGATCTTTTAGTCATGTCTAGGCTGATGCAGTCAGTTGAATATATTACTGAATGAGGCAGACAATGTTGTAAGAATATTGTCATAGTTTTTAATTGATTAGGTACATACTTGACTTGAAAAATCAAGATTTGAGTCCTGAAAAATTCTCAACTCGCATGTATAATTGATTTCAAATTTATAATAGATTATATATACAGATTTTATTGACTTCAGATAATATAAATGAGTACTCATGTAGTATTTAATGTATGTGAAAATATCTCTCCCCGTCCCCGTCTCCGAAACAACGGGGAAAATTCGTCCCCGTCCCCGAAAAAATCTGTCCCCGTATGATCAATACTATGCACACTTATATAATTTAAACCTTTTGTTGTTTTGTTGTTGAAACTTTGTGTAATAATGAAGCACTTAACTTCTCAGTAGTAACCGTTACATCTTTTTGAACAGTGAAAATATCCGGATATTCTTTCACATACGGATATCCGTTTTTCAAAATATCCGTTCGGATATCCGACGCACATCACTAATCGTGAATCGGGATCAATATAATTCACAATTCAACGAAACATGACCGACATTTTGTTTCAGAAATACATTTTTGGTGAACCTTGAAAGTTGATGAAAAATGTCAGTTTTTGAACAAAAAATGATCAAAAACGTCAATTTTCTCGGCGCTTCGCGCATTGAATACATTTTTTCAGTTTTTCTAGACAAAAATCACTGTCGAACCGTTTTTCGGACTTTTATGGTGAAAAAATTGAATTCTTTTCCTTCACAGACCCCTCACCTAAAAGTTTGGGGTATCAATGACCCCCGGCCCCAAAAAAGTCGCCCGGTCTCCCAGATCTCGGGACCCCGTTACATGTATGCTTTCAATAATCCACTATGCTAACGTGTGTATAAGATGGGTGCGAACCAGACGCAATAATACCGATAATTCAATTAATATAAACTTCCTGAACAATTCTAGAGTTCTAGAAATTTTATCAGCACTCTATTTATTTTTGAGTCGTAAACCATTTTTTGCACAGTTTTTTCTATCTCACTGACATGATTAGCTTAAAAAACAGGTTGGGCACGATTTTTACAAAAAATTAACGGCTTAAACGAAGCTTTAATTCGGTTTATTTCTGTCAAACTTTTGGCCTAAACCTTTTCACGGCTTTCAGTATGTTTTTGGTAGAAAAATTTTTTTGTGCCATTGGCACAAATTTTTTTGGCCTCTTGCGCCAATTGGCACAAATGTCCGTGCACAAAAAAAACGTTGTTTGGGTACTCCTACTGAAATGCAGAAAAAAGCATCCGCGGCCACATTATACACGTTTATAAAATTGTGGAAAATTATTGGAAAAACAGGAAAATAATTTTGGGTTCGGTTCTCATGTGGAAAAAAAATTTAATGCAGAATGTGGTATGAGAACTAGAATGGAAGTAGCGTTGTGTATAATACCTAAATTTATTGTCGATAACCAGAAAAGCAAAATCAAGCTGTCGGGCGCCAGTTCGGGATAGCTGGAAAAAATTCCGAGCGAACGGAATACTTAGAGAAGACTAGTGTGTTTTTTGCTGAAAAATTTTATAAAGCGTAAAATGCACCACCAGACCAGACAGGAAACCATCAAAAAATTTTTCCTCAAAATGGTGCCTAAGGAGCGTTTTTTTGTGCGCGGACATTTGTGCCAATTGGCACAAAGGGGCAAAAAAATTTGTGCCAATGGCACAAAAAATTTTTTCCAGCCTAAAAACATACTGAAAACTTTTAAAAAGTTTTATGCCAAAAGTTTGATAAAAACATAACTAAAGGTACTTTCGCCGCACTAATTTGCATAAAGAATCGCGCCAACTCTATTTCATCTAAAGCACGTCAGTGCGATAAGAAAAACTGATGAAGAAAGCAGTTTATACGATTCGGAAAGAAATCGGATGCTGCGAGAATTCAGATATTTTTATAGAATTTTTCAGGCATTTTATATTTTTCTTTAATTTTCGGCTACGGATTTCTTCTTAAAACCAATGTAAATAAATTAAGAATGTCCATAATGATTTCGCCTGCAAAAAAACTAGACCGGAAGTCACGTAGCGTAAATTTTTAGTTGAAAAATTGTGCCAAAAAGGTCAATTTTTCTGTCCGAATCAAACACCAAAAATTAAAATTTTGGTTTCCAATCACACTGAATGAACAGTGGAAGTTTCATTGATAATCTCAAAGTTTGTTGCAATCATACAAACCTACTATTCGAATACAATTCTTTCAGAGGTATTACTGGCGTCTGGTTTACACCAGCGTTTTTTTTGTGCACGGACATTTGTGCCAATTGGCACAAAGGGCCAAAAAAAATTGTGCCAATGGCACAAAAAATTTTTTCACTCTAAAAACGTACTGAAAACCATAAAACAGTCTTGTGCCAAGAGTTATAACAATATGCCATGTTTTCGATCTAAATTGAAAGCTCAATTCGCACGTGTTTTCGTCATGTCCATGAGGTTTTCTGTCTCATTCATATTTACTTTTGTATTTCTGTGCATTTAATAAATTTATTTTCTTTCTTTCTTTCAAGTTTGATAAAAACAAACTAAAGACACTTTCCCCGCATTCATTTGCATAAAAATCGTGCCTGCTTTATTTTCTCTAAGCACGTCAACGAGATAAGAAAAACTGATCTAACAAACGGTTTCTATGATCCGAAAAGAAATTGAATGCTGTGAAAATTCAGATATTTTTATAGACTTTTTGTCATGAAGTTTTCCTTTACATTTCGGCCTCCTTCCTAACAACTATATTAAAGATCAAATTAAGATGTCTATAATTGTTTTCTCCTGATAAAAGTAGAAAGTAGCTTCGCGGAGATTTTTGGTTGGTGGTTTTTTTAAAATTTTGGCCAGAAATTTCAATTTTTTTGTTTGAATCAATCACCAAAAATATGAGTTTCGGTTCTCAATCCAACTGAATTAACAGAGGAAGAAAAGTTAACAATTTCTATTGTAATGTCATTGACAATCTCAAAGTCTGTTGCGATAATACAAATAAATTACTCGAATAGAATCCGCCCGCGTTCGAGACAAAGAAAAGTAGCCAATATTAAATCCATTGACTCGGCGCGAAGCGCCGAGAAAATTTTGCGTTTTCAGCCCCTAAAATGACTAAAAATCATGGAAATTTAGGCCTCGACCAGCAGAAAAATTTGTGCCAATTGCATACCTGTAAGACCTCCGACCAGTTGGGGGGAGGGGTAAATCCGAAATTTTGGGGGGGGAGGGTAGGAAAGAGTCGAAATTTTTCCCAAAAAAGGCCAAAAAACATACACTTTTTTGAAAAATTTTTTTTCCAAACTGGGGGGGAAATGATTTTGGGTACAGGGTTGGCCGAGTTGGGGGGGGGGGGTCCCCCCAAGTACAGGTATGGCCAATTGGCACAAACGTTCAAAATTTTTTGTGCCATTCCAAATTTTTTTGTGCCAAAAACCATGTTTTGGCACAAAAAAAACACTGGTTCACACCACTGTTTTTTCCCCGGGCCTTTTCCCCAAGGGAAAGGGGTCAAAATTTTTTTCCCCATTTTCCCGAAGTCGTTTTTTCCGCTTAAAAATGCTCACAGACGCTTCATTTGGGTGTTTTGAGTCTTTTCAAGCCTTCTGGTGTTTTCAGACCCGTTAATTCATTAAAATTGAGAAAAAAATTGAAATTTTCGAGTTTCAATTCTAATTTACAAGCATTGGAACAAACTTTCAAGCAAACTATCCAAAAGCATAATGATTTTGAATTACATGAGAAATCGATGGTCAAGTCTTCTATGACGACAAGTGAGAACCCAAAAGCATACCTGTACTTGGGGGGGACCCCCCCCCCCCCAACTTGGCCAACCCAGTACCCAAAATGATTTCCCCCCCCTCAACCCCCCCCCCCAGTTGGGAAAAAATTAAAAAAATTTGCCAAAAAGTGTATGTTTTTTGGCCTTTTTTGGGAAAAATTTCGACTTTTTCCTACCCCCCCCCCAACTGGTCGGAGGTCTTACAGGTATGCCCAAAAGGAATGTTGATCTTTGTGGCGCGTAGCGCCGGAAAAGATTTTTGGGTATTGATATTCTGCGACGCTGAAAAATCAATTTTCGAAACATTTATTTCAAGAATTAGATTTGAATTTTGTATTCAAAAGTCGTAATTTCTAGAATTTAACTTTACGTTAGAAAAGAAATAATTGCATCAAAAAGCTTTCTCCAAAGGAAAAAATGCGAACTTTCATTAAATATCATGATAAAATATTGAAAATTACCAGTGAAAACATGAGATAATACGTTCAAGATGATGAAAACTATTATAGATTATATGATAAATGAAGGTAGACTTGCTAAAAGCCGCGCCTGAGCTAAGTAATGCATAATAATGATTATTAAAGTTATAATCGGCGCGAAGCGCCGGAAAATTTTGAGATTATGACCTTCTAAAATGCACCAAAATGCATCTTTTCTGTATCCGATCCCCAAATTTTTTTCCCCAAATGGGGAAAAAGCCCAAAATTTTTTTCCCTTTTCCGAATTTTTTTTCCCCAAAAAGCACGATTCGGGGTGAAAAAAAACAGTGGTTCACACTCACCCTCTATACACCGTTTTTTTTCCTCAAATGGGGTATTTTGAGGAAAAAAATTTTGGAATGAGGAAAAAGTTTTGGGTTCGGTTCCACTGTTTTTTTTTCCACATTTGCACTATAATGTGGAAAAAAATCTGGAATGTGAAAAAATTTTTGAGGTCTTTCCACAAATGTGGAAGACAAATTTGGGGTTTTCATATTGAAAAGATGCATTTTGGTGCATTTTAGAAGGTCATAATCTCAAAATTTTCCGGCGCTTCGCGCCGGTAATAACTTTAATAATCATCATTATTCATTAAGTAGTTCAGGCGCGGCTTTTATCATGTCTACCTTCATTTATCACTTAATCTATAATAGTTTTCATCATCTTAAACGTAGTATCTCATGTTTTAATTGGTTATCTTCAACATTTTATCATAATATTTAATGAAGATTGAAGATTCGCATTTTTTCCTTTTGAGAAAGATGAATACACGTCAAGTCTCTATGATTTATGATGCGATTATTTCTTTGCTAACGTAAAATCAATTCAAAAGCTTCTTGGAAATATCTTTCGGAAATTTATATTCTTCTTACTCATATATTTTCGACCAAGTTCATGAGAGTTTACAAATAAATTACAGATTTTAAAATTTTTCAAGTAAAATTCTAGAAATTACGACTCTTGAACACTAAATTGGAATCTAATTCTTGAAATAAATGTTCGGAAAAATGATTTTCCAGCATCCTAGAATGTCAATATACCCAAAAAATTTTCCGGCGCTACGCGCCGGAAAGTACCATCTTTTTTGGGCTTTCACTTGTCATCAGAGAGGACTTGACCATTGATTTCTTGTGTAATTCAAGTCAATTATGCTCTTGGATAGTTTGCTACAAAACTTGTTCAACAACGCTTGTAGATTAGGCTTTTAAGTCGAACATTTCAATTTTTCTCCAATTTTAATGAATTAACTTCTCTAAAAACACCGGAAGGCTTGAAAAAGCTCAAAAACAGTGCGATAAAGCGTCTGTGAGCATTTTTAAGCCAAAAAACGGATTTTAAGACGAAAAAAAATTTTTTCCACATGTGGAAAAAAAATTTGACCCCTTTCCACATTTGTGGAAAAAAGTTCGTGGAAAAAAAAACAGTGTTCGGTTCTCATTGAGGAAAATTTTTTTTTGGTGATTCTGTGCAAAAGTGGGTATGTTTTACCTCTCACAGTATTGCTTACATCAGACAGCAGTTTACTGTATAATCCATCACTCGCGTAAACAACAGATTTCGGCTAAAATGCTGAGTGCGGTGGCGGCCGAAGGCGGCTGGGGCCAATGCGAAGAACAGTGATTTTTTTATACCCTACAGTAAACTGCGTTCTTTGTTGTATAAGTACGTACCTGCGGAATAAAATAGACGTAGTCACTGTTGACAAAGGTAATGCTGTAGCAGTCGCTATAGTAATTGATGTAGCTGATGCTAGACGCGTGTGATCATATTTAAGTTACAATGTGTAGGTTTAAGCTGCCGATAGAAGGATGGAAGCAAATTTAAGCTAATGTACTGTGGCAGCTGTTTTTCCGGCGTCTGGCATCAATTTTGTGGTCGGCTGTCAACAATAATATTACGTGAGGATGTCCGAAGAAAAGCAAGTAAAGGTGAGTGGGAAATGTTTAGAGGCAGTTTTATTGTGGGGCGTTTGTTTTGATTAGGAATTTTTTCAGATCAATTTACGGAAGATTATCGGTTTGTGTGGCGAGGAGGTCAACGCGCGTCATCGGGCCAAACAATTAGCTGATTGGGGTCTGGTTCCCAAGGAAGGTACATTTCCTTGCCCGAAGTGTGGCCGAATGATGCTGCTCTGCAACGACATA
Organism: Romanomermis culicivorax; assembly: GCA_963922205.1. NCBI lineage: Eukaryota > Metazoa > Nematoda > Enoplea > Mermithida > Mermithidae > Romanomermis > Romanomermis culicivorax. The sequence goes on from CAWUHX010000086.1 coordinate 897,552, forward strand.
AGCAGGTATGTATTATTTTGGTTTTGACGGACTGAAGTGATGCATGTGACAGTCTCATTTTTTGGGGGTGTAGTTGATCATTGTTTTGTAGGCCGGACAAATTGCGCTGGACGTGTGACAAGGTGGTCAAGCGGCCAAAGAAGAAGGCCACCAGATGCCATACTGCCACCGAATTCAGGTAATGGTGGTTGATTTTGGGTGGCATTTTACATCACAAACTTTTACAGGCATGGAACATTTTTCGATCATTCGATGCTACCAATTTGGAAGTCATTGAGGTTTGCACACTTGTGGTGCAAAGGTGTGGCGCTGCGGACAATTGGAAAGGAATGTGAAATCGATGGGCAGCACACGCTGGTCGACTGGTCGTCATTTTGCCGCGAGGTGGTATTGGACGCGTTTTTAGAGAAGGGAGAAAAAATTGGCGGCCCCGGGAAAATCGTAGAAATTGATGAATCAAAGTTTGGAAAAAGGAAATATCATCGAGGTAAGTTCACTCAAGGAATAACCCTGGGCACATTTTCAGCTTAGGCTTAGGCTTAGGGGTGCTTAGTGGGACAGGCGCTTGGGGTCAGGCTTAGGCTTAGGCTTAGGCTTAGGCTTAGGCTTAGGCCTTTGGCCGCCCAAAGTAATGATGCTTAGGGGCAGAGGTTACTGGTATGTCACTGTAACCTAAAATAGCCCAGGCGCTTGGGGTCAGGGGGTCACTTAGTGTTAGTTGTTGGTAAATGTCTTTTACCAACAGCTAAGACTGAGTGAGTCCCTGACTCCAAGGGTCTTGCCATAGCTGGGAACAATGGTTGTGACAAGCAGGATAATTGTTATTCATTTGTTTTTTAGGGCATGCAGTGGAGGGGTGCTGGGTTTTTGGTGGTTATGAGCGCGGTACCGGGTGCGTTTTTATGGTCCCTGTTGAGGATCGGACGAAGGAGACCCTGCTGGCAGTTATTAAGGAACGAATTGAACCTGGGACGACGATTTATAGCGACATGTGGAAAGCGTACAACTGCTTGGAAGTAAGTGTTTTTTTTGTTGATTGTTTGTTTTATAACACTTTGTCATTGCTTTTTTCAATTTCGTTCTATTTTTAATTTTCCTGCATTCAGGACGAAGGTTATGAACACATGAGTGTTAATCACTCTTTAAATTTCAAAGATCCGAAAAGCGGCGTCCACACAAATGGTATTGAATCATCATGGCGCCCGGCTAAAAGTTCAATGTCATCCGCTGGACGAGTCAAGCATCATATTGCGGGCAACCTGGCACGATATATGTTCAATCGCCGTTGCCGTGAACTGAAAATGGACGCAACACTCGAATTTTTCCGGCTCACTGGCCAGCTTTACAATGCCACATCGCCAAGCAGTAGTTCAACAGACGACGACGAGGCACCTTTACCAAAGAAACCGACTTTGTAAGGTGAGTCAATAATTTTGGTGGCCCTGGCACTTGCAAAGTGGAGTTTGGGGGTTTTTATGGGGCTATGGCTATACTAACAGCAATCATAATACCAGGTGCCAAAAATGCAACTTCTGCTTTCCAAAAACTCCATGTTTTTGCCTATTTTACTTAATTTGCATATGAATTATGCAAATTAGTCTATCTCCCTCCCTGTCCTTGAGCACCTGGTTTTTTTGGTTGCAGTTTGTTGCCGGTACCATAAAAACACCGAAAATCCACTTTGCAAGTGCTAGGACCACCGCCACCATACTCTGCAAAAATTCCCAGATTTCAACTTTCTTTGTCTTCCATCCAGCCAGCATCGCGGAGCGAGAAAGAAACGTCATAAATTTGATTGGTCGAATGAATTTTTTGATTTTTTTAGTGTTTCTGGTGAATTTTCTGGCTTAGGCTTGGACTCACGACGGAGTAGACTACAATTTTTCGACCAATCAAATTGATGACAGATCTGGCCTGGCTTCGTCTTCCTTCCCTTCCCTGTCCATTTCCATCTTGATGAATGGAGTTTGGAATTGGAAGTGTGGGTTTTTGTGCCAAAACGTGGTTTTTGGCACAAAATTTTGTTATCATGACACAAAAAATTTTGAGTAATTGTGCTCATTGACCGAAATTCTTAGACTGGTCTAAGGCTAAAGTTCCTTGGTTTTTAGGTCTCTAGGGTCTGAAAACGTGAAATTTCCAAATAAATCGGCACCGACTTCTCAATTCTCCAATTCATTGAGTCAGACAATGTACTCAAATTACATAAGAGAAGAAAAATTTAAAATTTTCGACGATGTGATGACGATTAGAGATTTTCCTGAATGGTAAAACGTTTTCTCAAGAAGTTTTTTTTCTTTCCTCTGGCGTATATAGTTGAAAATTAGGGTGGGCTGCGCATGGTTTTTACAGATATTCAGTGCAGTGAATGTAGCCCTTTAATTACACTATTAAATTTTTGGCCAGGAATCTTCTCACAGCTTTCAGTATGTTTTCATCAAGGAATATTTCTATTATGCCATTAGCTCAATTTTTCGTCAATTGTGTTTAGGGCTCTCTATGCACAAGTACAAAAAACACCAATCTGAAAAATTCTTGTAAAACTCGTTCAGTATTCTCTATACTGTAGAACTCCTTTCCAAGGATAGTTTCAGTAGTGCAAAAGAATTTTGGGCTGTTCTTCCATTCCACAAAATAAATAACATATTGAACTCTCCTGATACTCTGTTGTTGTTGTAGTTTCTGTGTGCTGGCTAACATGTCTGACAATTGTGATAATCACATTCTTTCATTTCTCTGTCAATCAGTTATTACTTTGCTCCTTTCAAGGATTTATTGCACCTTTTTGATAAGTATTCTTAAATGTTTCTTTCTGATGCAAATGTAGAAAAATTTAAAGGAAATACAAAAAGTTTCTGACATTCAGAAACTTACTTAAAATTTCTTCAAGTCAAACCCTGTTTCTAAATCTGACAGAAAAACTAAGTGGTGCAAGCTGCAGAAACAAAATTCAATTTTCAATTCAAATTGAATGCAGTACAAATTATTTTTCACTTAATCATATCTACTACTTCTTTTACTTTCTAGATTCAGTCCGGTTGTAGAACTACACTACACTTTATCACATAAAGATGTATTACATTCCGTAGCCAGCAGCAAACATTCCACGTCCGATATTTCTAGTCATGCAAAAAATTACGAGCTTCTTCAAAGTTTCATCACCCAGGACGGTACCAAATGATCAATGGATGATCAATGGAACAGCTACTTATAGTTCGCAAGATATAATCTCACCATCCGGAGAAAATTTATCGGAGCCTGAAATCTCTGCCTTATCATCACCTGAAGTTGATCAAAATGAAAATCTCGAAAGTGAGCATGCAAAATACTCAGATTAGTTCCTTCAATTTATCTCAGGCACTAGGCAGTAATCTTATGAGTTGCATTTTATTGTCAATTTTTCAGATGAATCTCAGAATGAAATTCGGCAACCAGTATTAAGAACACGAAAATTTAGGAATAAATGGAAAACTGAATTTCCATGGATTAAAATGGTCGATTCTAATTTGGTGATATGTACAATTTGTGAAGCATCCGGTGATAAAAAAGATGATTGGGCTCATGGAAAAGTTTTACCTGATAATTGCTTCAAGTCAACATTTCAAAAACACGCCTCAAGTCGAAAGCATAAAAGAAATTTGAACATTGTCCCAGCTCAAAATTCTTTATTAGCCTGTACAATAAAAGCTCTCTCAAATTCGGAAATGAAAGTTACTGGTTTGATGAAAAATATTCTTGCTGCTTTGCAACATGAAATGGCAATAAACAAAGTCGAATTTTTACATCTATTGGTTGATTCACATCTTGAATCTACAAAAGATATGCTCAAACTTGACCCCTCAATCAAAGTGAAGCTATCGTCTAAACATCGTTCACTTTATTCAACATATAAAATGTTGAATTCATTGAATGCGACCGTAAGTCGTGCCGAAATCGAAAAATTCCAAAATTCGAAAGCCATTTGCCTGCATATCGATGAAAGCACCGACATTAAAGCAGCTAAATTACTACTGGTTTACCTCACCATTTCTACGAATAATTTTGAATCAAATGGTGAACGGTTTGGTACTATACTTCAGTTGGATAACGGCCTTGATGCCTTTTCTATCGCTGAAAAAGTAATTATGACATAGCAACCTCATGTGCATAGCATGCACTGCCAATTCATTATGAATTTTTCAGGTCGATTCCTGGCTGCAATCGATCTCCCTAAACAAAAAACGAATCTTTATGTTCACTTCTGATGGGGCATCAGTGATGCTTGGTCGACGAGCTGGTGTAGCTCAACTTTTACGATCTCAATTTGGCTACAAGTTTATTTTGGATTATCATTGTATCTGCCATCGTGAAAATCTGGCTTTGAAAGATGCTTTTAAAGTTACTAATCCAAATGAAATTTTTTTTTCTAAATGTAATTTTTCAAGGAAAACTCAATATTCGCAAAATTAGAAAAAGTATTACGGGATGCCATAAATTATATGACCTTATATCACAATGTTGATCAATTGAAAAGAATCTCGCATGAGTTGGACAGTGTCTTTTGTATGCCCCACAGAATCATCGACATTCGGTATTGCGGATGTAGGAGTACCAATCCAAAATTCTATTATGGCTTGTTGTATATTTAGGTGGCTTTCACGTTTTCGTGTTGTAAACGAATTTGTCAAATCGTTGCCTGTTATTGCGAAATTTTTTGATGAAAAAGAAGTTGCTGGAGATACTATTGCTTCAGTAAGAATTTTCCAGATTTGTTTTCTTCTATCTATGCAATATGTTGAATGTTCCAGGATATTCGTAGTCATCTTTTTTCTCCAAAAATGGTACTGCTCCTCCATTTTCTACACGACTTGTTGCATCCATTTGAGCGCCTTATGTTGCAGCTGCAAAGCTCTGCATTGCATCCTTTTGATGCAAATGTAAGACTTCTGAATCATGAATTTCTTGAATTTCAATAAATATAATCCTAACTTTTAGAAACTTGCATGTTCTACAATCCAGCTAGTCGAAGATCAGTTCTTAACTGATGAAAGTGTAATATGTGGTCAGTCATTCGAAAAATTTTGCAATTTAATCCACAGTGGTGCCGTCAAGTTAACGGATTCATTGACAGCAAGTATACGATCATCTTGTGAGAAAAAGATTAAAAGTGATACCAATTCTATCTTTTTCAAGTTCCTAACTAAATTTTTACATTCCCATTCCAAGAATTAGCCAAATCAATGACCGAGAATCTCAAAAATCGCCTTTGGAATGATGACGAAGTGATTTCAGCATTTCAACTTATCAATCCAATAAGTATGAATCAGGATTTGAACCAAAATTTCAGTGGTAAGGTTTCTATATTATCTGTTTCCAATTTTATCTGCATTATCTTTAATCATGATATCTTCAGAATTCAGTAATGATCAGTTAAAAGTTTTGTATGAATTTTATGTGGAAGCAATCAATTTAAATTGGGAAGATTTACTATCAGAATGGAATATTTTCAAAGTAAAAAAATTCACTTCTGATTATATGAGTATTATAAACATAAACTAATTAATTTCCAGTATAATTATTTGAATCCATCGAATGGCTCCATTTCATCCACGTGGAAAGATTTAATATCCATAGCATGTAAAAATTCAGCGATTTTCCCTAATTTTAGCCAACTTTGCCATATCTGTGAGTTTAAAGTCTACTGATAACTGGTAGTATACAAATAAACATAACATTTTCTTTTAGTGAACTGTTTTAACGCTCAAAATGCCACTGTCGAACGTGGCTTCTCATTGATGAATAGGATTTGTACAAAGAATCGTAATAAAATTCAGCCGGCTGTTTTAGACATTTTGATGCGGTTACGTTTATTGTCTGAAAATTTTGATACTTTCAATTATGGCCCAGCTGTGCAAGATTATTTTATGAAAACAATTTATTCATTGGGCCGCAACATCAAACGGAAACAGAGTTTTAAAAGTACAAATTATTTTTAAGCAGTAAATGGGTTACTAATAAACTACATTGTGTAAACTGAGTTCATTTCAGATGTGCCCGAAAATCCCATTGATGATGAAGAAGCTAATTTTAGTTGTTTTAATGATATGATTGAATTTTAATGTGCATTTGTTTTTTTGATGAATAAATTTTATTCAATGAGTTGTACTTTATTGGATTTATTTGCTCTGAGCTTCAAATTTTTACTTTGAAAAATGTGGAAAATTTTTTCAAAGTGAGGAAAAAAAATTTAGGTATGGTTCTCATGTGGAAAAAATCTTCGAGGAAAAAAACGGTGCCTCTATAGCGTTAGCATACGCAAAACGTACCTACAGTGAATGTAGTAGCATGTTGACGTCATACAATAAACGCAAGTACTTGTGCATCGCAATGTTTGCGCACGAAATTCAAAGCAGCGATTTGGTTACGCATCGCGGTGAGTGACCTGTAATTTGTTTTTTGTAAAATTCTTCCAAATAGAAAATTGACACAAATCAGAACTGCCGTCCAAACCATTTACACAGAGTACTTACTATAAAATTTTTCAGTCGAAAAATGTTAAAGGTCAGGTCAGTACGTCCACATATTTCCAGTCCCATAGGGTATATTGCTTATCAGAAAATCGTGAAAATCTGAAATACAACTTGCTTTCTACTTTCATTATTTAGAAGCATTTCAAGAAAAACAGACTATAAATGCTAACTCTACGAGTATAATGCTTGTGTTATATTTTGAAGAATAATGAACAAAGTAATTATATGTTGTGCTGTGTTAAATCAAAATTCAGACCAGTGATCCTCCGAATGACCAGTGGTCAACGGGGTGACCAGTGGTCACTCAAGTCAACAAACATATTTTTTGATGGAGAATTAGCCCATTAACTGGCAATTTGAATGTTATCTAATATTCACTCAAGATTGATGCCCAGGGGTCATCCGAGTGACCAGATAAGCCAAGTGACCAGCGGTCAATCAACTCGGCAAACCTTTTGTTTGGTGGAGAATTAGCCTATAACTTCCATATTGTGGCTAGTGATCATCCAAGTGACCAACCTGATGAGTGACCAGAGGTCACTCAAATCAAAAGACGCGTTTTCTGATAGATAGTACCAAAAATTCTCAGCATAATTTTGAATAAAATTAAAATGTGGGTCATCCGAGTGACCAGACCACGGCAAACCTTTTTTTGATGGAGAATTAGTGTATAACTAACGTTTTGAATGTTACCTAATGTTCACTCAAAATTGGTAACCTTGTTGTAGTGTATTTCCGCCGATTTGTAGAATATTCTTGTATTTGTCGTTTTTTGAAGGAGGCGAGCAGGTTCAAAGTGGAGCGAGCGACGCAGACCATCGAGAGACGCCTTACTGTAGCCCAAATCGGCACGCGTGTGTTGGGCTCTCTCCCCGATGATTATTGTTGATATATTTTTGTGTATTAACCCGCCTCCCCGTGTGCCAAGTCTATTGTGTGTTTTCCCTAGCATGAGGGAGTTTTATTATTCCTTGCCCACTCGAGTTTTGTATGAGTAAGTGTGTTTTTTGTGTTAGATAAAATCGGAGAAAACTCCCCTATATTTTTCATACCGAATTGGGAGACAGATTAAGGAACTTGGTTTTCTTAGTCTGTGGGTAAATTATCGTCGGGTTTAAGTACTTTAATTAAGTTTTAATCGAGTAAGCATGGGCGTCGGAAATACATGCATTAAGGATGAATTCTGGAATCCCACTCCTGCCTCTCTCCTAAAACCCGGACCATTTTGAAAATACAACATTGGTGACCATTTGGATTGCACGCTTCCTTTCCACACCGCTGCGCTGCATCCGACTACGGTTTCCAATTCTGCAAATCGACCACGCCATTCCTGCGCCCAAGGTTACAAACCAGGCTTCTATAATTTCCCTAAAAAGATGCCAAAGGTAAGCCATACGCAACCTGACCATACAGGTCTCCCATCGCGATCAAACTTGCCTAAGGCATCTACCGCTGCGGGCCACACCTTGAATTTTGATCAAATGATGCCGCCTACCACAAATCTCACCTAAACGGTCGTGCCACTTGTCCTAAGTCTCCCGCCCCCTAACCCACCTTTGTCTCTCTTCAGTAACTCCCTGCTAGACGGGACTACCCAGGCACAAGCACTATTCAGTAATGCCACACCTGCACCGGCAAACTCGCTCGCACTGCCATCTTCAGGTCAAAGTTCAACTATCGCCACGGCCACATGTGCTAGCACATCTGCCCTGTCTCAGATACTGCGGCGCATCCCAATAATGACACCATTGTCACCCCCACTGATTCCTCCGACTCTTTCATCAATATTGATCCACTGCAGACCCCAGCAGCCACTCAAGCACCCGTGACTGATCACCGCAGTAGTTTGGCCATAGCAAACACAAACAAAGTCCATAATTTTCAAATAGAAGCATCCGATGCCCTTGAGCAACCTAGCACCACCACAGTGCGAATCACCAACAACGTACCGATAGTACAAACAATCAACCAAATTATTGGCACAGTTTCTGACCAATTCTAAGCACAACAACTATGCATCTAACGAGAAATCCAAGAACAAGTTCAATCTACCAACGCGCGCTTCACCACCCTGACCAAACAAATGCAACAACTAATCTCTAGGACTACCCCCACGGCTGTAGCATGCAAACTGCCCACACCTAGACCACCACTGGTGACCTCACGGTTTCACGGCGAGGAGCCGCATGATATCTATATTCCAAATGAAACTCTCCGTGAAACTGAACCAGCTCTGGCCTTTGGTCCCCCACCAAGGCACAATTGGAACATCAGGAAATCCGCCAACGAGGAACTTCTCGGCACGCTGATTTTCGACCTCAATGTAGCCAAATTGCCGCCGTAAGCTGATAGGCAAGCTCCATCCGAACCGACTGCCACAGCTGATTTTACGGCATTGGCAACTCAAATCAACAAGTTCCTCAAACTCACACTTGATGATATCTCAACGTTGGCACCCCTTCCAATGGAAGAATCCACACCCATTCAACCTACCCCTATGGATACCGAAATGAACACTACAACCTCGGACCAAACTTTAACCCATATTCCAGAGGAGAGTACTGTTGAACAAACAACTGCCATGGATATCGCGCCCCAGGAACCTGCAATGGTAGCAGCTCCGCCGGCACCCACCGTGGACCCCCCCATTTACTTAGCTACGCCGGCAGTTTTGCCCGGGCCTCTGATGATCCCTACCCTTGCCGCTGCAAGGTACATTCTTCCTGTTAGATTTTTGCAACAAATTATTTCAGACTCTCAATGGAATGCCTTGGCCGCCGCTCTCACCGCGTATCACTTCCAACCACCCCCCCGGAATGTTGTTCCCAGAACATCATTGGATGGACTACTCCGACCCGCTGCGGGATGAGATACAACGCATCTTGCTTCCACGGCCAAGTCCCCCGCCACCCACCTCGCAGCCGGTCCAAATTGCTCAAACAGCTCCAGTTGTTGCTCAAACTGCCCTCCCGCCACCCACTGCTCAATTGCCGCCCATGGTACCTATAGCAGTTCAACCCCCAAAGGTTCCGACTAAGTCCGTGCTGGCTCTCAATCACCACAGCCAACCTATTAAAAAAAATGAACATTCAGTCAAATGGAAAACTCAACAACAGGATGAGGTAGAATACCGTAAAGCTCACAAAACGCGAATGAGGGATGAACTGCATGCCCGACAAACACTGCTGCCGAGTACCTTGCATACTGAACGGGGCAAGACACCGAGCGAGCGAACAACCCGTCGCCGCGAGCAACGTGCCCAACAAAAAGCCCGGGAGACAGCCGGTCAAACCAGTTCTACTACTGGTGTGACAGTACAGCCGAAAGTTATGCGGACAAAGAGTGCAGCATCGGCCCATACGCCGCCTGCCTGCCATTCGGATAGCCACCGATCCCGCGACGAGTCACATCGCTGCGATGACCATCACCGCAAAGAAACTAAACATTCTTTGCATAGGGATACAACCACCAGCAATAGCCACCAACACGATCCCCGTGTTGAGGCACCTACGCACCACACCCAAAGCGAGCGAACGTGACAAGTGCACTCCACTGGTTTCTATGAAGGCGAGTATCAACACAGTTTCCGCCGCTCACCGCCAAAACTAACCGATTATATTAGCCCACTGCACCATGATGCCGAGATTCAAAAGGGCATGGATAACTTGAAGAATCCTCCAAAACCGGAATTCAAAACCCCGCTACCACCAGCACCCCTGATGGACGTGGAACAGACTGCCTCATCTTCCGCATCGCTCCTCCAGACTACTGCATCGTTGCTGCCAATGGCCTCGACATTGGTCCAATCCACAGCCACCATTAGCGTACAATTTGTTTCCACATCTACTGTGACCATCCAACCGCAATTGGTCATTACCACATGCCCTGCACTTGGAGCCGCCACTGCAGCTATTGCTGTATTGCAATTCCAACCGCGGTAGCCTAGTGAATCCACCATGTTGCCAAATTACGTTCGTTTCCAAACCACAGACCCGCCGCACTGTATTAGGCTGGCCACGCCAGGTTATCCGCCCCACTTGGATCCGTCGGTTGACTCCTTTTCCCCACGCATATTGCATGAAATGGTGCTGATCAACTTCTTTGGTCGCATCCGCATCCGCATCACAATGGCCGTCTACATTCACGCCACTAACGCATCGCTTGCACTTTACCAGTATTTTCGCAGCCATTTTCCTACAACTTACTGCGAGCCGCAGCCTCCAGTTTCACCCGATGTAGCCATGCTCATATTGCCATGGGTTGCTGGCCTTTGGGCTGAGGAACTCAGCATCATCGACGCTGTGCAAACCACCCACTTTGCACTATTTTTGTACAATGCCTGCGGGCTCGATAACCCCTCCTGCCTTCTCGGAGCTTACAACACCGCAGTCAGTTTGATGGATAGTTGGATAGGGTACCCACAATACTCACCATTCCCGCAACTGCCACAGATTGCTGATATTCAATGAATTTACTTGCAGTACCACAGCGAAACAGACCACCCGGTTCCCCTCTTGCACAGGCATGACTTCTCCACCCGGTGGAATCTTCTTCCACAGCAACTGCTGCCGCCAACTGGGCTACCTTCTGATCACCCGTCCTTGGTTCCGCCGCGGATACTACCACCTGGTACCAATCTATTATCGCCTCTCCGGACACAAACCTACACCTCATCATCTCGTCGCCCCAATGCTGCCGACTACAGCTGCTCCTCCCATCAGACGCGATCTGTTCGCTTTGATGGCCACAATGATCCATGAGACCCTCACGGATACCACAATGATCAATACCGCGACACTCACAGGGATTGACGCAATGACTATGCTCATTCCCCCTCTACCTCGGACACTCGTCCCCACCACAACCATTGATACCGCCGTTTTTGTATAGTGACAAATTTTGCTATTCTTTGTGTGTTTTTTCTTTGTTTTTGTTTTCCCAGTCATTTTTCACCTAACCTCGTTTTTGTCTCGCTTTATTTTGTACTAGTTTGCCCCAATGCCACACAGCCGATGCTAAGTCCATACAGTAAGGTGCCTCAACATGTTCTACCGCCATACGCCCCCACTTTTGTCATTTGTCCTTTTCCCACCATGGCTGCCTCATCACGTTTTGCTTTCGCCATCACCATAGTGGCTGGCCTCACCCTCCCATCTGCATGGACTCATATGCTGGTGCGCTCCAGTATATCCGTGCAGACGGAGTGATGTTGGGAGCCGCGGTGTTGCGGAATTGACCGCCTAGCTAATTGCAGACCGCATTGGGAGGTCTCACCCTATGCTCCACCCAAATCGGCTCAAAACACTGCAATGACTCTGTCGGCCCCGCTGTGTGCTGCCAAAGATCCCTTCGACCACCCCAGTGACGGCCTGTAGTGGTGGAGTCCCTTCCCCTTGCCTGTTTTGATTATCTCTTGATGATCGCTTAGGGCGATCTACTGCAAGGGGGGAGGGGTGTTGTAGTGTATTTCCGCAAATTTGTAGAATATTCTCATATTTGTCGTTTTTCGAAAGAGGCTTGCAGGTTCAAAGTTGAGGCAGTGACACAGACCATCGAGAGACGTCTTACTGTAGCGCAAATTGGCACGCATGCATTGGGCTCTCTCTCTGATGATTAGTGTTGATATATTTTTGCGTATTAACCGGCCTCCCCATGCGCCAAGTCCATTGTGTGTTTTCCCTAGCACGAGGGAGTTTTATTATTCCTTGCCCACTCGAGTTTTGTATGAGTAAGTGTGTTTTTTGTGTTAGACAAAATCGTAGAAAACTCTCCTATATTTTTCATACCGAATTGGGAGACAGATTAAGGAACTTGGTTTTCTTAGTCTGTGGGTTAATTATCGTTGGGTTTAAAAGTACTTTAATTAAATTTTAATCAGGTAAGCCTGGGCGTCGGAAATACATGCATTAAGGACGAATTCTGGAATCCCACTACTGCCTCTCTCCTAAAACCCCGACCATTTTGAAAATACAACAACCAGGGTCATACATGTAACGGAGTCCCGAGGTCTGGGGGGGGGGGTTGGGCGACTTTTTTGGGGCCGAGGGTCAGTAATTCCCAAAATTTTGGGGGGAGGGGTCTTTCAAGGAAAGAAATTCGATTTTTTCACGAAATAAGTCCAAAAAATAGTTGATAAAATAGTAATTTTTCCCTAAAAAGACCAAAAAAATGTATCCATGGCGCGAAGCGCCAAGAAAATTCACATTTTTTATCATTTTTCGTTCAAAAATTGACATTTTTAATCAAAAAATTGACATTTTTCAGTATTTTTCCGACGAAAGGTTTGGGCGTCTTAATGGCTACCATATGGCTAGCTATTGGATTGGAAAATCCTGGGGGGGGGCCGTCGCCTAATGGCTAGCTATATGGTCGACGATTTCTGGGGGGGGGGCTCCCATAGCACTTCCCCCCAATTACATGTATGACCAGGGTCATCCGAGTGACCATTCCCTCAGGTTATCCGATTACTCCGCCTTATTTTGAAGTTTATGGGTTTAAAATCGGTTATTGTGTATGTGAAAGGTCTTTTGAGTTATTGATGGCGTTCAAAGGAATAAGTAAGTAAACCTGAAAATTAAACTATTGTAGCTCATTTACTATAGAAACTTCAGAGTTCTAGGTTATTGTTGTCTTTTTCTGCTGTTTTTGCTTTTGTTGGCTGTCTGTATCGTCAAAATGGCTCTGTAGGGCACAGACACTAATATTATCGGAATTGCCACCATTTGCATCTCAGAAGAATCTGCCAACAATTTTGTGATAGCTAATGGTCTTCTACCAAATTTACCTGCGGTTGGACAGCTGGGAAATCGACCTTTACGTCCGAAACAGAATTGTGCTGGAGAATGATACAGTACTGTCGTTAAAGGTACAGTAATAATTATCTTACAGTATCAAACAAAATCATTTTGATTTTATGGTCCGTCTCCATTTTTTCAACGGCAAAAATGTTTCATGTGCAACGTCAAATTTTTTGAGATTATGACACAATAGGTAAAAGAGGATCCATTTTCTAGTCTTACTTATCCAAAATTACAAATTTTTTACTCCATGAGTCTGAAAAGCATTGCTTAATGGGTTGGACCCATCTATAGTTTGTTTTTCTTGAAATGCGTCTAAATAATGAAAGTGGAAAGCAAGTAGTATTTCAGATTTTTACGATTTTCTGATAAACGATATATCGTAAAGCACTGGAACTTTGTGAGCGTATTGACCAAACTTCGAGTAAAAAATTTTACAGTAACAGCTCTATGTAAATGATTTTGACAACAGTTCTGATTTGTATCACTTTTCTATTTGGAAGCATTTTATAAAAAACAGACTATAGTTCCACATTTAAAGATGTTCAAATGGTCAAAGAGATCGATCCTTTAGATGTTTCCAAAAGGTCAATCATATGCACATGATTTCCAGGATGTAAACCAAAAACACGATTTGCTGAACTTTGAACGCTTTTGACTTTGAAGAGGATATTCATGGGAGAAATGGTTGCATTGTGAACTATTTTTTCCCGTTCTTTTTCCATGTGTTATCCCACGTTCTTTGTCTTAGTACATCTTGCAAAAAATCTTGGGAAAATGCAAATAATAACCAGCACAGCATGCAGTATGAAACTTTGAACTTGATAGATTTTCCTTGAGAAAGAAACATAAAAATCTGTTAAATTTTGGGGAAATGGAAAGCTTCGAGAAAGACTTTCTTCTTGCTAATGGAATCCCCTGCCCTATGATGCACCATGATGAAGATAGAATAAGTTCAGGAGAAGTTGCTAACTGCTTACCTTTTTCTTCACAAAAAATTCAAGCTTCACTGAAAAATGACAGAAAATAAAATTTTAGCAAAAGCTGATTATTCCAGAACTTTGAAACAATTTTGTGAATATTTAAACTAACTACAATTCAGCAGTGAAATTTTTCTTAATCAAAATAATAATCAGTAATTTTTACTGAAGATATATTATTCACTAGGTATAGAATCATATATTCCTTTAGCAGATACATACTGTCATCAAAATGACCTTCACTAGGCTTTAAAACAGATGTTTTGATCTAAAATTTTCAAAAAACTGATCTAATATGCTAAAATATTCTTCAAAAATAAAACATGTAAAATAAAATATCCACAAAAATTTGAAACTAGCTCATGCTTTCCAGGTTTATTACTCAGCAGCAACAGAAAAAAATCCACTATAATTGATCATGAATATGACTTTTTGCTACAAATAAATCAATTTTTTTGATTTGTTTTTTTAGATAGATTTTCCAAGACATTGTGAAAAAGGGTTTCAGAACCACGCAGAGCTGTATCTGTAATTTCTTGAGAGACAGAACACAAACAACCTGCAAAAATGCAATTTTGAAACCAAAGCTCCAATAATACTGCTGTAATGCAGATTCACATATTACCTTAACAAGGCTAACATGTTTGAAAAAGTATATCTTATAAGATATCTTTCAAAACCAATTTTTCAATTTAGAATGTTTATTTGAATAAAAGCTGAAATTTATGAGCCGTGAAAAATATGTTTGAAATTCGAGAAATAAGCTATCAGGCAAATTATCATTTCAAGGAAAAAATAAGCAAGCATAAATGAAATAGAGACAAACAAATTGGACAAGGAAAACATAAAAAACACGATAGATGATGAGCAAAAATGCAAATACACATCGGTCGAGTCACGAAAATAATTAGAAGTAAATCATAGTCTGCTTTTATTCAAAATTACTCTGTGTGTTTGTAGTACTCCATCAGAAAAAACGTCTTTTGATTTGAGTTACCACTGGCCACTCATCAGGAGTGGTCACTTGGATGATCACTAGCCACAAAATGGAAGTTATAGGCTAATTCTCCGCCAAAGAAAAGGTTTGTCGAGTTGAATGACTGCTGGTCAGCTGGTCTGGTCACTCAGGGTTTTTTAAGGGAAAAATTCATTTTTTCAGTTTGTTCTCAAGAATACAAGTTTCTTCCTGATTTAACAATCAAACTGAGAGTTGAGCTAACCTTAGGGCTAAATTTTATAAGTCGGTTCCTGGCTTTCAGCCTAATTATTGTATATGAGTTGATTGTTAATTTTGAGCATGGATTTTTGTGACTAGTGAGTAGACATTTATTTTTCCTTTAAAATTTTCCTTGGGCTTAGGCTTAGGGTACAGCAGCTTTTCCAAATGAAATTGTTAGTTAAAATAGTACAACCAATAATACGCCCATACTGTAGAGTGAATAACGTGTTTGCGTGAGGGTGTGAGACTCGATTTTCAACCAATCAGAAGAGGGCTGCGCGCTTAGTCCTTAATGCTTAGTGCTATATAGGGCCTACTATTGGCCGTACGAAAAGTACAGTAAATTCCGCAGCACTAATTTTTTTTATCAAAAATTACAACTTGCGGATCAGATCGCGCATTTGTCAATATCCCTCATTCTATCTAGCACATTTCAGACACTTTATTTTTCCATAATTATTATTATTTGTAACTTTCGTTAAAATTTATTCGATTTATATGATAAAGTCGTCGATCAATATATGAGGAATCTAATATTTTTCTTCTGGACGTCTTGGAGATGCAATTCCAAATATTTTTTTTCATTTTTTTAAAATATGGCTTCAATCCAATTATCAAATTCGACACTCCTGAAACATAATACTTTTGACTTCAAAAATATAATTTTTTGCAGTAAAATGCATTACTAAACCAAAATTTTTTCTAGTTTCAATTGAACCGGTAGTGTTATTGGGATTTTCGGGGTGCAACGGTTTTGGAAAATGGGAATTTCCATGGACGTGGTCACTGTACGCAAAAAATCATTATGAATGTAAAATGAAGGGTTTCCCGTGAATTTTTTGGGCAAGGGGCTTTTGGCCAATTGGGAATTCAATGGACCCGGTCGGTCACTTTACGCAACAAAAATTATTCTGAGTGTAAACAAACGTATTTCCGCGAATTTTTGGAGGAAGGGGTTTTCAATTGCAGACAAATTAATGGACGGGGTCACTTTAAACAAAAAAATTATCCCTTGTAAACAAGCTTATTTTCGCGATTTTTTTTGGTGAATACGGTTTTCCACTTTACGCAAAAAATATCCCGAGTGTAAACAAACGAATTTCCGTGATTTTTTAGTGGAAGAGATTTCCGACCACAGAGAATTCAATAGATACGATCACTTCACGCAAAAAATCATCTTAATTGTGAACAAATGTGTTCCTGCCTTTTTTTGGGGGAAGGGTTTTCAGCTTTGGAGAATTCGATGGAAGTGGTCACGTCACACAAACTAAGAGTGTAAACGAACGTATTTCCACGATTTTTGGGGAGGGTCGTTACAGAAGGGGTGGATCCTGGTTTTTTGAGACCAAAAGCCAAAAAAGTGTACTAAAAATTTTTTTCATACAGGAAAAAACTTCCAATTTTGAAAGTCTGGGGGTGCATACCCCCATATCACTCCTCACACATGTATGCTTACAAACGCATGGAACTTTTTTAGTTACCGTCAATTAAACAGGTATCAACTTTGGTTGACCCATATAATCCAACTCATCCAATTTTGAAATGTATTCAGCAAAAAATTGGAACAAAACATTCCACACGGATGCCAATCATGTACAATCATAGGAGTGGGACAGGTGCGGAAACATGTTCCAAATTCTAGCTCCTCAGTTTCCTGCAAATGGTCCACTGACCTTGGTCTAGGTATTTTATGTATGATACATTTCACAGATTGTAGAACAATGTTATTGATAATGCGCGTCTCCACACTACTAATTACCTCCCAAAACCAGCTTCAATGAGCAGGCAGTTCCCTGTGGACACGAGATATTCGTACATGTTGGGATTCTGAATGACCTGTGATTTGAAATAAATCAAACAGAAAAATGCTTGATATATGTCACCCTACATTCATTTTGAATGGATCATGATCCCGTGAAAGTTACATATGTTAGAATACACTCTAGAACAATGTCGTTAGGAAAGATAATAAGTATGACAGAACATCATCACTAAGATTATTCGCCAAAATATTCAGATTGCTGCTGATCTAATATGACTGGCGAAAACGATCATTGATATCTTCAAAATTTAAAACATTATTTCATCAACCTGCCACACTTGAGAAAGGATCCAAGATGCAACAGGTAGCATGAGAAATAGATCAAGTTTAATATGGATCACAAAGTCGTTTTAGCTCATATTAGACTGCTTCTCTCCTGCAGATTTATTGCAAACTTCTACGAACCTTCTTTACATTCCCGAAAATTCTTGTGCTATAATTTGCTTCTTGCAGAAAACTTCAATCCCTCGCAGAACACTTGTTATCACTCAGGGCAGCTGAAAGACGCAGAAATATAATCTTCAACCTGCACAATGAATTTATGAACTCTGAACATCATCCACAAGATAAATATTTTGACCTTGTGGATGGTGTGAATCTCAATAATTTGGGCATCCTCAAGTTGACTAGTCTTTTTGTTACAGTTCCCTCATATAATTAGATCAATGACTTTATCATGTAAATCGAACAAATTTTAATGAATGTGTATACAAATAATGATAATTATCAAAAAGTAAAGTGTCTGAAATGTGCTAGATGGAATGAGGGACGGTTGACAAATACACAATTTGATCTGCAAGTAGAAATTTTTAATTAAAAATTAGTGTCGTGAAATTTACTGTACTTTTCCTACGGCTAACAGTAGTCCCTATATAGCACACACTATTAACAGTATACTGCAGATATAAAAAATTATATTCGCAGTGTCCGGCTAATAGACACTGCCAGAATTATACTTATTTAAGGTATACTTTAGGAAAACGATGCTCCCTGAGCATCTGTTCTTAATGAAACAGCATCAGCTGTTTCTCCCTGCTACTTCACTTTGGGTGATTTTTGCTACAGCATAGTCGCTTTTGCTCCTTGGCTCTGCATTTCACCTCATATCTCATGGGTGCTGCCCAGCTCCATTTAGCTCATCTCAATTATGACTGAGAACCCTCCTCAAAATGACGTCCTTTTGCAGGACAACAATATTGGTCAGAACAGGCCATCAGCCACCCGCCATCAACGTCATCATTCTTCTTCAACAGACTTGGACGATTATAGTGCCAGTGATCATTTAAAAATTTTGATCAACGATAGTGTCAAAAAACATTTCTCGAAGAAACCATCCTCTTCTACTGACGTGGATAAAATCAACAAAAAACGAAAAAATTCCGGTTTTGCTCAAAAAGCATCAGAAATTTCGTGGAAACACTAAGGAAATTGTCGACAGTTCAAATTTAATGAGGAACTAATGAACGATTTGATAGACCTAAAATTTTATTTGAATTGGGATTCGTCCTCATCAGGGATCAAGGCATGCGAGATTCTGGAAGATATAGATGATACAATTTTACTTGTCAAAAATTGATTATAATGACAGATCGCAGTGAAGGTGGTTGGAAAACCACCTTGGAATACAAACACAAACAGTTAGCTGAGGATGACGAAAATGAACATCGGATTTGATCAGCAGAAAGCTGGGCCCTTAAATCCAAAATATCGTTATTACATTTTTCCTCTACAGCCAGTTAAAAAATGGTCCCAATTGTCTGGCACTGAAACTTCTCAAATGGGGCCACGAATTTCTTCCTCCTGAACCATCAGCAAGCCTCGACGCCAACGGCAAAGCCTTGTTTCCAGTGCAGATCATTTGGTCACTGGAGATCAAATTGCCCCAACCGAAATCAACCTGGAGCATTCAGTTCAAGGCAAAGAAATTAAAAGCGCATTGCAGGATCATGATTGTAAGTTTACTGTAAACGAATTATGCACTTTTCGATTGTGTGGTATTCTAACAGGAATTTTTTTTTTTTTTTTTTACGTTTATTTGTTTATTACATTAAATAACATTAAATAACAAACATAATAATAAAAGTACACACACACTAAAAAAGGGAACATAATAATCTATGCTTATATTCTGGATACTAAAGGAGGGAGAAATCGTTCTTGTTTTGCCTGCTGAATTTTTAGGAAAAAGGTGAGAAGAGGGTTTTTTGTACTTTTGAGTGATGATGGGATGATTTTTGGGGGTGATTTACTAATTTAGGTTTGTGAAAAGTTCAAGTGTGATTGGGATGTTTGAGTTTTTATATTTCTTTGCATGTTTCACAATGAGTGACTGAGTATCAATAAAATTGATTAGCGCCTTAAAGCTGGTTCTTTTTTGTGCATTTTTGCATTTATATATATACCATTTTGTGAATAAAATGATTAAGTTTTGTGTTTCAATAAAAGGAGTTTTCTTTTCTGTAATGCCCAGTATGATTTCTTTTTTTGTGATTTCAAACTCCTGATCAATTTTCAATTTTATTCTATTTTCAACTTTTTTCCACAATATTTGTGATTCAAGACAGGTGTATAACAAGTGTTCTATATTTTCTTCTAACCCACAGTATGCACATTCTGCAGATGTTTTGATCTTGTATTTTACTAGTAGTGATGAGGTTATTAGAGTTCTGTGCAAAATTTTAAATTGAAATTGTGATATATTGTTTGGCACAAAAGTTTTCCTCCAAATAGTCCATGCTTTCCTGAATTCTTCATCTGTTACATTCAAAGTTTCCTTCCATTTAACTACACCCTTTGGAGTACTATATTTCTCATTAATTAATTCTTTTTTAAAATTTTTAAAACTCCCTAGGGTTACCTTGTTTGGGTCAAATTCAATTTCTGATTTGTTTATTTTCCAGTTTTTCAGTAACTTCTTCCACTCTTGTGGAATAGCATTTGCTATAGTCAGATAGTTAAACCAACTTATCTCTAATCCTTCAGATTTAATTTGCTCAAATGATTTCATTTTCAAATTTTCCTGTAACCAATTGTATATATAGCTGTGGTTTGTGTTTTCCAATTCTTTTATGAAAAGGGAATGACCAGCTTTTTTTATGAATCTGTTGTTATTTATTGTCTGTAAAGTTACTTGGATTGGTGAAATAATTTCATAAATATTGCTTTTTCCACACAGTTGAATCATATCTAATATTTGTGTATAAAAAGGAGTTAAACTTACTCCTGTGTTCTTTAGTGAAAAATTTGCATTTATGAGTGAATTTATTCCTCCAACTTTTTGCAGTTCCTTGTTGATAAGCCAACTCCATTTTTCTGCTTTTTGTAGTCTTGTGATCCATTTTATTTTGAGTGATTGAAAGGCTATGCTGGGGTCATTTACTTTTATTCCTCCATGATTATAGTTCTGTATCAATACATTTAGTGCGATTTTTGATATTCTCCCATTCCAGAGGAAATTTTGTAGTATTTTTTGTATATATTTTAATATTTCTTTGTCAACATACAGGTTTATCAATTGGTATGTAACCTTTGACATTATTAGGTAATTCCAAATTATGACTTTACCAAATAGAGTCAAGTTTCTTTGCTGCCAGATTTTACATTGTCTTTCACATTCTTCCAGCTTTTCTTTAAAATTTGTATTGTCCATTCTTTCCTTATTATATGCAAAAGTGATTCCTAATAATTTAATGCAGTCCACTATTTCACTTTCTCCTATTTTCCCAGTCTTTTCTTTATAAGTACCAAGTCCTATAATTTGAGTTTTGTTTAGGTTTATTTTTAATCCTGATGCTGCAGAAAATTTTTTTATGATATGTAAGGCTTCTGCCACATCTGTTTCATCTTTTGCTAATACTACTGTATCATCAGCATATAAGGATATTTTATGGGTGTTTTGATCAATAGATAGCCCCTTGTACTGATCTGAATTCCTTAGTGATATTGCCATGACCTCCATTGCACATATGAAAAGGTATGGAGATATTGGGCAACCTTGCCTCACTCCACTTTTTAATGAGAATCTTTTGGTGGTGTATCCTGCATTTATTACAGTAGCTTCAGATTCTCTGTATAAGGTTTCTATCCAAGAACAGAATTTTTCTCCTATGTTAAAGCCTTTTAATGCTTTGATCATAAATTTTCTGTCTAGGGAGTCAAAAGCTTTTTCTATATCTAATGATACCAAGTACCCAGGTGAATTTGTGTGTTCATAATGTTTTATTATATCCAGTAAGTACCTGATATTTTCTCCTATGTATCTCCCAGGGACAAAACCTTTTTGATCCTCTTTGATTATGTTCTTCAGTAACCTCTTTAGTCTCTCGGCCAGGGTTTTTGCCATAATTTTGTAATCAACATTTAGCAGTGATATTGGTCTCCAGTTTTCCAGTAGTTGCCCATTTTTTCCAGGTTTTGGGATCAAAGTTATAACACTTCTCTTCATTGATGCGGGCAGAATACCCGTTTCTAGAGCATAATTAAAGCATTCTGTCATAGACTTTCTTATGATTTCCCAATATTGCTTATAAAACTCCACTGTTAAGCCATCATCCCCTGGGGACTTATTGTTAGTCATTGAGAAAATTGTTTTTTTATATTCATTGTCCATTATTGGCTGTTCCAAATTTTCATTTTCTGTATTTTCTAGAAGTGGTAGTATTATCTGTTCATTTTGGAAAAATTCTTCAATTTTTGTATGCCTAACTTCTTTGGAATAAATTTTCTTATAGTAATCATGTATTCTGTCTAAAATTTCTTTTCTTTCTACAATTTCTGTTCCATTTTCTATTTCTAATTTTGATATATTTTTCCTATTATAGTTTCTTTTTTCCATGTTTAGAAAGTACTTTGTTGGCCTTTCACCCTCTAGTGACCATTTTATTTTTGATCTTTCCATTGCAAACTTGGCTTTTTTTCATTATTTCACTGAGTTGTGCTTTTATTTCACTTTCCCTTCTGTTATCTACTGGATTATTTTCAACTCTGTCTTGTATTTGCTGCAGTTCTTGTCTTAGCTCTGTCTCATAGTTTTTCTTTTCTTTTGATTTAGTTTTTGAATGTTTTATTGTCATATCTCGGATTTTATACTTCACATATTCCCATGTTTTAGCAGGATCAAAGGCATTTTTTGTTGATTCACATTGGGCAGTTTTAACAATCTCCTGTAATCTTACTTCGTATTCCTTGTCATGTATTAAGGAATTGTTAAAATGCCATAGTCCAGGTCCTCTCTTTTTATACAATTTTCCAGATATTCTTACTGTTATTGCTTTATGATCAGTAGGCAGCCCTGGTATTATTTCACATTCAGAGCTCTCGTCTATTATTTCCTCTGACACATGAAAATGATCTAATCTGCATTTTATTTGGGGAGTATTTTGAGACCATGTGTAAACTTTTTTTGTTGGGTTCATAAACCTGTATATATCAGTCAACTCATATCTGTCTAAAATTTCCTTCTGAACTTGAACTGATCTCCTTTTTAAGTTTAGGTCATTACCTCCTTGTTTATCTAATTTTGGGTCAAGTATAACATTAAAGTCTCCACCAATTATTAACTTACCTTCATTTTCTTGGTTGAAATATTTTAGCTTTTCATCAATTTCAGCCCAGAACAATATTTGCTCTTTTTCTGTGACAGGTGCATATAAATTTACTAATAAAAACTCAGTCCCCTCAATTTTGACTTTCATGAATACATATCTGCCATTTGTGTCCACCAAAGTTTCCCTCACTTCACAATTTACAGTATTATTTATTAAAATGGCAGCTCCTCTTGAATTTGAAGTCCCATAAGATGAGACTACAGCATTTTTATTATTCAATCCCATGCCCCATTCTAGTAGAATTCTCCTCTCTTGTTTTTCTATCCAATGTGTTTCTTGCATAAAAATTATATCAAATTTATTTTGTTTCACAAAATTAAAAATTCCTCTCCTTTTGGTATCCTTTTTTAACCCTTTTACATTAATAGAAATACATTTAAAATTATAAGCCATAAAAACAAACTAGTAGCTTCTCCAAATTTAGTTTTCATCAAAAATTCTAATTTTTGTGTGAGTAACAATAATTTGATTAATTTTTCAGTTAGTCTGCCGAAGCAGGGTCGCATTTCTGCCTAAGCAGAAATGGACTGTAAGTTAAAGATGCAGAAACAAGACCCGAAAGTCAAGTCTCAGTTAAAAGATGCTGAAACAAGGCCCGAAGGCCAAGTCTCATGTTAGTGCGCATATGCGCGGTGTTGCTCAATTTCCAGTTATTTACAACTTACAAGCTATTTATAACTTGTGTAAACAAAAACACAAATAATATAAATAAATAACAATATTTATAAGCAAATAAAAAAAAAACAAAACAAAAATCCTTGGTCAATGTTTTGGTCAATGTTCTCATTTCTTTTGTTTTTTTTGGCGCCTTTTCTTTTCATCATTTCGTTGTTGGTCCGTCATGTCGTTGCTCCAAATGGTTGCCGGTTTACGATTTTCGTTAAATTTGACCAGTTCTTTAACATTGGAGGCGACTAAATGCTTGTCATCCATGCGGAGAAAGTCCACTTTGACCTGAATGCGGTTTGCATCTCCTTTGGACGGGAAAATGCCGACCCATTGCAATTCAATTTTGTTGCTGTCCGGAACCTTCATGATCAGGTCGAAAAATTTTCGTAATTGATCTTTTCTTTCGGCCATTTTGGTTTTTGGGCTGATAGGTAGAATATCGGCCGGAAAAAAGGAAAATTTTGAGCATAAAATTATAGAAATAATTTAAATATAATAATTTGTTTCCTTTTGGTTAGATGTTCATTTGCTGTTGATTTAATTTATTTTTGTTAACATTTAGCTTAGTTCTTACTTTTAAAAAATTTTGACAGTTGGCAGCATTGCTAGCTGAACTTTATAGAAGGCTAAGCTTCCCAATGGGTGTTATCTTTGATTCCCATCTCTCTTGTCTGTTACCTACTTTAAATTGTCTGATACTTTAAATAAAAGAGAACTCACCGGGAAATCATACAACCAAATTGCAGTCTTACAATCTTTTCGGTCCATTTCTTCAAATTTTCGTTCTAAATTGCCGACTCGGTTTTTCAAATCTCTGGGGTCTCGACTTTGTTGATTTTGTCCAGTTTCGCCAGTCGGAAATTGGTCTTCTTCCCGCCGTCGTTTTGAGCCAGCTTGATTGCCACCGTTTTTTCGATTTTGTTCTTCATTATTGTTGGGGTTTTTGCATTGTTCAGCCATAATAAAATAAAATATTGCCGCTAGAGTTGTAGGCAATAAACTCTCGTCGTAAACAAAATTTTGCGGCTAGGATTGATTGAATAATAATCGAACAATGAACAATAATCGTAATGGCTAAATCTGACAGCAATAAAGGTGCTCGACTTTGTAGTTGGTAGAACTAAAAAGGCCAGTTGTGAAAATAGTCAATGTGTTTCTTAAATTTGCATAGGACCCACCTAAACATCATTTGCATATCTTACCTTGTTTTTGTTTACTTACAAATCCTGATTTCTGACCCCTTGTATCCTGGTAAATTATCTGCTAATGTATTTGATCATCCTCGGTCAGGAATAATTAAAATTTAAAGAAAATTGATAAAATTAATGAATTTATTACTAATAAATGCGTTTTGAGTTTGCCACTAGTTATACACTACTCGAACTTTTGTGCTGTGCAAAACATATAGAAAAAATATAGCGTCCAAAATGAGAAAAGACAACCGCACAGAATGAACACAACAGGCAAACCCCTAACAGGAATTTCTGATAATTCAGAATTTTTAACCTTGTGGAGGAAATTGGAATATTTCAATGTTCATAATCTTGAGAAATCTGTCCCCTTCTGGCACTCTATTCAAGCTAGTCAGGATCATATCAATATCTTGTCTGAAGGTTACAAATTACCTTACTCATCTACGCCTTCCTCCAGATATTTCAAAAACAATCAAGGTTCACTCAAAAATTCTAATTTTGTCTCCCATTCAATTTTAGAGCATTTGAAATATGACTGCATCTCCTTAGTTAGTCATAAACCTGCAGTAATCAGTCCTCTCAGTGTTTCCATTCAGCAGAATGGTAAGAAAAGCCTTATTCTAGACCTTCATTATGTAAATACTGACCTAACTCCTGTAAGTTTGAATATAGATGACTACAGAATTGCATCTCAACTGTAGTCTAAAGACAGTGTCATGTTTTCATTTGACTTGAAAAAAGGCTATTACTACATAAAAATTTCTGAAGAATCCCGAACTTTTCTGGGTTTTTCTTGGAATTTCAGCCCTACACCATATTCCTTTGTTTTTAATGTTTTGCCCTTTGGTCTCAGTACAGCTTCTTATCTTTTCACAAAACTGCTTAAGCCCATAGTAATGTTCCTCAGGTCTGAGGGAATCAAGCTCATCCTTTACCTAGACGATGGCATTGGCTTTTCCAACGATAAAGCAGTAGCACAAAAACAGGCTTAGTTGAGTAGTTGAAAATTAGATCCCTAGCTTTTTGCACTGGCTTGATTATCTCAACATCTCCTGTTCTAGGCAAGTTATCTCTGCTTCGAACAAAAAGCTTTTTTGATCATATCGTTTCTCACAGTCAGCGACATATTCCTCTATGGGACCATGTGTTCCTCATATCAAAATTTTGCAAAACAGACTTGTTATTTTGGGTCACGATTTTCACTCAACTAAAGCCAAAAACTTTAGAAACAAAAGATCATATTCTCATCGTTATTGTTTTTTCTGATGCCAACAAAACATCTGCTGCCTCTTTTGTTCATCTAAAAGCCATACTCTGCAAAAACCATCACGCATCTCAAGTTCGGGAGGAGATAGAGAAACCCATCAAAATGAAAACAAAAGAAATACGACACCTCTCGAGAAAGAATGGCAATTTGGATGGCTTTTGTGCCCATGGTCCTTTTTTTGCATGGTCTCTACTCCCGCCTGTTGAAAGCGGTTGTTGTGGCAGAAGAGGAAAGGACCTCTACAAAAATGTGAATGGCCTTTGTGCCAGTGGTCCGTCTATTGCATGGCTTTTGTCTGCGTCTATAAAACCCATTTGGAATGATATGCCAACTGACAGGGATGGTTTGTTTCCCAGTGACGCATATGGAGAAAAATTTTTATATGATAAACAGAAAAAAGACTCTTTTTCTCATCTCTACCCCTCTCAAAACCAATTTTTTGACGATTCAAATTATGACAAAAAAATTTTCAAACTAGTTCAAATCTTGAATAAAGCAATGAAGAAAAACTTCCACAAAACAAATTATATGAGTAAAATGATCGCACATACACAGTGGCAAGGAGTAGCAAAGGAAATGGGCGCCACTTGGCGAGAATTGAAAACCATTAAATATGGGATTGTTTGCTTTGTGGGAAAACTGAAGAACTGCCGAGTTTTGGGGTTTTCTGATAACCATTCTATACCTTTCATCTTGGAAAACGGAAGTATGAAACAGCATGTTAATGACCTGTCTATAAAAATCTTCGAACTCTGTGAAAGAAATAACCTGGAGTTTATGGTACACTGGATACCAAGGAGTATGAATGAATTTGCAGACGCTCTTAGCAGAATAATTGACTATGATGATTGGTCAATAACAAACGAGGTCTTTGAATGGATTGATACACAATGGAGTCCTCATACAGTTGACAGATTTGCAACTTTTTACAACAGAAAGCTTCATAGATTCAACTCTAGTTTTTGGAATCCTGGCACAGAGCCTGTAGACTGCTTCACAGCTTCTTGGACTCAAGACATCAACTGGCTCGTTCCACCACCTTATCTAGTCATAAAAGCCGTTAATTTTGCTCTATCTTGCAGATGTCGAGGTACTCTAGTAATTCCAGAATGGAAAAGCGCACCTTACTGGCCAGTCCTTTTTCCAACCCTCTTAGAAAGCCATTTCATTCAAGAAATTTTAATTTTGCCAGAGTCCAGCATCTCGCTTGTTGCAGCAACACTGGAAAAGAGCATTTTTAAGCCTTCCCTTTTCAAATCTCGTTTTCTGATGCTCAGTTTCCAGTCTTGATCTCAAAAAAATTTACTTTACCTCATCTTAATAAATCCACATTCGACTTAGAATTTACAAAATAAGTGTTTTATGTTCCATTGGATAGCATTAGAACATGATTATACTTATTTTGGGTATACTGTAGGAAAACTATGCTCCATGAGCACCTGTTCTTAATGAAACAGTGTCAGCTGTTTCTCCCTGCTACTTCACTTTGGGTGCTTTTTGCTACAGCATAGTCGCTTTTTCTCCTTGGCTCTGCATTTCACCTCATATCTCACGAGTGCTACCTAGCTCCATTTAGCTCTTCTCAATATCCCACCCACCCTCCCACTATCTCTTACTTTCTTCTCTTTCCTTAACTTCCTTAACTTATCCCTTGTTTTAGATCACTTCGATTTGACTAATTACACAAACTTGCAACTACTTCTCCGCAATCCCAACCTATCATCACATCACTTACAGTCGATTCACAATGCCATTTTAGCTTCACACTCACAATCGACCCTTACTGTGTATGTGTCTCAATTTCAAAAATGGTCAAATTGGGTGATCACCAACAATGTTACAGCCTTCCCTGCAGATCCACTTGAATTCACAGCATATTTGACAGATAGGACACCATTCCATAGCTTATTCAATTTAGCAGAAGCACATGCCCCCTTGTGTTGCGAACTTGCATGCTTTTAGTGACAGCTTTATTGTCAAATTGGTGATCGAAGCTGCATGTTGTCACTGCTCTGCCAAACATAACAGGAAGGAACCATTCCCTCCAGACATAATCCACAGAATTTCAGTCTTTTGTACAGACAATCATAGTCTGGTGAATCTACACCTTTTAGCCATGGTCCCTCTAGGTTATGCTGGTTTTCTTTGAATTAGAGAATTTTTGAATTTGCGAGCTAGCGATATATTATTTGGATCATCCTCATTTACAGTAAAAATTCATCAAAGCAAGACAGATGTTTACCGGACAGGATCTACTTTAACAATTTCTAAAGTATCTCATATTTCTTGCCCTTTTATGGCACTCCTCAATTATGTCCACATGGCAAAGATAATGCCTAATTCCGAAGAACTACTATTTTGAGCCATTTGAAAAAGTCACAATCATGAGCAGTTGAAATCACCACAGCCACTTTCATACAGCAGATTCGGGGAACTCACAGTTTGCCATCAGGAGGTGCTGCAGCAGCAGCAGCTGCAGGTGTTCCAGACCACGTAATCTAGATACAAGGTCAGTGGAAGACTGAATTTTGTAGAAACATGTACATTAAAAAAGGCATTCAAATGGACAGCTTGTCTAAAATATTTTGATCAATTTCTCTTCTCTGAGGTTGTGTATAGATATTCCCCTTTTCTTTTTTAGATTTGAGCTGGCTAAATTTATGTTTCTTCTAGCAGTACACCCACGCATCGAGAATAAAGTTTTGCGATTTAGATCATCTTTTTTTCCCATTGAAATTGTTTTTCAACATTTCACAGAAAATTCCACAGGAAGCAGCCTTATATTTCTTACCAAAGAATTTTGTTTTGTTTCTTACCACATTTCCTTTTTTCACATCATTGGTTCACGCGGTTTGTAGATTGTTTCATGTACGTTATGATTGTAAAGTGCGATATACTGTAGCCTAAAGCCCCAATATACCTCATCCTAATAAATTCACATTTGACTTAGAATTTACAAAATAAGTGTTTTATGTTCCGTTGCGTAGCATTAGAACATAATAACAATTTTCATGTGAGAAATGTACAGTAATTACACTTCATATGCATTATAGTGGACTGGGACAAATACTTGCAAGTCGCTCCAATAGACATACACTTATCCTTTTCCTCAAGCTCAGGCTTAGAGGCGAAGCGAAGAGCCCAAGCCCCAAAGAGCACGAGCGAGAACCGGTGTAGGCATGCGCTGGCGCCCATCCTGCCAATTCAGTCATAAATTGCCAAATTCGCTTCTAGCATTTCATCAGCTGTCGCTATTTGAGAATTTAGTTTACACAATTTAGTTTACACTCTGATATGTGCAGTCAAAAAAAAGTTTCTGGGTGGTTTGGGTGGTTCAGCCCTAATGCTGTTATTGAATTTTTGAATATATTTGCTAAGCATAAGTTATTATGTGCTAGAACATATTGCAAGTGGTCGTGGATGCTTTCTTTCTGCATTTTAGGAGCATACTGGAGCATTATGATGTTTTTTGATTCAGAAACCTGCAAAAATGTGGAAAAAATTGATAAAATTCTAGTCAGGTCAGTCAAATTGAGCTAATGAATAATAAATTTGTGTTCTACAGGAGCAGAGAATAATAATAATAATAATAATATTGTAATATGACCCCATTTGTAATAAAGCAAATGGAGTCAATTATAAAAGGTTTGTGAATTGTGAAGAAAGATCGGGAAGTTGATACCAAAAGACTCGCATCAAGTAGACAAAAGAGGTGTGGCTATTGTAGCCGGGAAAATAATGGTCATTGTTTTTTTTGTTTTGTTGTTCTGAGCAGTTGGTCATTATTTTTGCTCTCCCCACGTTGTGTAATTTGTGAAAGGGAGCAGTGCCTTTATTTTTATAGTGTTTAATAAACTGAAAACCCAACTGTGTGTTCTAGAGTGGGTCAAACTATTTGGGAAATAGTTTGAGTATGTGGGTTCCATTCTTAAAAGGGTATGTTAGTGCATTCCAAATTTTGGCACCCGAAAACCTTGAATGAATAGGGTATTCCCAAGTGAACAATTCCCAAGTGAGTGATTCCCAATGGAGCGAATTCCCAAGTGAGCAAATTCCCAAATGAGCGAATTCCCAATTGGGTGATTTCAAATGAGTGATCGAGAATGTAGTGATACTTTCTTCATATTTTTCTTCTTTACCTTTGTATGTTTCTTTGTAGGTATTTCTTTTTTCTGTTTTCTTCCCTTTTCTAATGCTTTTCCACCTATTTTTACTTATTCTTATTGTCTTCTTTTTTCTTGACGTTCCTTTCTCTAGATGTTTTGCTTGTTCCAGCATTTTTTTGTTTATGTTTTTATGAAGATTTTCACACTTACAATGATGAAAGATTCAAGCATGTCCAACTGTACAAAAATTATACAGGAGATTAGGGTTATTTAAAATGGCCTAACGTGTTGTTTCATGAGCAAAAAAGAAATAGTAGATGACAAGAAGAACAAAAAGGAAAAAAAGCAGAGGCAAACAATGAAAACGTCAAAACATACATGAATGAAAACATTAACAATACACTCAAAAAACAGAAAAAAAGAAATACATACAAAAAAATGTAAGGAAAAGAAGAAAAATATGAAGAATATTCTTAATCATTCGTTGGAATTGCCCAATAGGCCATTCCCTCACTTGGGAATTCGCGCAATTGGGAATCACTCACATGAGAATCATTCAAATGGGAGTTCACTCACAAGGGAATTCACTCAATTGGGAATCAATCACATGGCAATCACTCAATTGGGAAGTAACTCACTCGGGAATTTGTTCAATTGGGAATCACTCAATGGGAAATTCACATACTTGGGAATTCACCTACTTGGGAATCAACCACATGGGAATTGCTCAATTGAAATTTGCTCACTTAGGAATCGCTCACCTGGGAATTGCTCACTTGAGAATGGCTCACTTGGGGACTGCTCACTTGGGAATCACTCATTTGGGAATTGCTCACTTAGGAATAGACCAAATGATTAAGGGAAGTTCCGTGGATTCATGACACAGCCTGTTCTACAAGCCCGTTGTTCTCTTGCGTTTTAATTATCATCGCTTAAATTACGCGGGACACTCCGAGTGTCCTGACTAATCTGTGTTCCGCACGCAGGTACACGATACAACAAATCTACGTTCCACATGCATGATATCTCTGTTCCACACATAAATATAACATTCTCATGAATTTATCCGCTATTAACATTTCTGTGATTCGATTACTCTAAAATATTAAGATCGCCAATTACCATTTGAACCTTCATTTCGCCAATTGGAATAGCACCCTTATCCCTCATCATGTGCAGCCAATCAAAGAGCTCGATGTCATCGGATGTTATGTCAAAGGCACATAAAACAATGCATGTGTCAAATGCAACAGCAATATTGATGAAGAAACCAAATGCTTACAATGTGATTATTGGGACTTGTAGATACACTCAAAATGTGTTGCCTTGGACGATTTTGCCTATCAAGTATTTATCAAGTAGGATCAACTGTTTTTTTGTACTATCTATTTACCAACAGCGAAATGAATTACCAAGTTTGAAGCCTGTTTAATGAACTATGAATGAAAATTTTATTACTTTCCAGCTTTGACTAAGTTGAATGAACTTAATAAAAATGGGCCAAATTAATCATATTTGCCTTTACCATACAATAAACCAGATTTATCAACCATGTACTTTATTACCCAGTTGGTCGAAAACAGGGTCGAAGCTGAAAACAAGAAATAAACTGCTGTTTTACAGAATTTCGTTATCGATGATGATGAGGAAATTTATGATGATGTCAAAGTCTTCACTGGCGAAATTGGATTCAACGGCAGTGTAATAATTGGTGCATTATGCTCAGGGCCTACTATTGAATGAAATAGTGCACCTCTGCCTCAGATTGTCAAAGTTATGTGCAGTTCAGTCCTGGTCAAAGAAAACTTCATCAAGTCTGTATATGCCAGCCAAAAGCAAAAGTCCAAAAAAGTTTTCACTTAAAATGATTTACCCTGGATAGAATGTGAGCAGCGATGGCAATTGCACAAAAAATTGGTTGACGTAAAAGAGGGCACTGGTAATGATAATTTAAGTGATTACAACACTGCTAACATTTTCCCATTCACTAAGAAGCCAAATTTTCCGAAGGTTTTTATATACGTTACAACACCTAAAATGATTCAAAATTTGAATGCATAATGTTTATTGCTTTTAGTTTAATGAACAGGCTGAATAAATTCCATTTTCTGCTTCAAAATTATGAATATGATTTGATTTTTTGTTGTTGAAACATGGCTGTCTAATCAAATTCCAGACGGTTTACTGATAAATGATTCATATTGTATTTTAAAATCAGATCGTCAGGGTTCCAAAGATGGTGGTGTTTGTATTGTTTTCAAGAAATGTTTGAAAATCTCCTCTATCCTAATCTCTGCTGAACTTTTAGCAGAATTCCTCGCTGTTGATCTCACTTGCAAATCTAATGTTATTAGGTTTATAGTTGTTGGGGTATTCTCGTGTGTAAGATTCCCATGTAACGTACCTGCTAAAGCAGTACTGTAAATATGTAGCATACTGTATGTAATAGACATTTATTAAATATTATTAATTTTCACATTTTATCGTCTCAAGGGTGTCTGGGATTCACACCCAAACATTCCTACAAAATTAGGTGAAGTACTTTATTTTGATCCGTTCACACCCCGGTAGCCCAATTAAGATGCCCTAATTAATTTGCACAAACGGCAGCTGTTCCCCTAGAACCTACACTAAACTACACATTCCACAGTTACCGTAATCCCCCGTAAAAATCGTAAACAACACCTGCACACAGTAAAATGCGTAGAAGCCCCGCCGTACAGTAGTCTCAAGTGTAACAGTAGCGGCGGCCCCACAAAACGTGTGTATACAGAGAAACCGATACAGGAAGCATGCACAGAAGCACAAAGGTGTGGCCAAGCCCACCGTAGAAAGCAAGCGAAGCACAGAAAGCATACGGTACCAGAAAAGCGTTAGAGAGGCGTAACTAAGTAAGCATAAAAAGCGTAGCAGGAGACGACGATTGGCGGAAGAAGATGGACAGAAGCTCGACCTCCCGCGACGCCCAGGGAGTGGCCAAGATCGCCGTATAAAAGAAGAAGCAAAGCGTGATTTTGATCATTCTTGTATCGTTCCATTTTTTGACCCCGCGCCCGCATTTGCAAGCAACCGTCTTCGAAAGCAATTAAACCGTGTCGTGTGTTTTTTATTTGCAAGCAACCGTGCCGCCCCGTTTTGTATTCGACGTTCAAGCGACCGTCGATTGTTCGTATATTATCGCCCCGTAATTGTAATCATTCGCCCGCACCCCCGTCCCGTTATTTGCCCCGACCGATTGGTTAGAAGTAAAGTACCTCACACAAATCTGGTCGTTACATATTTTGGTGACCGTACCGTTACGTTAACCAGTGGAACTCCCTGCCCCCAGTTAGGTGTACTCTTATCCGGGCATTTAGAAGCATTAGATAATACAGTAGTAATCATTTCCTACAGTAAGACGGTATTCGTATTAAGCAAACTGGAAACCCCCTCCAACGAAGCATTAAGCGATACATTTAAACGAATACAGCGTGAAGCAAAAATTGAAGCATTTAAGCAGAAATCCCATCGTAAACCAAGAATGACCCACCAAACGCAAGATCATTTAGGAGAAATCGTTAGAGAACAGATAAACGATTTATTTTCAGAACATTTTCGTACCCTACGCACACAATTGAATCAGAATACAGTAAACCCTACCCTAATAGACGATCTAAGAACAGCAAACATTCGTAATAACATGGCAAACAATTTCTACGCGAAACCTACAGTATTCACGGGCGGCGTGACCCAACATTTTGGTGAATGGAACAAAAGATTAGAACAATTCATGGCACTCCAAGGCATGAAAGATACAGACGTACAGTTAAAGTTGGCATGTTTAGAAATTCATTTAGGAGGAGCCGCGTTAGCAAAATTCAAAAGTTTAGCAAATTCCGAAAACCCTCCCCACACATATGAGCAGTATAAAGTCGCATTACAGGCATTTTTCCCAAACAATAGAGATAATGAGCTACATCAACAATTCTTACGCGAAAGAAAACAAAAGCGGTCAGAAACAGTAACGGAATTCTTATTTGATCTAGAACATCTCGCAACCCTCGCCTACCCTAATTTTAACACAGACGCACGAGAAATGATCATAAAACCCCTCTTTGTAGAAGGCATGCAAAACGAAATCAGGGAAGCAATTAAGTATAGAAGGTTCGCAACTCTAAAAGAAATGTCAGACGAAGCAGCTTACATTGAACAGCAAATCCTTAGAAACGAGTTAAAATCTAATGTCCTTCCTTTCATATCCCCAAAACCCGAACCCATCTTTTCCCTAACCAAAAATACAGACCAACAGGATCTTTTGCATCAGTTAGAACAACAAGTAAAAGATTTACAGTTGCAGATCAAACAAAAACCTCAACCCCCACAACAAAGTAGCTACAACAATTTCAGTAACAACACTTTCAGCAGGAATAATGCTTACAGGAACAATACCACCCCCAGGCAACCCACATGCTTCCAGTGTGGACAAATTGGACACGTAGCTCGTAACTGTAAATCAGTAGGCACCCGAAAATCATGTGAAATCTGTTTCCGTAATAATCACAGTACACGTGATTGTAAAAGCCCATGCATCCACTGCTCCCAAACAGGACATAGATCAGATAACTGCCCTTCAAAACCCTACTCCAATTTTCAATGTTTTATATGCAAGCAGAGAGGTCATACAAGCAGGTATTGCCCAAATCAGCAGAGTCGCAATATTCAAAATTGCATTGAGTACAGGCAACCCCAACCCCTCATGGACATTGACGACCCCGCATTTTACTCAAAATTACCCGCCATAACTAACGGCCCTCAGACTACTTTAGGAACTATCATGCCCAACACCCACCGCCGTAGTGACGAATACGTCCTTGATCTGGATGTACCCAATTGGTGCGCCATGTCACCACCCCCCACGCCTGAAGCCGCAAAAATCGAAAAATCGCCACCCACCATCCCCGTAGGCTACAAAATCCCCCGAAAGCAAGACACAACGCCGCCCACCGCCCCCGAAACCCCGTCGAAAACAGGTCGCAACTTATTGTCCCTCTTACACGGCCTGACCCCTGAACCCTACCAATTCCGCCCCCGCCAAACATTGCTACCGACCCCCACAAGTAAGCAAGTCCAAACCCCATCCCATAACTCAAATTCCAAACTTTTACAGAATGTTCAGATTGCAAACCAGCCACCCCCTCAACCCAAAACCGGACAACACCAAGAGCCGCCACGTCAAACCGGCCAGAACGAAAATATACAGTACCCCGCCGCCTCCACTAAACCACTACATTGGCCATTGTATTGTATATTTTTATGTATAATAATCCCCACATCGTGTAGTGCCCAATTTCAGATGTGTGGAACTTCATTGAGCGGTCACTCAGTCAGCATACCAAAACTTGTATCATGCATGCCCCCTTCCACAGTAGACAAACCCGTACAAACATTCGGAAAAATCTATATCCCCTCCACTAAGCCCCACATTACAGACGCATACAAATGCAGTGTTCGCAAACGCAAAATTTGTACTAATACAGGATTTTTTGGATCAAAAGGTATTGTCTTCGACCAAACTGAAATGCAAAATCTAACCCCACATGTTTGTAAGGCAATCGTTATAGACAAAGAACACAACGGTCAAAAATTGTACGAAACCCAACCAGGATTTTGGTCAACAAATAACTCCCTAAGCGTAGAATACACATGGTGTTGTACAGACCATTGTACCTCGGTCACTAACGTCATCATAGAAATAGGACAAATAGCATCTTGGAATGGCAAATCTATGACAGGTACATTAGGTGACCTAGGGTCATGCAAACTGACATCAGGTCATTGTGTCACAGCCGACGGATCCATTATCTGGAATGAAACAGCATTTGAAAACTTATGCCCTTTCGAATACAAAAATACACATCCCATCAAACTCACGCAAACACACATGATAATAGAAGAACTACAAGGTGCATTCTCGGTTAAAAATACAGTTTTTTCGAACCCCAATTGCCCAGAAATCCAAGATAGCATTCTAACCGAACAAGGCATTATTGTACAATTAGACAAAAGCACCCCACATCGTAACGCATTTTTAACCCCAAAAACCAACGAAACTCATACTACATTATACGATTTTGATGATTTTGAACCCATTCATGCAAAACTAAACTATCTAGCAGACAAAATACAGGAATTCGAAATTCAAAATTTCAAAAACGTATGGAGTGAATTATGCAGACAGGCACAGCGTCACCTTGATCTCGTATGGCAAATTTTACGTCTTGATGCAACCCTTGGAGCGCGTGCATTCCTACAAAGAACCGACATCATAGCAGAATTTACAGGAGAAGCCCTCACAGTCTGGCCCTGCAAGCAAGTAAACGCATCTAAAGTCTTCTACAACCATAAAATCAACCAAACATGCTACAAACTTTTACCCATTCTCGTAGGAACGGAACTCATGTTTTCAAACCCAGGAGGCAACGATTTGACCCCTTTTTCACAAACCGTTGACTGCCATCACATGCATGTAGCCCTTTACAAACAGAATAATACATGGGTCAGTGAAACAGGATCCCCGCATGTCACAAATTTACCTTTAGAAATCGTCTGGAACCAAAATTTCTCCTTTTTCCATTTTAATACACCCGCCATTTTTCATGATCAACTTGCAACCATTTCAACCAACTTACTCTTTTTGAAACAATACATTTACAAAACTCACGCACTCGAAAATGTTGTCCAAAAACTCGTCAATTACACTGCCCAAATGTCTCTCAACTCCGATACAGTTTACAACATGATCTCAGGCACTGGTCAAGCACTCAGAAATACACTCTCTGGTGCTGGTCAAGGCATAGAACATGTAATAACCGGTACCACCCAAAGTCTCACAGATGGATTAAACAATTTACTCAAAGGGCCCCTGCAAATCATTATCAATCTCGCCGTTATTACTGTAGTTATTGCAGGCGTCTTTTATTCGTTTCTCGTTCTTCGAAAATATTTCCCCTCTCCAAAGCATCATGCCACAAATGAACATGCATACGAAATACCATCAAACAACAGACATTTACATGAGACCATTCCCCCATCATTCGGCCATGCTCTCTTAGAATTAGCTAATCGTCGTGGGGCACAAACGCAGCAGAAATACATCCTTGTCGATATTGATACCCCCCGAACCCCTGCAATCGAACTCATTAATCAAATTCAGCAATCTGCATCAAATAAGCCACCCCAAAACGTACCTGAGAAACATACCCCTCATATCCCAATCACACTTAACGGCAAATTAATTACAAAAGGCATGATTGACACTGGTGCAGTTTACTCACTCATTGATTCCCGAATCCCTCAAATCCTACAGTTAGACATGAAACCCCCACTAGTCCAAGCAAAAGCAGCAAACAATCTCCCGATTCACTTTGTAGGAACCACTTTTGTCACAGTGACAGCCCAAACAATCCAGGAAACAATCATGGTCCATGTCCAAAAAGATTGCACAGCAGACATCCTTCTAGGCAAAAACTTTCTCAGTCGATTTTCAGAATACACTATCAACAATCAAAAATCACAGATCAAATTTGGCAATGTCATACTACCTTGTGATGGCCTAGAATACAGCCCACTTTCGACCCGTGGTGGAACTTATCTAGACGAGAAATTAGAATTACCACCCCGTACAGTAACCGAATTTACTGTCCCCTTGCCCAAATCGTACTTACAGGTCAAACAGCTTGAATTCACCCCAAAACCCAAACAGAATCCCAAAGTCCATTTCGCAGCTTGTATATCTGAGAATCAAAACAGTCGCATACGCATATCGGTCCTAAACACACAAGAAACAGCCCAAATTCTTTACCCTGGAACATGCATTGGTACAGTCTCCTGTTACATCCCGAAACAAAATACTCCCGCTAACGTAACCCCTTCCACGCAAAACCAGCCCAACCATTTTGATACATTCACATGGTTAAAAGAAAATGTTAATTTAACCTCCAGTGACCTCACAGAAGCAGAAAAAATGCAACTCCTACGCGCCCTATCGAAGTACCCTACATTATATGCTAAATCCAAAATGGACGTAGGCAGAACCACCCTCGTTTCACATACAATTGACACCAATGGCTCCCAACCCGTACGTAGACAACTTTATCGGACTTCCCCAAAAGAAAAGCAAATCATACAAGCAGAAGTTGAGCAACTCGCAGCAGCAGGTGTCATAAGCCAAAGCAATTCCCCATGGTGTACCAACACAGTTTTAGTTCCCAAAAAAGATGGAGGCCATCGTTTATGCATTGATTTTCGAGGCCTCAACAAAGTCACAAAAAAAGATACCTACCCCTTGCCCCGGATAGACGAAATTCTAGACACCCTCCATGGAATGAAATATTTTACGTCCCTTGACCAATCCAAT
The DNA here is from genome assembly GCA_963922205.1 of Romanomermis culicivorax. Taxonomy (NCBI): domain Eukaryota; kingdom Metazoa; phylum Nematoda; class Enoplea; order Mermithida; family Mermithidae; genus Romanomermis; species Romanomermis culicivorax. The sequence goes on from CAWUHX010000086.1 coordinate 936,115, forward strand.
GCATACTATTCCATTCCCATAGCACAAGCAGACAGAGAAAAAACGGCCTTTAATTGCTCAGCCGGCCAGTTTCAGTTCAATTACCTCCCTTTTGGACTCACCAATGCCCCAGCCACATTCCAAAGGTTAATGGATGTTATTCTTTCGGGTCTGCAATGGAACACATGCCTTGTGTATCTCGACGATGTTTTGGTATTCGCAGACTCCCATGCCCAAATGCTGGAACGTTTAGACACTATTCTTGCCCGATTCTCACAAGCAGGCCTTAAGCTAAACATACAAAAATGCAAATTCTGCCAGCCCCAAGTCCAATACTTAGGCCACGTCATTTCTCAGCAAGGCATTTCACCAGATCCCCATAAGGTACAGGCCATTTATGACATACCCACACCCAAAAGCTCATGTTGGGCACCCTGTTGATGCCAATTTCGTGTGGGGAAATCGACATGCAAATCGACGAAAGGGACGACCAGCGGCGCAGACATTTGCATAGAATGGAGCGCCAAAGAAAGACGAAAAGTGAAAGTGAAATCATTCTTCACTTATTATCGTTTTTGTTATATTTTTGGTATATTTTGCTGGCGTCCCCAAATATACATTTCCCAGCAACTTGTGTTTTTTATGAGTATTGCACTGTGGTATACCCACATTCTTTTTACATATTTCGTCGGACTTATTGCTATACATATTCGTTTATTTGTTTAGATAATTCGCATCGACGAAGGCGGAGGGCCAGAGGCCCAGGCGCCGGCTTACATCAAGTAAGTTCTGGGAAACCCCTTTCGGGTTATACCCAAGTAAGTTTATCCCTGAGGGGATTCCTTGTCTCATCTAGGAGACTGCGGAGGTCTTTGGTAAGGCCCCCGTATTTAGAACAAGGTTTATCTTTGTTGTTGTAGGTCTGGGGACAAACGGACTGTTGCACAGATCACCGAGGCTTAGCCAAGGTATCAGTTCTAACAGGTCAGTTCAGACCCAATCTTTTCTTACGCCTCTTAAGGAAAGACCTGCACAACAAGTGGTGGCTTTTAACTCCTTACCACGGAACTTCGTAGTCAGACTAGGAGAAAAGAAAATCCTCCAGGTTTCTACAGAAAGTTAGCAGGATTTAAAATGCCTAACGAAAGGATACCGAGAGGTAATACTTTACGTAGATCACCACCCAGAGTGGCGAGTGCTGGGAATCTAGTCAATTTGGGAGACGGAGATCAGCAACGGCAGGCTGCTCCGGACCCAGTGATCCCAGATCAAACTCCCGCGAGGGTTCAACCATTGCAGCAAAATGCAATGCATTTTACGCCTCAAGACGCAGGCGTACCAATTGACCGACCACCAGCGATTGCCATCGATCCGCAGGAGGCAGGCCCGGCAAATCCAAACCCAGACGCCGATGGACCGCCGCAGCAAAATTTCAAAAGGTCACCACCGCCAAAGGTCGAATTAGCAGGACCAAAGAGGGACGTCGTTACGCCCGAAATTCGACCAAATTTCGAAGAAAGGGACCCCGAAATCGATCAAAGATTAGAGAGGATTCCCCAGGAACAAGAGCGATTCCAACCCCAGGAAAGAGCTCCCGAGATGTCCAATCAGGAGTTGGCGACGCAGCTACGCGAGTTGAAAGGGACCGTCGAAGCCTTGTTCGACATAATCGCGAATGCCGCCACAGAGGACAACAAAAGGGAAGCCGACAGGCGCCGACAGGAGCCGGATAGACAGGTTAGACCATGTAATAGGGGTGCAGAAAGAGACAACCGTCTCGCTGCTGAAATAAGTGCAGGCGCAGGGCCTAGTAATAGGCCTGATATTGATGAAGGGCAAAGGCTTAACTTTGAGCCCAAAAGTTGGAGAGGTCCAGCTAGAGATCTTCGATTCGAAGGAGCTGAGCAATCGGCAGACTTCAGGAATCAAAGTCAGATAGCTCCGCAGCATCCAACTTTAACTAGAGTGGTCTATGATGGTAGAGGAAATATAGTTGATCCAAATACCCTTAGACCAGATCAACTGGCATGTTTCCCATATAGGGATTACAGGTTTGACAAAGACAATATGCCATCATATCAAGGAGGTGTACCACCTCAACGAGATCCAAATAGAGTTATGCTGCAATCCCTAAACTCTGATCTTGATCCAGTATTAACAGCAGCTTATGATCAGAGGGAAGTGCCATCAAATAATTTGGCACAGGAGATTGTAGTCAGGAATATCGTTAAAGGTGTGTTACCCAAACTTTTAGATGAGGGTATGGTAAATCAGCAGGTGCTTAGCTTCTTAACAGCACTTGAAGGGGAATTCCGTAGGGATACACCCGAATCAGCTAAGTATGAAGCACTGCTGAGGCTTTCTAAGGGTAGACCGAAGGCTGTTGCAGGAGACAACATGACCTATAGGGAGGCCAGGAGAGCCATTATTAATGTCTTTGCACCTGAGTGCAACCTGGAAATGTTAACCAGGGAGTTGTTTGAGATCCAACAAAGACCCAATGAACAGGCCGTAGAGTTTTTAAAAAGGGTCAGTATATTAGTGGAACTAGTTAAAGGTGATTTAGACTATCAGTCTAAACAGAGACTGATTATTGATACCTTTATTTACAAGAGTGATCCTACATTTCAGTCTGAACTGAAAAATTCAAAGCATACCTTTAGAACCTGGTATGATCTTGCAGTAGAGGTTCATGATATTGAACGTAGGTACAAAAATGCCTTCCAGAGATATGGACCCAAGGGTACACAACAGGATCCTATAGTAATTAATGAAGTAGGTATGCCTAGTGGGCATGATCCTGAAATTGCCGTAGTTGCTAGGAACCAGTCAGAAGGATATCAACAAGGCCAGAGGCAAAGGTTTCGGCAACCTTATCAAACCGTAGGTAATCAGGTACAGGCCCAAACCCAAAGGTCAAGGAGTGATTCTCCTGAGATAGAAGAGATTCCAGTTCGGGAAGCCCCTAGGGCTCAGACCGAAAAAGGTAAAAAAGAATCTCTTCTATTGAAAATCTCAAAAGAGATGGTACAACTGGTCGAAAGGTTCGACCAACTCCAGCAAAAGGTTGATAACAGGCAAACGGAAAATCGGTCTGATGTGGCCATACCTAGTACAAGTCAGGGAGGTCAAGTTTCCCGAGATCCGACTAAGCCATGGTGTGAGTTCCACAAGAACATAACACATAATACTGCAGACTGCAGGACACTGAGAGTATTGTCCGAGCGCAGGAGCAGAGGTAGAGCCAGCTTCCCTACCTTCAACAGGGGAGGCTTCAACACTTTTGCTCGAGGTAACTATAGAGGTAGAGGAGGTTACCCAAATGCCAACTTTAATAGCAGAGGCAGAGGTGCTTATAATGTAGGCTATTCAGGTTATCAGGATAGCCATGAGAGTTACCAACAGAATTCAGATTATAATGAATTTCTGGAGTTTAAAAAACAGAAGGAGCTGCAGAAGCAGTTCCAACAGATGCAGCAGTACCAACAGCAAGCTGCATTACAGCATCCTCAGCCTCCTCAGGCTATTATGGGACCAACTCAGACTCTTCAACAGGGTCAATTCACAAATCAGCCACCTCAGAAGGATTATTCGAGTGTTATGGTTGCAAGGCAGTCTCAAATGAGTCCTTTAGGTGAAGTAAACCAGAGAGTGAGTTGCCCAAATGTTGTGTTAGGTAGTATTGTGCAAATGAATGCAATTGCACCACAACCTATAGTACCATCAGTACAAGTAATAAGGAGAGGCACACCAGCTAGTCCTCAGGAACAACATTTGCTGGATACGTACCCCAGAACAGCCCCATTCCACATTGAGGTTGTTATAGGAGGTCGTAAGACAATGGCTTTAATTGACACAGGAGCTCAGTGCACTGTCATGTCGGCTAAGTTTCTGAAGGAAACTTTGGGCCCAGATTATACTGAATATCCCAGGATATTAAATGTCACTGTAGCCAACGGTAAGACAGTCCAAGCCCATGGGTATATCCAATTTAGGATGGATACGTTGTGTGGACAGTTCCCCGTAAAAGCAATTGTAATTCCTGAAGCAGGTGAAAATGTCATTGTAGGAACAGACTTTTTGGCTCATCCTCAGGTAGGAGCCATAATAGATTTCAGGAATAGGACGATGACGCTCAACAACCGTCAACAACGGATATACGTGACGCCGGACCAGCCACAATCAAATTGTGGAGAGGTCATGACCACGAGCGCCGCGGAATCCACAATGAGCGCCGCCGACCAATACCAGCCAAAGATTTGCCTGCTAAAGGTTTCGGTGCCAGTGGTGAGTGTGAATCCCATCTACTTACCTAGTGGTACTGATATACTTCTGAGAGCAAACCTTTGGGATAAGGTAGGCGAAAATCGCCTCAATGGAATCATAATAGAGTCTGAAGACAATGAAGAAAGGTTCCACATTGATAGTACCATAGTAGATGGTACAAAAGATGATTTTGTTGTTATGGTATCCAACAACACAGGATCAGGATGCCATTTGAAAAGAAATCAAATAATTGGCCATACTAATTCAGTGTTGTGTGATACTGATAACCAAGATCAACTTAAGGGGAAGATAGTTGAGGATTTGGAGAAGCTGCAAACTTGTGCAGTCCAGGCTAGACCTGATTCGACTCAAGCGGATGAGAAAGAGTTCAAGGAAGCCTTGTACAATATGCTAGCTAAATCCAACATACCATCTGAACAATTGGAACAAGCTTTACGATGTCTCGCAAAATATAGAGACGTGTTCAGCTTGCCCAGTGATCCTCCAACTACTACACCCTATTTGACCTGTAAAATAAATACAGGGGATGCAGCACCTGTGGCAAAAAGGTACCACAGGACTGCCATAAATTTACGGCCACATGTTCGTGAGCATGTGCAAGATATGCTCAAGAAGGGTGTAATTGAGCCATCAAAGTCGCCTTGGGCAGCTCCGTTATTTCTAGTAAGTAAAAAGGATGGTACCAAGCGACCAGTAGTGGACTTTAGGGGTATAAATGATGTTACCAAGGATGATAAGTATCCCATTCCTAGAATGGATGACTATCTAGACTGTTTAGGTAAAGCCAAATTTTATACTACCCTAGATCTCAAATCAGGATATTGGCAAGTGCCAATGGATGAAGAAAGCAAGGAGAAAACTGCTTTCATATGCCAAGAAGGGCTTTATCAATTTAAAGTCATGCCCTTTGGCCTAAAAAATGCGCCAGCCGAATTCCAGCGTATGATGGAAAGAGTTTTGCATCCATATGTTTGGAAAATCTGTCTAGTCTATATAGACGATATAATTGTGTTCTCAAATACGTTTGAGGAACACTTAGTTAATTTAGAGCTAGTCCTGCAAGCTCTAAGAAAGGCTCATTTGACCTTGAAGCCGGAGAAGTGTGAATTCCTGCCTGAGAGAGTTCATTTTTTAGGACATATCCTAAATTCGGATGGAGTTTCCCCAGATCCGAAAAAGGTCAAAGCTATAAATGATTTCCCATTCCCAGAGTCTAAACGTAAACTGCAAAGGTTTCTAGGTATGTTGCAGTGGTGTAAAAAGTTCATACCGGGTTTGGCTAAACACGCCGAACCGTTGTACAAACTAACTGGGAAGAACTGTGTTTGGGAAGTCACGGAGGTTCACCATCAGGCTTTTAGGAGCCTGAAAGAAGCACTATTGTCAGTGCCATTCCTTAGGTATCCGGTTTTGGACGGGTCTGCGGACTTTGTCCTTCAGACAGATGCCAGCGGAACGGCACTAGGAGCAGTCCTTTACCAGGAGACCAAGTCAGACCGCTGGGTAATTGCTTATAATAGCAGAATTTTAAAGGCGGATGAGAAAAAGTGGTCAGCCACGGAAAGGGAGTGCTTGGCAATTGTGTATGGCTTGAAGTTATACAAGCACTACTTAGTAGGTCATAAAGTGATCATAAGAACTGATCACAAACCTTTATTATCTATGAAGGTCAATGCCATGACCAATGGTAAGTTGAAGAGATGGTACTCGTTCATCTCTCAGTTCAACCACAAACTAGAGTATGTGCCTGGAAAACAAAATGCCATGGCAGACTTTTTGTCCAGGATGGATGAACCAGACGATCAAGCGGAAAAAATACCGCCAAAATGGGAACACATGTTCTCAAAGGATAAACGAGAGTCCGAAAATCTGAAAGATCTTGAGGCACAGCTTATTGAGAGAAAACATCTCAATTTGGTAAAGAGATTCAGAATTCTGACAGATCGGAATCCTGAAGACGGTACTCCGCTACATCCGGAGCCAAAAGGTAAGAAGAATCAGAGGACTGATATGAGTCCGAGATTCACTCAAATTTATCCAGAAGATTCTGAGGGTGATCCAGAATCAAACTCGCCTGCAGACTTGGTAAATGCCGTAACTACAAGGAGCATGGCGAAAGAAGCGGACAAGAATAATCAGGCTCAGATCCAGCCTGACGGCAATCAGGTCAAAGATAAGGTAAGTAGGGGAAACCAGGACAAAGGTAAGGAAAAAAGAGTAACCTGGTTATACCCAGAAAAGGAACAAGAGTTTACTTTGGCAGACCCAAAGGAGAATGAATTACCAAAAGGGCTAATTAGAGATGATCTCATGGCCCTCTTGCAGAGAAAAGATCAGGTATTACAACCATACTTTGATAGATTGGGTCCAAATGGGACAACCAAGTATCATAGTGGATTTTATATCCAAAATGAAGTGTTATACCGCGAAGCCGGACAGGGGTCGGACGATCAAGTGGTCGTCCCATCCTGCCTTAGGGACAATACTTTGCACCAGTACCACGGTGCCGTAATGATGACTCATCAGGGGTTCAAAAGGACCCTTGCTATGATCAAAAAACGGTTCTGGTGGCCAGGAATTGAAAAGGATGTCAGGCACTGGATCAAGTTTTGTCCAGTCTGTCAAATGGCTAATCAGGGAAACACAGAAATTCCACCACTGATACCAATTATTCCACAAGGTCCTTTTGACATAGTATCAGTGGATATCGTGGGTATTTCTCCACTTAGTGAGAAGAGACCGTATGTCATAGTCTTTCAAGACTATTTTACAAAGTGGGTTGAAGCTGAACTGATCCCGGATCAGTCAGCTAGCACCGTTGTAGATACCTTTCTACAAGCTATTGTATTTAGGCACGGGACTCCACGGAGACTACTCAGCGATAGAGGAGGTTGTTTTACCTCAGATCTAATGAAGGAGATCTGCAAGTTATTGGAGTGTCAAAAAATTTTTACAACTGCCTACCATCCACAAGGAAATGGTATGGTAGAAAGGTTTAACCAGACACTCATTAAACAGCTCAGAAAGGTGGCCATCGAGGAAAAAGATAACTGGCCAAGATACTTGAGAGCTGTGGTGTTTGCATATAATGCCACACCGCATGCAGCCACGGGGCAATCCCCATTTTCGTTGCTTAGAGGTCACGAGGCAACCTTCGGGTTAAACTTATCGAAAGCATACGATATTGTAATGCCGGACAGCAATGCTGAGGCATACAAATTTGTGTTGACAAATCATTTAGTCAACCTTTACGAGGATATTGCCAAAAATATCCAGAGTGCTGCCGAAAAATCGAAGAAATACTTCGATAAAAAGTCCAAACAAAATGGATTTAAAGAAAAAGATTGGGTTCTGCTCAAAGTAGATAAGCAGAAAAAACTAGGACTACCATGGTCCGGTCCGTTCATAGTTACGGACATTTCGCGAGAAGCAGAAAATGTTGTCACCATTGTACATTGGGACAACCCGCTAAATCGCCAAACTGTTTCAATCAGCAGGTTGAAACATTTTCGTTACGAGACCACTAGGGTCTTGCCGCGAATAGCGCGAGCCAATCAGGACGCGCCACGTGACGAAAACACGTCACTTTCCAATATGGCACAAACAGTTACGACTGGAGCGCCGATTCAAATGAAATCATTTGAAAATTCGCTCAAGGCGAATCTATGCGCGATCTCGCGCTGATTTTTTTTATTTTGTGTACATATCTCGCGCGTGTAAGTACTAATTTTAATTAAAATTGTATTAATTTGTAATATTTATCGCGTTTGTGTATAATTCGTATTAATTTTGTAAATTTTTTCATACTTATTTCAGACTTTGGGAAAAATTCTTCGGAATTTTAGACCAAAGTGACAACCCAAAAAAAAATTTCCGACATTTTTCTAAAAAATTAATTTTCAAATTTTTCATTTTTTCAAAATCAATCTATAGCTGCCCCGCTTATCTGAATTCTAAACTTCCATCGGAAGGAAGAAGTAAAATATTCCCCGAACCGCGATAAAAAGGAAATTAGCAGAACTGCTAAATTAAACTTTTTCAGCGTTCAAAATTTTTAATAAATTTATCAATTTATTATTCGAAAACAAAAATTTCGAAAAGGAAAGAAATGGGAAAGGGCGCGCGGAACCGCCAACAAGCTCCGACGCGCGAGTGGTCGCACACAGAGCGCCACGTTGAATACGGCAGGGCCCAGCACCGCCAAGACAACCGTTTTTTCTTTATCGACGGTAAGTTTCGAACTTATTTTTATCAAAACTTCTTGGAAACCGCAGGTAATGCCCAGAAGTCACTGGAAGACCAGCTCGGCGCCCCAAAGGGCAGACGAGGTTAGAACTTAGAGGGAACGAAAAATGGGAGTACTGAGAAGCGGAAGCTCGAAGCCAAGCAGGGAATTTCCAACTTGGAAATATACCTGATACCACCGAGAGCTATACGATTCAAGGGAAACCTAGAACCTTGGGTTCAGCCCGTTTTTAAGTTTTATCATTCAAAAATTTATCAAAAATTATTTATTTTCAAATCAAATTATATCACTTTTTCGATATCAAATTCATTAAAAATTATCAATTTCGAGCGCTATAAAAATTGTAAATACAGCGCCATAAATGGAGCGTAGTTGGTCGCTCAAGCAGCTGGTCAGAGATTGGTGTCCGATCAAGTGGTGGACAATCGGATCAGGTCTACCCTCCCCAACATATAGAGGTAGCAAGGGTAAGATTTGGTAAGGTGTTAGTTGCCTACCAGCTCAATGTTTGTATATCAGTGGCTCACCTAACAACCTGCACTAAACTTAATTTTCTGCGAAACTTAACCCGCTTGGTGTTGTGGTGCTGGTGTAGTATAGACCCTAGAAATGCGCTGAAAAAAGGGGAATAAAACACTAAAATTAATAGTACTTTATGTTTAGATTATAACGTCAAACGGGCCGTACGAATCCACGAACTGGATCAGTGGTTTAAAGCCACATTTGGGTACTGGCCGGCCAATCCCAAGGAACCTCGAATGGTAGACATTGGGAAGGTCAGCCAGGTACTACATTTTATCCGAGAAGTGTCAATCTTCAGAGGACAACCAGTTTGTGGTTTCGACGTTGAAAAAGTCAACCAGGATAAGGTCGCCGCCTTGTTCAAAACAAGGGAGGTCGACAATCCAATGGGAAAACAGTTTGCCCGATATATCAGCTTCGCGCTAACGAACGGTCAAACTTACGTTATTGATACAACGTCGATGATGATCAAAGAGTGGACCAGCCTCCACGACTTCTTGAACTCCGACATGCTGTTCGCCGGATATGCCGTGCTGGAAGATCTGGTGAGTATCTATAACGTTTGTGGCGCAGGGCGAGATAATAAGGACAGGGACAAAACTGTCCCCTTACGGGAATTTCTAAGGAAGACCAAAGGTCGATACTTTGACTTAGACCGTTTCGCCCTCACCATGGTAGGAGTGAACCTGGAGAAGAAATGCTTTCAGGCAGGCATATGTCCCGAAACTTTTCGGTTAAAGGGACTGTTCACGGAATTTTATTTGATAGACGTGGGCCCCTACCAATATGACTTTTCGTTAAAAGCGAACCGTGATCGGTTTGCCAAAAGGGGTATATTGCCGGAAGAGCTCAGATACGCCGCTCTAGACGCATATTACTCCTTATTGGTCATGTTTGCCGCCATTCACTACGGCATGGCCGATCAACTGCTTATGCAAATGCAGATTTTCGACCATGACAAGGTGGATCCCAAACAGATCAACACCATTGCCCTCCATTTTTATCAGCAATATCTAATGATTCCGGGCAATGTGAATCGAGAAATGGGGCTAGGTACCCCAGTTATGGAAACCGATCAGGTTCAACCAAACATGGTCTACCACATGATGAAGTGTGAGATGTATAACCGTTGGGCGGTACAGATGCAGGGAAATAACACAGGTTATTATACCGCGCCCACGGAGTGTAATCCAGTCCGTCCGCAGGGAGTTCAGTTGCCAAGTGGTTTCTACCCACTACTTCCAAGAGATAACAAACCATTGAAGGACGACGGATACACCACAGATAGCGATCCCGACGAAATCCAGGACGTCCAGATACCAGACTGGGTAAATATTTCGAAAGATATCCTGGAAAATCTCAAGTCAGGCGGAGCCTACTGGGATTTAGACGGGAAAATTTCTTTAACTTTATACGAAAACGCCAAGCTATACTGGCAACAAGCCGGGAAGCCCGATACCATTCCGCAAGAGGTGTTTTCCTCTAATAACCACTACCCAGTGGGTATCGAGGGCCATAGACAGGCCTATAAGACCAATTTTTATACGCCAAACTTGGCAAAGATTTCAGGTATGCTGGATGAGCGAAACTTCCCAGAGTTAGAGGTCATCTGCAAATTCATGCCATTGGCTTATCATTTGGCATGGCCTCATTCTAGAGCGGAGTGCGACTATGAAACTAGCGCTCTGCTAAACTATAACTTTCTAAATAGTTATACTAAAGAAGGCCAGGAAATGATAAAGAAAATGTCCTGGAAGTCAGGCGACCGCCTGGCTTACTATTTAGAATTAGCAGCGACGCTACCACCGTCGGAACCCCGCTTTCCATCTAAAAAAGGGGTATACGCATGGCAGAATCGGTTCGGTTTTGTCCCGCTACGATTTCGAGAAGCCGAGGAGATTCTACAAATTGGCGACGACAAATCGTTATTGAAGGACGGAGCCTACAAGGTAAATCCTTATTTCTATGTAACTTTTTACTATGTAGGCTTCGAGACTTTAACGCCGGGACTGCGGTATCCCATGACGGAAGACGCATCGCCGACCGACTACCCGATTACCTACGCACCGAGAAACCCGCTCGAGCTCAGACCGGAGTTTGTCAGCAAAAGCTTCCGGGAGAGAACAATCGCTTCGGAAATGCCAGGGTATACACTTACATATACCCCAGCCGGTGAGTTAATTTCTAAAGTACCGTTAAATCGTCCCTCAACTTCCCAAACGGCGCAAGCCGGAGGGACGGGACAGGTCAAAGCCCAGCCGCAGGCGCTAGCGCCAGTGGTCAAAGCTACACCAGCTTTGGACACTGCTGCTACGCAGGCAGCTGCAGTAGTTGTCGTGGTGCCGCCGCCAATCCAACCAGCGGTGGCACAGCCGACTCAAGTACCTCAAGTGCAACAACCGGCCGAGCCTGAGCCAGAGGTTGTCACCATAATGCAATCAGTACCTCCAGCACCAGCTGTTTTGCCAGCTAAAGTAAAACAGCTCTTGCCGAAGATACGAAATTCAGACTCTGAGTCCAGTTCAGAGGAGGATGTAGAAGAAGAAGAAGAGGGTGAAATCCTCGAATCTGAGGGCCAGACATCAGAGAATAAGGATGCGATGGAGGCCAAAACTCAGAAACAGGCTCTTGAGGAGGAAAAAATCCAGACTCAAATCGACGAAGCAGTCACCAAAATGTCAGGGATCGATGTCAGACTGGAGAAGATGCAGGAAGCATCCCAGGAGATACCTGTGAAGGCCAAAGATCCTAAGGATCATGACCGTCAAGCGAAGCAAGAGGCCCTACAGGCCAAAATTCAAGAACAAAGAAGGCTGACGCAGCAGGAATTCCTGCGTCAGAGGGCAATCCAAAGAAAGCTGAAGGAGCAGGCACTAGCCGACGATAGCTCAGATTCAGCCATTGCAGCGACAGAGCTGATGCGGAGGGGAAGAATTGCCGAGGAAGGTATTCCTGGAATTTATTCCCCAGACAAAGTTCAGCAGATGTTAGCTGAAGGGATGTCGGAAAAATTTATCCGACACCTAGCCAAAGAAAAGGTAAGGCGTAGAAAGAGGATAAGTAAGGCCAAGCGACGCAGACTTGCAGCTCAGGGACAGCAGCAACAAGGAGCGGCCGCCACCGGATCCGAAAACGACGCCTACGATACGGCCGAAGAAACGACGACCCCACAATACTCGACGAGCCAAAAGTCGAGATCGGAGACTTCAAAGAGTCAGACGAGAACGGAGACTTCAAAAAGTCAGACGCGAACGGAGACCTCCATAGGCCAGACAAAATCGGATAGGACAACAGGGTCCACTGCGACAACATCGTACACTCAGACGCGAACGGTATCGAAAACCGGCGGAGAGGTTAGTACTTATTCTGGCAAAAGTAAATCCGTGCCCTCCAGCTATACCGCAAGAAGTAGCAAACCTGCGGGAAGCGTATTGGTGAAGCCCGATCTTGAATCGGAGGAGAAATTGATCAAGAAGGTCAAGCTGAATGTGGTAGCTACTAGACCCGAAAGGGAACCACAGCAGTTTGTCACTCCTGGTCAATTGGCCGAAACTCTGATTGATTATTGGGAGTGGCAACGGGAACAAAGGCGCTTAATTGGGCCGATCTCATTTGAAAATCCAGAGGTCGCCAATTATTTCGCCTTTGATCGGCAAGAATGGCCGATAATTTACAGAATGGTCAATGATGCCATGGCCGAAATTCACGAAAATTACCGCCAGCAATTCGAAATGCAAGGCGGATTTATGTTCGACGGAGAGCGCATCCCTGAGGAGATCTGGGAATGGATAATTTTAATTCTCATCCCCAGATGGCTTCAGGACTACGATGCCTCAGACGTCTTCACGGCCATTAGGTATGTGACCCTAATGATTTTTCTTCAGTTGGACTTCGCTCCGATCACGCCAACGGCAATTGGTAGGTGGTATGCCCAGGCGTGTTCGTTTGCGAACAGACAACTAGTCGTTGAGGCCCAGGGAAACCGCGTAGACGATGTCTACATTGCAGCCTTTAATCAGTATATTTTTATGGGCTCGCAAAGGTTAAACCAGATGGGTGTTAAGAGGAAGGCACCAGGCGATGACAGGTCGCAAGCTGATAAATTTCAGCGAACGGCTGCCAAGAGCCCGAGTAAGTTCAAAGTGCCTAGACTCCCTCCGGCTAAGAAACAACCACCGATGATACAACAATCATCGGCTACGACCAGCCAGAGGTCATACAGTGAAGCTGCTAGCACCTCTTACAAAAGTCCGCTTTCTCGATCAAAATCAATATCATCAAAATCTCTTAATTCAACTTATCGGACACAAAAACCTCAGCGCAGCAGCTCCACTAGCAGTGGTCAAAGGCAGCAGGGGAGAGACGATATGTTCTCAAACCCGGCCCCGTACAGGGCTAGACCGGGGTATGACCAAGGTCAACCCAGAGGAGGCTTCAGAGGGCGCCCTCAGCGACCTTACAGAGGCCGAGGAACCTGGCAACACCAAGGTCAAGACCCGGATGCTGAATTTCATAATCCGAATTTTATTCCGCTAGGTAGACGCGGCGGAAGCCAACAAGGCCAAAATAGAGGCCAGGATGGAGGTCAAACCCGAGGCCAACCAGGTCAGAGGGGGTACTATCAAGGTAGACCTCGAGGAGGCTACCGAGGCGGCGGGCAGCAGCAGTAAATAGCCGCATAATTTTGGCCCAAAAATTTCTTTTTCGTACATATATTTTTACTTATTTCATAAAACATAAAACCCAAAAACACTAATAAAATCACAAAAAATCCAAAAAAATCAAAAAACAAAAAATCCAAAAACATTTCTTTTCGGTGCTGCTGGCCATCAAAAATCTCTTTTTTTTGACAAAACCGGTGCAAAAACGCAACCGTAAAAAATATTTTAACTTTTGGCCACATTTTTGCTCAAATTTTTTAGCGCATTTTAACTTTTGTGATATCCGTACAACCCCGCGTCGTCTTTTTGTATCGTAATATAATCTCGTATTTTAGTTTAATTTAGAAAAAATAGAGACGCGGGAAGTCGATTTGCATGCGGTTAGACCCACGGCCAACGAATTGACACAGCATGCAGACCGAGCGGCCGAGCCCGAAGCCGACCACACATCCGGCACCGACGTTTACGTCATACTCCTTAGGGCAGGAGGTTATTCATTCAATGCCGAGGTCAAAATGGACGTCACTTGCCAGCCATTGCGGCGAAGCCCTTGGTATTCGTTGTGTCCAACGACCAGCACAGGAGTTCTATTAGGACAGACTGTGAAACGGGAGTCCGGTGAGACAAACTGTTTATCAGGAGTCAGCCGGAATTGTAGATTTTTTCTTTTTGATTAATTCCTTTTAATGCCGGGGTAACCCGGCCAAAAGTTTTTTTTCTACCTCCCGTAGGTCGGTTTCGACGCGCGAGGGATGTTGGGCACCCTGTTGATGCCAATTTCGTGTGGGGAAATCGACATGCAAATCGACGAAAGGGACGACCAGCGGCGCAGACATTTGCATAGAATGGAGCGCCAAAGAAAGACGAAAAGTGAAAGTGAAATCATTCTTCACTTATTATCGTTTTTGTTATATTTTTGGTATATTTTGCTGGCGTCCCCAAATATACATTTCCCAGCAACTTGTGTTTTTTATGAGTATTGCACTGTGGTATACCCACATTCTTTTTACATATTTCGTCGGACTTATTGCTATACATATTCGTTTATTTGTTTAGATAATTCGCATCGACGAAGGCGGAGGGCCAGAGGCCCAGGCGCCGGCTTACATCAAGTAAGTTCTGGGAAACCCCTTTCGGGTTATACCCAAGTAAGTTTATCCCTGAGGGGATTCCTTGTCTCATCTAGGAGACTGCGGAGGTCTTTGGTAAGGCCCCCGTATTTAGAACAAGGTTTATCTTTGTTGTTGTAGGTCTGGGGACAAACGGACTGTTGCACAGATCACCGAGGCTTAGCCAAGGTATCAGTTCTAACAGGTCAGTTCAGACCCAATCTTTTCTTACGCCTCTTAAGGAAAGACCTGCACAACACTCAAAAGAAGTTAAGTCATTCCTTGGCCTACCCTCGTATTATCGCAGATTCATCCCAAATCGCTCCCAAGTTTCTAGCCCACTCACATCGCTACTCAAAAAGAATTCCGAATTTTCCTGGGGCCCCGAACAGCAAAACGCATTCACTAAACTCAAAGAATTACTCATCCATGCCCCGATACTACAGCATCCCGATTTCACAAAACCGTTTATTCTGCAAACTGACACCTCAAAACTCGGAATTGGCGCCATTCTTAGTCAACTAGATAATAAAGGTCAGGATCGCCCCATTGCTTTTGGGAGCCGCACATTGAAACCCGCAGAATGCAACTATCCGATCACTGAGTTGGAAACCCTTGCAGTAGTCGAATTTGTCAAGTATTTCCGCCCTTATCTTTTCCAGCAACATGTTATTGTACACACTGACCACACAGCAGTTCAGGCAGTCTTACAAAAGGAGAACCCGTCCCCTCGCATTGCCCGTTGGGGATTAGCCCTCTCCGGTATTCAGCTAGACATTCGACCCAAGAAAGGCACTGCTAACCGCAATGCAGATGCAGTCTCTCGATTCCCCTCACAGACAGCAAAGCAATCCTTTGATATTGAACAATTAGAAACCCGCCCCGAAATATCAACTATCAATTCAGTTTTGGAGGCCGAAGCAACTGAACAAGAAGAGCAACAGAAAAACTTTGCCGAACTCCAACGCACTGATCCAACTGTCAAAAGCATCTTAGCAAAAATCGCCCAAAAACACCCCCTTACTCTGATCAAATTCGCAGTGCATCAAAACATTCTCTTCCGTATAGTCGACAAACAGGCAAAACTATACATTCCCAAGTCCCAAGTCCAGCATCTCATCGCCTCACATCATGACAGCAAGTTCACAGGTCATTTTGCGGCCAGGAAAACTTTACACTTGCTCAGACAGAAATATTTTTTCCCCCAAATGAGCCGGGATATCAAACGTTACTGCAAAACTTGTCACCCATGCCAGACACAAAAAGCTCTTAGGCACAAAGTACATGCAAACTTGGTACCAATTCAGCCAACTGGCCCATTTGATCGAGTTGGTGTTGATTGCATGGGACCGTTACCCCTCACTGAAGACGGCAACCGATTCATTGTCGTTTTCATCGATTATTTCACAAAGTATGTAGAGGCATTCCCGACCCCTGACATCACTGCAGCCACTATTGCCAAGCTATTCGTAACCAAAATTGTTTGTCGTCATGGGTCCCCAAAAATCATCCATTGTGATCGTGGCACCGATTTCGTATCCGATCTTTTCTCACGGATCACAAGTTTATGCAATACTCAGAAAATTCACACTACCCCATATCATCCCATTGCCAATGGGGAAGTTGAGCGTTGCAACCAAAGCCTAGCCACCCGTATCCGCATGTACATCAATTCAAATCACACTGATTGGGATACTTATCTCCCGTATGCCGTTTTTTCGATCAACATTCATAAAAATGATAGCACTTCGTATCCCCCATTTGAATTACTTCACGGTAGGCAAGCTAATCTGCCATCAGACGCAGCCTTAAACTTTTTCCCCACGTCCTACATGGTTGATTTAGACGATTACGCCCTTCGTGTAAAATCGCATTTCACAGAAGCACTCTCAACCGTGCAGAAAAGTTTGCAAAAAGCCCAAGCCCACTACACCCGTCAGTATAACAAGCATGCTCAGAACATACATTACAAGGCAGGTGATCTTATTCTCTACAAAAATCATTCGTGTAAACAAGGGCTGACTCCCAAATTCCTCCCTCGCCAAAACGGGCCCTATACAGTTACAAATTTCATGTACCCCAACGTTACACTTAAACACCCCCATAAGAATATTACATTTACAGTGCATGTAAACGAGACAACCCCTTTCTACCCTCGGAAAGCAGCTAGCGAATCTACCCCCACCCCTCCTCAACCTCGAAAGCCTTGAACGAGGACGTTCAACTCCGGAAGGAGGGAAATGTAACGTACCTGCTAAAGCAGTACTGTAAATATGTAGCATACTGTATGTAATAGACATTTATTAAATATTATTAATTTTCACATTTTATCGTCTCAAGGGTGTCTGGGATTCACACCCAAACATTCCTACAAAATTACGTGAAGTACTTTATTTTGATCCGTTCACACCCCGGTAGCCCAATTAAGATGCCCTAATTAATTTGCACAAACGGCAGCTGTTCCCCTAGAACCTACACTAAACTACACATTCCACAGTTACCGTAATCCCCCGTAAAAATCGTAAACAACACCTGCACACAGTAAAATGCGTAGAAGCCCCGCCGTACAGTAGTCTCAAGTGTAACAGTAGCGGCGGCCCCACAAAACGTGTGTATACAGAGAAACCGATACAGGAAGCATGCACAGAAGCACAAAGGTGTGGCCAAGCCCACCGTAGAAAGCAAGCGAAGCACAGAAAGCATACGGTACCAGAAAAGCGTTAGAGAGGCGTAACTAAGTAAGCATAAAAAGCGTAGCAGGAGACGACGATTGGCGGAAGAAGATGGACAGAAGCTCGACCTCCCGCGACGCCCAGGGAGTGGCCAAGATCGCCGTATAAAAGAAGAAGCAAAGCGTGATTTTGATCATTCTTGTATCGTTCCATTTTTTGACCCCGCGCCCGCATTTGCAAGCAACCGTCTTCGAAAGCAATTAAACCGTGTCGTGTGTTTTTTATTTGCAAGCAACCGCGCCGCCCCGTTTTGTATTCGACATTCAAGCGACCGTCGATTGTTCGTATATTATCGCCCCGTAATTGTAATCGTTCGCCCGCGCCCCCGTCCCGTTATTTGCCCCGACCGATTGGTTAGAAGTAAAGTACCTCACACAAATCTGGTCGTTACACCCAAATGGGCGATTCCCCGGTGAGTGATTCCCAAGTGAACAATTCTCAAGTGAGTGATTTCCAAGTGAGCGAATTCCCAATTGAGCGACTCCCAATTGAGCGACTCCCAATTGAGCGAATTCCCAAGTGAGCGAATTCTTAATTGAGCGATTCCCATGTGAGCTATTCCCAATTGAGCGAATTCCCAAATGAGTGAATTCCCAATTGAGTGATTCCCGTTTGAGGGATTCCCATGAGTGAATTTTCAAATGAGCAAATTCCCAATTGGGCGATTCCAAACGAGCGATCGGGATTCAATAACACTTTCTTCAAATTTTCCTCCTTTGCCTCATATTTTTCTTTGGATGTATTTCTTTTTTCTTTCGTTTTCTTGATGTATTGTTAATGTTTTCATTTATGTATGTTTTTACGTTTTCATCTTTTGTCTGTGCTTTCTTCCATGTTATTCCTTCTTGTCATCTAAGTTTTTTTTGCTCGTGATACAATACTTTACAAGTTGTTATTTTACATAACCGTAGTCTCCCGTATATTTCTTGAACATTTGGGCATGGTTTTAAGTGTCAAAATCTTCATAAAAATATGAACAGAAAAATGCAAAATGAAGGAAAACATCAAGAGAACGTCAACAAAAATTGACTCATTAAGAATGTGTGAAAATAGGTAGAAAAGAATAAGAAAAAGAAAAAAAGAAAGAATCGGGAGAATAGAAAAATATAAAGATAAAGAAGTAAAAGCAAAAAACTATGATGAAAAGTAGATAAGAATGAATAAAAAATGATAAAGGATAAAATTAAATAGCAGATAGAACGTGTCGAATTGTGTAATAATTAAATGGCGGACAATGCTTTTTACAAATAACTTGTAATGTATTGTTTCACGAGCGAAAAAGAAAAAAGTATATGACAAGAAAGCAGAGACAAAGGATAAAAATGCAAAAACATGCATAAACGAAAACATTATTGTAACACACAGAACGAAATAAAAAGGAAATATATACAAAGAAAAATATAAGGTAAAGAAGGAACAAAAAATAATACCCAATGGTGGGTGTGGTCAGTGGAAAGACTCCGGTGCAGATGAAAACAAACTAAAGGCATGGGGGGGGAGAAGTGACTAATACTGAATTATGTAAAAAACACACACACACACACCTACCGAATCTGAAACCTACAGTAATCGCCTTGGAATGGTCCGCTACGTTCAGTCAGGCGCGTGCCCGCTGGCGTCTTTCAAAAACCAACACGAAATTACGAAATTAGCTAAAATCAGTGGAAACACACTAGAACATATACTCTCTTTGCTGCAAGGTCAAATATGCTACAGAAATCCAAATAGTCTCATTTCGTAGCAATGCCGACCGTGGAATGCTAATGGGACCCCATTACGTGCAGGCCGCTGTGTATTTACAATATGGCCAGATTTATTCAAATAAATAAGGCCCCGTCGCATGATTTGGATACTATCTGGATGGATAATCGATTAGACGACCAAACGCAGAACCAGGGCGCCTTCGCCAATGGCGAAAAAAATTCTAGTTCGGACGCCGGCCCGTCGAAATTCGGTGACCTGGAAGCAATTTTGGAAGCGCATCTCAATGCTCAGGTAACGTTTGTCATTTGGAATGACTTTTATTTCCTCTGTCTCTCTCTTTGCTACCTTACAATATCTTGTTGCTACAACATCACAGAGTTCAAAATTTTATAAATTTACATTTTACTGTATAATTGTTATCGACTTCGCATAGACAGATTCTGTTTGCTTCAATTGCGTTTTGTTTTTTTGTTCTTTACTTAGAAACGATATTACCATTTTTATACTATTGTTTGCTTCACGATTTTTTCACTTCAGACATTTTTCCTTGGCTACTTCAATTTATCTCATATCACACATGTAATTGGGGGGGGGGAAGTGCTATGGCAATCCCCCCAGAAATCGTCGACCATATTGCTAGCCATTGGGCGACCGCCCCCCCCCACAGGATTTTCCAATCCTATGGCTAGCCATAGGGAAGCCCTAGGACCCCCATACTTTCGGTCGGAAAAATGTCAATTTGTGAACAGAAAATGGTCAAAAACGTCTATTTTCTCGGCGCTTCGCGCCATAAATACATTTTTTATCATTTTTTAGACAAAAATTACTATTTTTTGAACTGTTTTTTCGGACTTTTTTCGCGAAAATATCGATTTTTTTTGCCTTCAGAGACCCCTTCCCCCAAAATTTTGGGAATTACTGACCCCCGGCCCCAAAAAAGTGGCCCAACCCCCCCCCCCCCGACCTCGGGGCTCTGTTACATGTATGTCTCATACCACAGCTTTTTATCCGTTTATAATTTTTTTCGATTTTATGATTGTTTCGCTATTGCTCT
The DNA here is from genome assembly GCA_963922205.1 of Romanomermis culicivorax. Lineage (NCBI taxonomy): Eukaryota > Metazoa > Nematoda > Enoplea > Mermithida > Mermithidae > Romanomermis > Romanomermis culicivorax. The sequence continues at coordinate 956,409 of CAWUHX010000086.1, forward strand.
TTATTCATCACTGCATTTTCATTTTTTGTTCCATCAACAAATAAGCTGTTTTATCCTTATTTTACTTTTATTCATTTTACTCTTGTTCGTCCAGTTTCCTATTTTTCAGTTTTTGTCACTTCGCATTGGTTTTTGCCCTTCTGACCTTTTCAATTTCAATAATCATCAGTTCTGCAAGTGGAAATTGCACCCCTTACTAACCCACCCCAGAATGACTGGCTACCACTGTTATCAAGAATCCAGCAAAAAAATTTTTGAGCACTCAACGTCCCTCTTTTAAAATTTGATTACTTTAATTTATTATGATAGATTTTACCAACTTATCCTTCCTCAACTTTCTTCATTTATAGCTACATATTGTCTCATTCTACCAAATACCGTACTTTTTCTCATTTTTCTCTCTCTTTCATTACCTGTGAATTTTTTTGAGTTTTGTTGCGTATTCTTGAACACTACTCCTTTTTTCTGTCTACAATTTTTCTTGTCAGTTATATGCACCAGGGCCGTTCTTAGGGTTTTAGCGGCTCTGGGCGAACTCTGGTTCAACGGCCCTAAATTTTTTTCAATAATCATTAGACACCACACCATTTTTAGGGAATAGATGATTCACTATTTTACATACTTTAGAATATCTAGAAACGGCGCATAATTCCATTATTACAAGATTTTGTTCATTAAAATAACACGTTTATGAACCGGTTGAATGACAACAACTCTGGTGTTGTCATGATAGACAACATTACACAGTATGTAACTTTTATAATGCAACATCTGCACATAACACCTTAATAAAACGCCTGAGGCAAGGTGTCCAGAGGTTTTTCAAAACTAAATTCTGACGTTTCTAGGTTTTCCTCGGGTCGGTTTCATCAAAGAAACTTAAACTCCAGCTGAGCTGCAGTTTAAGCTGTAGCTTTACTCTATATGTTATAACATTGCCGTTAAGCTGTAGCTGAGCTGCAGCTTAACTCATGCACAGAAAACATATCGAGAAAGTTAAGCTGTAGCTGAGCTGCAGCTTAACTCTGTACGTTATAGCATAGTCGTTAAGGTGCAGCTCAGCTGCAGCTTAACTTTCCCGATATGTTTTGTGTATATGAGTTATGCTACAGCTGAGCTGCAGCTTAACGGCAATGGTATAACATATAGAGTTAAACTACAGCTTAAGCTGCAGCTCAGCTGGAGCTTAAGTCTTTTTGATGATACCGGCCCCTATCTTTTTTCTAGAATTTCATTTTTTCGGAGCAAAATTCAATAATTGCTACATAAAATGGTAAAAATGTGTATACCATACAGAGACCTGAGCAATGTGCTGAAAATTTCTATCAGCTTGATAATCCTGTCAGCAAACTACTAAACCAAAAACATCAACTAGAAACCTACTTTTTTTGCCACCTTTGGAACAAAAAAGCGGTGTAGAAAAAATATGTTTTACAGAATTATGGAATGTATGTGCTCGTATGCACATTCCATAATTATGTAAACTGTAGAGCACCCAAATTTTTTCCCAAATAGGAAAGATATTTTTAAAACAAGTTAATGCTCAAAGAAGCTTATATAGCTATTGTTTGAGTACAATTTAGAATGATTAATTCTTACTAGTGACATTAACGGTTTGAGTGGTGTACTCATATGTACCTCAAGGAAGGTTGTAGTATCTGTTTTATTTCTACTATACGTAAATTTTATGTATCTAAAACGTGATGTAACCTGAATCTGGTGATTAAATGGTCATCAAAATTTCAACTAAATCGGTCATTAATTAACGCTTGACAAAGTACAAAAATATTTCTCAAAGCGTGTCACGAACTTCCCGAATTATTATTATTCTGAGAGAATTGCGATTCTGAAACTATATCGTCATCATGCAGCCGACCACCAGATGAAGAAACAACTTGAAACTAAAAGTGATGCCGAACAAATTCTCTTTTGTAAGCAGAAAAGTCAACATTTGAAACAAACCCTCTGATATATAGCTTTCGCAAGTAATGGTCGGGTATTTAAAGCTTTATAAAAAATTTGATTCCGGACAAATATTAATCCATAAGCCTTTTTAACCACGCACAGCAAAATATCAAATTCTGATATGAAATGCATTGTATGTGATTTAGTAGTGAAACGCCCACTATTGGTTTTTTCATTCAGTTTTGTTCCCTTTTGTAATGCTGCTAGAATAATATTATGATTTTCATTTTAAACACATTTTTCCAATGCACTCCAACTAACACGGAAGATTCTTAAAGCCAAAGAAAATAGAATTTTCTGAAATTCATTTTAATTTCATCATGTACAAGGAATGTTAGCGGAAATTTTGTAATGTTTGCATACAAAAATATACAATTTTATTAAGGGCCGCTAAAAGGGCATTCTTCAGGCACTCACTAGGAAATTTTTAGCGGCCCTGGACGGCCGCCCAGTTCGCCCCCCCCAAAAGAACGGCCCTGATATGCATATTAGTATTTTTTGTTTTTCAAATCGTCTTTTTTGCTTCGCCGGTTTTTTCTCATTGTTTTTCTACTCGCAGGTTTGGTTTCTAGGGATATTTTTGTTATCGTTTTCTTGAATCAGAATTCATTATTCTCTTATCAACTGATTTTCCCTTTTAAAAAATTTCTGTGACAACCCTTTGTTGTGTTCGTAGAATGCTTCTATTCAGTACAACGTTTTACGTGCATGCTATTTCAACGAGAGTGTTTTTTTCGTCGATTTTCACTTTACAAGCATGTTATGAAAAGCAGATCGTTGATTCATCAATTTTTTGTCGTATCTTCGAATAGCATGTTTTTTCTTTCCTCTTGTAGTTTCCTCTAGAGTCAGGCTTGGCATTTTTCCAGAAAAAGAAAGCAAAAGTTTGTAAGCAAACGAAACTTATCATCGATAGAGATGAGAATCAAACGATAGATAGTATCGTTAGCATTGCCTCGATCGATGTTCAACATGACGAAAAAAATTTTGGCGTCGCCAAAAAGAAAGTCGATCGTCGAAAAACGCAAAATAAAGGTCGAGAATCGGTCGATCAAGAAAATGAAACGAAGGGACGTTCCGACGAGCCCAAGCGAGCGAAAAATCGAAAAAGTGTTGCCCGAAAAACGACGAAAAATTTACCTAAATTTGACGGAAAAAGTAGCAATCACGTTGATCTAAATTCAACAGCGTCGAACGAACATTTTCAAGTATAAATTTTTTTTTACCGCCAACCTTAAGGCCGAATCGCTGATGATGACAGAGCAAAGAAAGAGCAGAGAATGAGTTAAGTAAAAGCTATGTAGGCGCAAACTAAAAGAAGGGTATTCTCATGTGATCGAATTCCCAATTGAGCGATTCCAAACGAGCGATCGAGAATGTAATAACACTTTCTCTATATTTCCTTCTTTACATTATATTTTTCTTTGTACGTATTTCTTTTTTCTTTCGTTTTCTGTGTGTATTGCTTATGTTTTCGTTTATGTATGTTTTTACTTTTTCATCTTTCGTCTGTGGTTTCTTTCATTTTATTCCTTGATGTCGTCTAAGTTTTTCTCTGTTTGCTCATGATACAATACATCACAAGTTGTCATTTTAGATAACCGTAGTCTCCCGTATAATTCTTGAAAATTTCAGCATGCTTGAGTCTTTCATCGTTGTAAATGTGAAAATCTCCACAAACAATATAAACAAAAGAATGCAGGAAGAAAGAAAACATCAAAAGAAAGGAAACGTCAACAAAAATAGGTAGAAAAGCAGAAGAAAAAGACAAAATATGAAAAAAGTGACAAAAAAGAAACAAGATAGAGAAAGCAGCAAGGAAGAAAGAAATAATAATTTGAAAAAGAACAAAAAAAGAAACAATCGGAATAATAGAAATTAAAAATGAAGATAAAGAAGGTGAAGCAAAAAAACAAAAAAGATGAAAAGTAGATAAGAATGAAGATTAAATCACGAAGGATAAAATTAAATAGGAAATAAAGCGTGTCAAATTGTATAACAATTACATGGGAGACAATGCTTATTAAAAATGACAACTTGTATTATTTTATGAGCAAAAAACAAAAAAGTACGTGACAAGAAAAAAGAAAATGAAAGAAAACAGAGACAAAAGATAAAAATGCAAAAACATACATAAACGAAAACATAATCGTAACACATAGAACGAAATAAAAAAGAAATATATACAAAGAAAGATATAACGTAAATAAGGAAAATGTGAAGAAAATGTTATTGCATTCTCTATTGCTCGTTTGGAATCGCCCAATTGGGAATTTGCTCCCTTGGGAATTCGCTCAATGGAAAATCGTTCACACTCAATTGAGAATTCGCTCATTTGGGAATTCGCTCAATCGGGAGTCACTCACATGGGAATCGCTCAGTTGGGAATCGCTCAGTTGGGAATCGCTCACTTGGGAATAAACCACTAAGAGAGAATATAAAGTAGATTTTCCGAGTTTACTTCACTATTTAATATGCTCCAAACTTGCTGCTCTGTAATATCGCAGAAGGTGTAGTAAAGTATCAGATTTTTCTTGGGAAGAAAGCTGGAGAGAACTTGAAGCTTGTGCAGACATTTTTTTACGTCCGTTTTTCCAATTCATTTCTCGCCACACTTACAATGTGCTCTGCATATGAAAAGTTGAGCACAAAATAAAAATGCATATCTTTAATGACGAGCGTCAAAGCAAAACGATCATAAAGCAGTTGTAGATCATTGCCTTGAAAGAAGAAATTAATATGTCAAAAATTAAAGCTGATTACTACAGAGAAAAGATCTTGATGATGAGGCGAAAGGATGTCGAACAAAGAGAGACAGTTGATCCCAATAGTCAGACTACAGTGGTGGTGTTATAGAATTTGTGACCAGTGGTTTTCTTAATGAGTGTCCTCCTTTTTCACATGGCTGATCTGACAACGGCTCTTCTGTCAGTTATTTCACGTAGTAATTTTTTCACTGTTTCGTTTACTTGCATTTTAGCTAGTTAGATTTGACCAACTAAATAAATCAGATGGTGAACATGCGAATTTCTGAATTCGTCATAAATTCTGAAAGCATTTCTTCTTTGAATCGGCCTAATCAGTGGTGTCAAAGCTCCTTCTTCACCCGTATCGATAATATCATTAGGTACCCTTACGATCAAAGAATGTACTAACTCCATCGCCATCATTTTTCACTCTGCAAATGTATGCCTTTCTCCGAATTTACTGCTCCTAGCAGGAATAATATTCAGAAAAATTTCGTTTCCTTTTTCTCCTAGTTTGCTCTGTTTTTCTTGAAATGCTTTTAAATAATGAAAGTGGAAACCAAGTAGTATTACAGATTTTCACGATTTGCTGATGAGCAGTATATCATATAGGGCTGGAAATTCGTAAGCATATTGTCCTAGCCTTTAACAATTTTTCGAGTGAAAAATTTAACAGTAAGAGCTTCATGTAAACGATTTTGACGACAGTACTGGTTTGTGTCACTTTTTTATCGGTAAGCATTTTATAAAAAGCAGACTATAGTTTCTCCAGCTTTGCTTACTTTCTTTTCTGTTTACTTTCTTTACTTTCTTAACCCTCTTCGCCAAAAAAAGTTGCTCCTAATTTGCTAATTGTTTACTCACCAGAAGGCAGGCTAAATGATCGAAAAATTTCATTACACTCCAAATTTTGAAGCATTAGGAATTAAAATGTATCTACTTATCAGTCCCAAAAATACAAAAAAAATTCAACAAAAAATAACTATTTGGTTTTTGCCTTTGAAATTTTTTGTATCTTTAAAAGGCCAACTTCACTTCTGTCCAATTTTCCAAAAATCAAATACTATAGTCTGTTTTTCTTGAAATGCTAGCGAATATTGAGAGTGGAAAGCAAGTATTCTTTTACATCTTTGCCGTTCCCTGCTTAACCATATGTCGCATAGCACAAAAATCAGTACTATCGTCAATATCATTTACGCAAGTATAATTTTTCACTCAAACAATTGCTGAAGGTTAGATGACTACGTTCACAAATTTGCAGTCCAACGTAACATATTTTTCAGCAGAAAACTCTGTAAAATATGAAATAGCACTTGCTTTTCGCTTGTATTATATAGAAGCATTCCAGGAAAAAAGGTTATGGGAACGGAAATCTATTGGTCGTGGATTTTCGGTCATTTTTTTCAATTTAACCTGTTAAGCATTGGATGATTTCGGAATGATTCTGTCGATAATGACGCAAAAGTTTATCAAAAGTAATAGCCTCTGTAAAAAGGGCCTAGCTTAGTGTATGTTTCGCTCGTGATTTCAAAAGGAGAAAGCAAATTGGTCCAGACCCGTATAGTGCTACCTTAAAGTAACCAGACCAAAACAGATGCTACGGTGTTTTTTTGCGCTTGACTGAAAAAATTACTCCAGTACTCTATATTAAAACAGGGTAAGCCAAAAAAGGCGACCGGTGCTGACTATCATAGCTTTCGAATGAATGCAGGTTATGTAATGAGATTTGCTGCCGCCGATAGGAAAAACATCTGGAATAATTACTGCAAAATTTCAGCTATATTGCTCAAATATTGACTGATCAGAATCAAAAATATTAAACGTCGATTTTTTTGAAAAAAAAAACAAAAGCGATTAACAAAAGTCAACATGTTTTGTAACGAAAAAAAGTAAAATAGATTTGTTCATAAGAAGTATATAACAGTTGAAAACTATAGGAGAGCAGTTTCAATGTGTCCTCCTCTCCCTTTGACTATACTAATTTTAATCGTTTTTAGAACTGGTCAATGGCAAAATTGATTTTGCCTTAATTTTTCTTTTTTTCCGAGTTCAAAACGAAAGATATTGATTTCGGCAAAAAATTTTCCCGTATAGAAACAAGAGACTGATGATTTTAAATAGCGGATAAATTACAAATCTGGGTGATTTTGAAATATTTCTGTGTGTGAACAACATAACAAAACTTTTTTCTCAATAGGAAAACTTTTACTTTGATTTCACAACTTTGACTTTTAGAAAAATGGCCACTTGTACAAAATTTCTGTTTATGCAAAAACCATGAAGGCTAGGAGCATAAAACCTAGCCCTTACATCGTAGACAGGTTGCAGCGATTCGCATTACAAAAAGCTTCACCTGTTCCAAAATTATGAAAGTAAGCATCGGTCGCCTTTTTTGGCTCATCCTGCGAATCCGAAATTTCAAGACTGGTCAATGTAGCTCAGTTAAAATTGACTGCTAATTTCTATATTCCTTCGTGAATTATTTTCGACTGATTTCAATAAAACCAAAAAATTCAATGGAAAATAACGCCCAGGTAGATTTAAGTCTTTGAAGTTTCAATTTTAATCAATTCGAAGGATTCGTTCCGAAATGATCCCTATTGACAATTTTAGAAAATTGATATTTTTCGTAACACTCTGCTGTCATGACTTTCAAAATTCAGAAAACAGACGTCCCGCTTTCAGTCCGCTCAGTTGAATTAAGAAATGAACTTTGACACAAAAAATTCGATGGCTACCATGAATGAGTACATGCAGGTGGTACACTGTAGATACATAATATATCAAATTTTAAGAGGAAAAACTAAATTTCATTCATTTTGAAATGATCGATGCAGTGGTCGTAGTTTCGGCAAGTGCAGCCTTACTAGAGATCAGGAAATAAATTTTGATAACTTATTCTCTATATCATGAGGTAAAAATCTATCGAATACAGTCAATAAAAGCTTGGCTGTACGACCTCTCCGCATTGATCATTTCAAAATGAATGGAATATAGTCTACTAGTTTATTAGAAAATGCCCCGATCGGGCAGAAAAAAGGAGAATATACTTGCTTCGACAGTTGCCATGGTAGAAAAAGAAGTGGACTAGATTTTTGAGAACTTGGGTCAAAGTTGGAAAAAATTCACTTTCTTTATATTGGATTTTCATTCTTTCTCAAAAAAATTGTCTATGTCTGTGAAAAAGTATATTCTGCAGTATCGTGCATTTTGTCCTTCAACTGGCATCAACTACAGCAAAATTTTTCTATATGAAAATTATATGCACCTGACTTCAAGTGTAAAGAAATGGTAAACCGATAGCATTCTAACTTCCGACCAATTCAAAACTCCTGCCTTTCACACTAGCTGAAAAATAGTGAGGGAGGCATATTATAGTCATTTTCAGAACGATAAAGGAACCTGAGGTTCATTGCACTAACCCAACATGAGGATAATCTCAACATCGGGATTAAATAGATGATCCTGAGTTTAAGCTATTTACAATGTCCAAATTATTTTCTTCCAATGCACAAATCATACTCACTTCAGGATTAACTAAAACTGAGGTTTAAGTTCGAGTTTGGGAATCACAGAAATTTTCATATTTATTTGCTTTAGAGACAAGAAAATTACGCGAAAATGTCACTTGATTCTTTTTGTTGACACCAAATTCAGTGAAATGTTTAACACCATTGGAAGCAAACATGTGTGAGAGGAGACACGAGGGTACAAATTTCCACAAGGGTTTTGAAACTGGAAAACTTGTTGCGCAAAAAATTTTTTGGTCAATTTTTTTTTGAATTTTTGGTCTCACAAAATGCTAAAACACCAAGGTCCACGCCTGTACTCTCCTAAAAATTTCAGAGATGCACATGCTTGGTTGGAAAGTGTGTTGATGCACTCAGCTGCAGAATATACTTTTTCACAGACATAGACAATTTTTTTGAGAAAGAATGAAAATCCAATATAAAGAAAGTGAATTTTTTCCAACTTTGACCCAAGTTCTCAAAAATCTAGTCCACTTCTTTTTCTACCATGGCAACTGTCGAAGCAAGTATATTCTCCTTTTTTCTGCCCGATCGGGGCATTTTCTAATAAACTAGTTCACCTCTTTTTAGTGGGCCTCAATCATGCACAAAAACTTTCATAGAAGCACATTGAAGTCTTAAATTTGGTCATCTGCACTTCAAAAAAAATATAAAAAAATACTTCAAGCAACGAATTCTCACTTCCGGCAAAAGTAAAGGATGTGTAAACCGCATAGTACTTAAAAAACGTTGTAAAGATACTGAAAGGTGACCATATCTATTGAATTCCTCATGGTTCCTCAGTTCATCTGTTCAACCCAAAAAATCGCAGAAATACCTTTGTTTTTACAAATGACTTTTTTCGTGTAAACTGACTCCGTCCATTGAATTTCCCATGGTCAGAAACATTTTCCCTCAAAAATCGCAGAAATACATTTGTTTACACTCAATATGAATTAGTGTGTAAAGTGATCACTTTCATTAAATTCCCAGTGGTCGAAAACCCCTCCCACAAAAAACTCAGGCTTGGTTAAATCCGGAATAATTTTTTTGTGTAAAGTGACACATCCATTGAATTCCCCGTAGTCGAAAACCCCTTGCATAAAATCACGAAAATACGCTTATTTACACCCGCGATAGTTTTTTTTATAAGATGATCGCATTCATGAAATTCTCCGTGATCGAAAACCCCGTCCACCGGAAAATCACGAAAATACGTTTGTTTACAACCGGGATAAGTTTTTATGTAAAGTGACCGCATTCATTAAATTCCCCGTGGTCGAAAACCCCTTCCATCAATAAATCACGAAAATACGTTTGTTTACACATGGGATAGTTTTTGGTGTAAAGTAATCACATTCATTGAATTCCTCGTTGTCGAAAATCCCCTCCACAAGAAAATTACGGCAGTACGCTTGTTTACACCGTGTATAATTTATTTGTGTAAAGTGAGGACGTCTATTGAATTCCCCGCAGTCGAAAACTCCCTCCACTGAAAAATCACGGAAATACGCTTGTTTACACCCGGGATAATTTTTAGTGTAAAGTGACCGCGTCCATCAAATTCCCAATGGTCGAAAACCCTTGCAGCCTAAAAATCCCAATAAGGCTACAGGTTTATTTGAAACGGCTAAAAAATTAGTAATAGTGCATTATGCTGCAAAAACTAATTTTTTTGAACCCATAAGTATTATATAACAAAATTGGGGAATTTGACGTTTTCCGGGACTTTGCACAACCATATCATTGAATTGAGGCCATATTTCAAAGAAAAAAAAATTCGCATTTGAGATTACACCCCCAATATGCTTAGGCCGAAGTATGGAGGTTGGATATGGCACACCGATTGCTGGGCATGGTGGAACTGGGGGGCCTTAAAAAGTGCGTTTTTTACCTGTTTTTGGGGCCCCACCGAGCACCACTTGCAGATAAAGGCGAAATGACAAAAGGCACCCCATAGTTTGCCCCTATGCCCGATATTATGCAAAAAACCCGAAGGTTCTAGCTCTTACCGTTTTGGCTCTAGAGGGGGGGGGGACATGAAATTTGGGGGCCAAGTATATTATAGGTTGACGCTGTCGCGCCACCTATGATTTCTGAAATGCTTGTAGATAGCATGGATGGCAAGTACTATCTCATGATTTTAAGATTTTTTGTTGAGTCGTTATGTCACATAATACGGATGATTTCTATCTTGCTGACGTCAAGCCCACATCCGCCAAACTTCCTTTTTATATTAAAAATCTCGATTCACCGCAACATTTTTAGGCCGAAACCCAAAAGCCGAATCCGCGCAGAGGTCGACCCCGAAAAACTGCCGCCGTCCGAAGGACTAAAAAGACGGTCGCCGAAGGTTCGAGCGGTGATCAAGCCAATCCCGACGACGTAATCGGAACCATTGGTCGTAAACCAAGAACCAGGAGGGTCAAAACCACGTCCGTCCAGCGCGTGGGACGGCGCCGAACCGCGGTCGAAAAAGCCGACGACGGCAAAAAGGAAATCCGCGGTCGAAAAGCGAAAATTTTCATTCCGGATTTAGATTTAGAAAGCGTAAACCGCGCCCAAAGTTTTGAACTTTTGGCGAAAATTTTCGATCGAGAAGCACGCCGGGAAAGCCGACGATTGAACAGGCACAACAACAAAGAGGTCGTCGTAGCGGCGCCATCGCCGCCAACCACTGGGGACGACAATTGTTTGGTAGGCGAAAGCAGCATCAAGGAGCCGCCGACGGTGTTCCAAGTGCGGGCTGAAAGCGGCGACGTCGTCAGCCTCGAAAAGACCATTGTGAACGAGAATCCGGAATCAAATGCGACGAATCGCGAAGAAGACACTGCCGTTTGAATATTATTTTTCCAACCTTAACAGTCCGTTTTTCCGCTTTTTCATCTAAATACTACTCGTACTTTTTTGTGAAAAATACCATAACCTGTGATATAAGTTAACTCCTTTGATTTTTCATTCAAAGTATTCACATTAAAATTTAACTTTTAATTCACTGTCGAAAGTCGTAAACTCAAAGCACGAACTGCTAATTGACAGTAACCGTCTATATACTCAGGAGAAAACATTTTTTTCTACACTCCATGTTGAAATGATCGATGCAGTCATGCAGAAATGAGAGTAGTTTCAATACGGAAAAAAGCTAGACCATGTAGTACACTAGTTTATAAAAAAATGCCCCGCTTGGGCAGAAAAAATACTTGATTGGATATAGTTTTCATGCACGAAAAAGAAGTTGACTAGATTTTTGAGAACTTGAGTTGCGGTTAGAAAATATTCACATTTGCAATATTGGATTTTCATTCCTTCTCATTAAACAATTTTTCATGTCCGTGAATATTGTGCAAAAAGCCGCATCTGTAACCGTTTTGGCTCTAGTGGTGAGGGTTCTAGGACAATTCGCCCCCAGCAATTTGTCCACCACAATTTGCCCCTGGCAATTCGCCCCTACTGCAGTTCGCCCTCGGACAATTCGCCCCCGGTAATTCACCCCTGGTATTATACATACCTATAGTCTGTTTTTCTTGGAATACTTTATAGTCATTTATAGAACCTGAGGTTGGTTGCACTAATCCAACATGAGGATAATCTCAACATCGGAAGTAAATTGATGATCCTGAGTTTAAGCTAATCGTTATGTTCAAAATATTCTCTTCCAGTGCACAATAAATACTCACTTTAGGATTAACTACTACTGATGTGTGAGTTCGAGTTTGAGAATCGCAGACATTTTTATATTTACTAAAATTATATGAAAATGTTAGTTCAACCCGACAGTTCGAGTTGGGGATAACCTCGACATTGAGCTCGTTATAATCCTGATGACATTGAAATTATACCGAACTTGATATCAAACCGAGTTGCTTTTTTGTTCGATATTATCTTGAGCTCGAGCTCAGATCCGTTTAGTGCAACTGAGTGTCACATATTGCGCCATCCATGTCACATTTTATGGCATGTCATGTGTATGACATGTGGACTTGGGAGAGCTGGGGAGGTTTGGGTATCTCATCAGGTAATACCGTGTTTTAGACGTCACATTGATGGTGAACCATATCAGATTGATCCTATTACAGTGAGTAATAGGCTGTGACTCCTGATGGATACTGGCATTTTCCCCAGGCTTCTCTTGGTTGGCGTTGGGGCCTAACCTGGCAATTAGTGGCTATAGAGAGGTCTATAGCTGGTTCTCTTGGGTTGTCCTTGGGGTCTTGCTGTAGGGTAATGGACAACGCTGCCAGGCTAGGTGCGACAATCCCCGAGTCCTACTCAGTGAGAGTGGGGACAGGGTCACCCGTAAAATGACCTAATTTGTGGGACCCGATTATGAACCAGACAGCCCCTTTTGGCCCGGACCTGAGAGGTGGAGGCCCTACTTATCTGTGGAAACCTTGGGAAACCGACTTAGGAAGGATTTCCCAACAAATAACCCACAAATAACAATAATCCCCTGAGAAGACTCACCTAGTCCTGTTTCTCAAGCGATTACGACGCAACGGGCGGCAAGTCCCTGGATGCTTTCGGTCTTCTGGCACTGGGAGCGGGGGATGCGATCCTCAAACGTCCTAGGCGGCGAGCGGCAGCGAGCGGGAGGGAGCGGAAGCGAGCGGGAGGCGAAACTCCAACGGTTAATTCACGAACCGGGGCGGTCGGACACCTGGCACTGATGGGCAGCGGGGTACTGTAGACGTTAAGCGGCGGACGCAGTGAACACGGGTAAATTTATGCAAATTTATTGATAGTAAGGCGGCGGACGCACAGGTATATAATAAAATTATGCAAATTTGACGAGGAGGCGGCGGACGCGGAGTGACAACTGGACGAAAGCTTGGTGAACCCAAGAATGAGCGAAAAACTAAAGAAACATGTCCTTTTAAGGACATGTTTGGCTACAGCTGCAGCTTGGGCGGAGTTTCTCGGCGCTCAAGCTAACTTCTGCAGCTAGACGCGATGCAGAAGATGCCTATGAGCACATAGACATTTTTTCATTCACATGCGTTTAGCACTGAGGCCGGCTGCAGTGCCTATGCTAAGCATATGAACGTCTTTAGCTAAAACTTCTTAGCTAGTCGTTTTGCGTAACAAAAACGACGCTAATTTTGATGATAAGAGGTGCGTGAGTGCACCAAAAATAGCCATGTGCTCGTGGAGCACGACTGGCGGAAGTTTTTAGCTAAAGGGCCTACTGTAGCCCGCGTTTGTAAAGAAATAAAAATACAACAAAACGAAACATAGAAATGCATGAAAAATATAAAAACGAACGTAAAATGCATGTGTAAAAATGAAATAAACAAAAGCATGATCGGGTAATAAACAAAACATGAAAAATAACAAAATGTCGGCATGATCGGAATCACGTGACGTTGGAGGATTGAGCGGCACGTGACACGGCGGTCCTTCGAAAAAGGGCGTCCTCGTCCTTGCAGTGGTCAGTAGTGAGGTTTTATGCGGCGTGTCCGTGGTCGTAGGTCATTCCAAGGTGTGACGGCGAGAGTTGTCGAATAGGTCCGTTGGGTTGTCGGTGGATGAGGCCTTCTTTGATCGTAATTCGTTCGGTGGTATGGTGACCGGAGGTTGTTGATGCGTGGAGTAGCCGACATTGAATATCCTGTGCGAAGGTCTGGAACACAGAAAAGAAAAAATTTTCAGGGCAAGATGTAGGCTATCGCAGAGGATGCGCCCAGTGAGGTACAGATTGTCGGGCTATCGCAGAGGATGCACCCTGAGAGGTGTAGGCTATCGCGTGAGGATGCGCCTAAGGCGTGACGCTTAGGTTGCTGAACGCTCTCTTCTATCCGCTAAGATCCAGCATGGACAAGAGTGGATACTTCGTGAGGGGCACGGCGGTCCTTCGAAAAAAGGACGTCCTCGTCCGTAAGCGGGGACAATGAAGAGAGTGCATCCTGAGTTACGGGTCGGGGACCTCTGCATCAAGATGTGGGTCAATCAGATTCGGTGTGAAGTCCCGGCTTATTGAGGGATACAATAAGGGTGCCGAATCTGTTGCCTGTGAAGTGGGAGGTGTATCCTCTGCTTCACTCGGTTGTTCAGGGGACACGTAAAGTCGAAGCTGGTTGACATGTACAGTGTCTTCCTGATCCATCTCGAGACGAAGTGTGACATTGGGATATGCCACACTTGTGACAAGGTAGGGTCCATCGTAGATGGGCAGCAATTTAGGAGTGAGTCCATGTTTGCTGGAGGTGCGCAGTTTGAGCACCTGATCCCCTACTTTGTACGAGACATCATGTGCCCTCCGGTCGTACGACCGTGCATAGGCTTCCTGTGCTTTCTCAATCCGACTCTGGATTAAGGTTAACGCATTCGTGAAATGACGTTTGACCTCCATATCATATGAGGAAACATTAATGATATGGGCCGGAGGGTTGAATGAGAGCGCGGCGTCAACAGGGAGCATGGGTGTGCGACCGTACATGAGTTCAAAGGGCGAGTACCCTGTTGACTCATTCATGCTGATATTGACGGCAAACACAGCGTATGGTAGGTGTTCATCCCAATCAGTATGTCCTTGATGAACATACATACGTAGCCGTGTGGCTAGCGTCTGATTAGCTCTTTCCACTTCGCCGTTGGTCATCGGGTGATAGGTGGTAGAGTGGATTTTCTTCGTTGCGCAGATCGCAGTGATTTCAGTCATCAGTTTTGATGTGAAATCAGTGCCACGATCTGACTGAAGAATCTGCGGTGCCCCGTGCCGGCAGACAATTTGCGTTACAAACAGTCGGGCTATGGTGTTCGCAGTGATGTCCGGAGTAGCAAAAGCCTCGACCCATTTCGTAAAGTAGTCGATAAAGACTACGATGAAACGGTTGCCAGCTTCGCTAGTGGTCATTGGTCCCATGCAGTCGACACCTACCCGGTGAAACGGTCCCGTGATGGTGATAGGTTTCAGGGTCGCAGTGGTTTTCTGTCGAGCGGGCTTATTCCGTTGGCAAAGATCACACCGCTGACAGAAGGACTTGACATCCCGACTGAGGGAGGGCCAGTGGTATCTGCGAGCAATGAGCCGCGCAGTACGTTTAGCACCGAAATGTCCAGCTAAGATGTCATCGTGATGAGCCCGGATAATGGTAGTAACCATGGATCTGGGTATGACGATCTTATTGGACTCGCCTGTCCATTTCTGAAGGACGTTATCCAACAGATGGTAGCCTCGCACATCATTCTGGTCGCCCAGAGGCTTAAGAGAGCGAATGATGTCGGCTAATTCCGGATCCTCCAGCTGAGCAGCGAAAAGGTCGGGGTGCTGCGCACCGACGGATATCTCGGCATAAGACTCTGATCGTACCGGGCGCTCCGCGCCAACAGTGATCGGTGCTGAATTACTTGAACGCGCCAGGTGCTGCACACCATCGGTCAAGGTCCTTGATCTCGCCAGGTGCTGCGCACCATCGGTGATCATCATAACGTGCCCCTCAGGTCTGTAGAGGGGAGTATCATCAATACTCTGACCGGTGAGGGAGTTAGGATCCGGCAGGCGTGATAATGCGTCAGCATTACCATTAGACTGACCTTTTCGCGGCCGAATTGTCAGTTTGAATTCGGCGAGCGCGAGTCCCCACCGAGCGATCCGAGCAGAGGGGTTAGGCTTCTCCAACACTGCTTTGACCGCGGTATGGTCAGTCTGAACGACCACCTCGTGCTGGAAGAGGTATGGTCGAAAGTGCTTGACGAAATGGACAACAGCGAGAGTCTCCAGTTCTGTAATGGAGTAGTTTTTCTCGGCCGCTGTTAACCCTCGGCTGGCGTACGCGACAGGATGGACGTATCCATTTTCGTCTAACTGGCTAAGAACCGCTCCTATCCCCGAAATACTCGCATCAGTTTGAAGGATAAAGGATTTCGAAAAGTCCGGATGGCGCAGGATAGGAGGGTTGGTCAGCAGGCGGCGGAGTTCATCGAACGCCTCCTGCTGAGGTTTTGACCACTGGAAAGTAGTTTCCTTCCGTAAGAGCTTGGTTAGTGGCTCGCTGAGCCGGGCACAACCAGGGATGAAACGCCTGTAGTAAGACACGAGGCCTAGGAAGAACTTGATGTCTTTGGCGTTTTGTGGAATGGGTAGGTTTTGGACGGCGGCCAGCTTGGCTTGGTCAGGTTCTAGGCCGCTCTGTGAGATGCGATAGCCTAGGTACTCTACCTCTGAGTGCGAAAATTTGCACTTGCTCAGTCTGAGCTTCATTCCACCCCGGCGAAGACGGGCGAACACATCTGCCAGGCGCTCAAGCATTTGGGTGTGAGAGTTCCCGAACACCAAAATGTCGTCGAGATAAGTCAGAACCGTGCGCCATTGGGTTCCAGTAAGGAGGAGGTCCATAAGGCGTTGAAATGTCCCTGGCGCGTTGCATAAACCGAAAGGCAAATAATTGAATTCGTAAAGTCCAATAGGCGTATTAAAAGCCGTCTTTTCCTTATCGGCCTCGGCAATCGGGATTGACCAATAAGCGTTAGCCTGGTCAAGGGTAGTGAAATACTTCATACCCTTGAGTGTGTCGAGGATGTCATCTATCCGCGGGAGAGGGTAGACATCCTTTTTCGTGACCTCGTTAAGACCACGAAAGTCAACACACATACGGTGAGAACCGTTTTTCTTGCGCACCAGGACAGTATTAGTAGCCCACGGAGACGTGCTGGGCCGAATAATACCTTTCTCCTGGAGCGCCTTGACCTCCTGCATGATGAGATCCTTTTCCTTAGGTGAGGACCGGTAAGGAAAACGGCGGACTGGGCGGGCATCACCCGTGCTGATTTCGTGCTGGACGAGATCAGTGGAACCTGTGTCCTTTTCATCAAGAGCATAAAGGTCGGTGTATGCAACCAGTAGATCGAGTAAGGCTGCCCGGTCCCGAGGGGAGATGTCCGGTGAGATCACAGCATTGGCCTCGACCCACTGACGATCGAGGACGGTGTCTGAGTCGACCGGTGATTCCCGTGAGGGCTCACTATGCATTTGCACATGACCGATGGTCGTGTGCGGGTAGAGAACCACGGAATGAGTACTCGGGTTGACTACCTGAAGCGGTATGTGACCGTTGGTCACGGTACTGACGCTTCCTGCAAAATATACGTGTCGTTGAGACCCGGTGAGGTTCTTCGGAAAGAAGGCCACCTCAGGCACGTTCGTATAGATTGGTGGGACAGGTACAGTGAATCGTGTCATGGAGCGAGGCTCTAGAATCACCAAGTCCTTCAGGGGCAAAGCGCCGCGGGCAGAAGGTGGGCTGTGGATGAGACCGTCACAGGGGATTCTACTCTCTTTGAACTGGAGGAAAGATTTCTCCCAGTTCAAACTGACACAATTGAACCGGCCGAGGAAATTGGTTCCGAGGACCAGTTCAGCTGAACAGTTCTCCTGTATTTGGACCTGAATCTGTTCAGAGACATCAGCCACTGTAACTGTGATGTAGGCTGCTCCTAGCAGTGGGATCGGGGACCCGTTGGCTGCGATAGGGCGTGCCCTGGTTGGTGATAGTGACAAGTTGGGCAGCTGGGCCGCTAACTTGTGGTCCAAGAGTGAGAAAACAGCTCCTGTGTCGACCAGTGCCTTCGCTTCTACCCAGTTGTTGAGGAGAACTTTGATATGGGGTGTCCGAATATCATTTGGGTAAAAAGCCGTGACCACATGACCGGAATCAGGTGTGGTGGCACCACTAACATGTTTGGTCTTACCGGACCGCTTTGGAATCGGCAGTCCCGTACGACGTAGGAGGCCTACTAGAGCGTATCCGACGGAGGGTTCCGGGTCATTCAGAAGGGTGGACTCATCCTGTACCGTTAGTATGTGGTCTGAGTGATCCTTCGGACTCTGAGTAGCTCCTAGTGATTCAACCTCGGTGTCCGATAGCGGAGGCGCGTTTGGCACGGGTGATGTCGGAGCATCTGAATCACTTGGCTCACGGTATCGGCCCTTCTCTAGCGTAACTGGAGAGGTTCCAGGCAGAGGTCGAGGGCAACCTGACCCGTGCAAGGTCGACAGATGACGACTTGCCCGTCTAGAAGAGGCCCGGGATCCCCTAGTTGACCCACGTGATGAGGCAACTGAGGAGGCCCGTGAGTGTGGCCGAGAGATGGACGAAGCCCTGGACCGCGATCGTGATCCCGACCTGTGTGAGTTTTGCGAGAGAGCACGGGTGTTCTCCCACCAGGGGTCGATCTGGTCAATCTCCGGCGTGGTCAGCAGGAGGGGTAATTCTACCGCGTCCAGCCGACAAACATTACGTTGGTAGTCAAACATAATGTTCTTGAACTGTTCTAAGAAGTCCAGTCCGAGTATGAGGTCAACAGGTGCCCAGAAGGGAGACGTAGTCTTGCACACATGGAGATGTACATCGATCCGTGTGTTCGGCTGGCGGTTTCCGGGCAACATGATTTCATATGGTCCCGAAAGGATGGTATGAACGGCTTTACCATTGAGGCTCATCAATGGGTTAAAGTCGTGATGTTGCTGGAACGCCATGACCGCCTTCGGACTTTCTTTAGCCAAGGCCTTATGAAGGCGTTGGCTAATGATAGTGCGTGGGCAACCCGTGTCAAGGAAAGCAGGAGTTTCCTTGGTGTCCAGCAGCACGACAAAGCACGGTGTGATTCGGTCAAGCTGGGAGGGTACATCGTTTTGCACGTAGTGAAAACCGATCCAGCGTTGGACTTTGCGGTAAAGACCCAACGGGGAGAAACGGCTAACAAACCTGACCTGTTTGCTCCGCAGACGGTAGCTGAGATAATAAGATACACCAAGATAGGCAAGGTATCCGGCACCGATCAGCACTGTCAGGGTAATTAGGATGTTAAAGATCAACTGGACCGGCCCGCTCAGGACAGCATGCAAGCCCTGGGCGAGGGTGTGCTCTTGACCCGTAATAACATGGTTTGCTGCCAAACCGACACCTTCCAGAGAGGCCTTGATGTCGGTTCCTACCCCTGCAAAGGCCTGGTAGATGGCGTCTGGTTGCAGGGATAGACCAGCGGTAAAGTTCACCAGCCGGTTGAGTACCGCTTCAATTTGCTCAGTCTTGTAAACGTACTGTTTAAAGAAGGCAAAGTTTGAAGGGGTCATCGCCAACTGGTCATGGAAGAGCGCCGGCGCCTCAAAGTGAGTGATGTTGAAGCGCTGCTTCCAGAAGAGTTCCAGTGGGATGTGGCTCACATGGACCGCGCCAGACTCAGTAAACCAGCCCGAGCGATTTCGGAAAATCCCCGTAAAGTGGTGATGACACGGCACAATTGGGCTAGATTTAATGAGGTCCGGACCACCGGGGGTGGCGAAGTAGATGGTGCCGCCAACCTGTACAGGTAAGTACTTGTAGCAAACGTTCCCCACCCGGTACGAATGGTAAACGTAGGTGGCGTTGACCTTCTGACACGGCCATATTGTCAGCGCATCGCCTGTGAATTCCGCCGTCAGGTCATTCCTCTGGAGGAATGCCCGGGCACCCAGGGTAGGGTCGAAGCGAAGCAACTGCCAAGTCAGATCAAGATAGCGTTGAGCGTGAGAGCAAAGCTCAAGCCACGTGAACCGGAAACCGTTAATTTCCGACTCCTTGATCTGCTGAGCCAGATAGTTCAGCTTGGCATTGACAGGATCGGGACGGCTGTCCGTTGCCACTCTGAACATGTTTTGGGTCAAATTGTATCTCCCGTGGATGCGAAGGAGAAGACCCTGATCCGTCCGGACTGTGGTGGAACGTAGTTCTGGGCACAGTTGGAAGACACGGGAGTTTCCCGGGATCTTGAGGGCAACCTGCAGATCATCGATGATGACGTGGTTCCCTGACATGGACGCAGTGTAATTTCCCTTGGGGTGATAATGACACCGCGCCGTGAAGTTTTGTGCAGGCCAGACAATGACCCCGTCTAGAGTAGTGCACTGGCCTGCAGTGGGACTGCATCCACCTACATCGCCTAAGGTGCTTAGGGCCGTAGTGCCGTCCCACGAAGCGACTTGTCCCTCCTCGATGAAGAGGTTAGTCACTGTCTTGCAGACGTCGCTGCAGCACCATTCGTACATCACTTCCAATGTTTGGTTTGTGCTATAAAAGCCAGGGCGAATGCCGACAAGTTTTTGTGAACCAAACATTTTAGTGCGACGTGCTAGCGTGCATGCCGCAGGCGCTAAGTGCTGAGTGGTGATGACGTCTGCAGTGATGCCCCTAGAGCCGAAGAAACCAGTGTTGGTGCAGACTTTGCGGGAGCGCAATGTGCATTTCCACGCTGTGGTTGTAATCGGGTCTGAGCTAGGGACATACACCGTAACATTCATGCGCCGCGGGCTCCATGAAGATTGCGGTGGTTTACACTCTACCCGCTGGGGTAACTCAAGTGGATGTCCGCTTCTTGAGAGACCGCAAAATTGATACTGAGCCGCCGGTGCTGACAAACTCACCCCTAGAAACAGTGATGCTACCAAGGTCAATTTTATTGTCAAAAACAACTGTACAAACGTAATTTGTAAGTGTTCACTCAATTTCACAAATCTGGCCTGAGGGGCAGTGTCAGATTTCTTCTTCGTCGCTGTCGGACGAGATTGGTTCCTGGTCGGGGAAATCGAGGACCAATTCACCGCTGGGGAGGATTTCCCGAAGGGTACCGACTTTCGGCGACCGTGGGTTGACTGCCGTTGGGAACGGTGATGTTTCGACAATGCTGACATCCTCATTAACTGGACGTAAGGTCTCGTCGATGGCCATGGGTTCGACGACGGGCGACTTGGTCGCGGCAGTCGGAGATGTCGTTTGGGCTGGTGCCGGCGATTTGATCTGGGCTGTTGCCGGCGGTGTAGGATCATTTGCGGGTTCCTTGGCCGGGGGCGAGGAAGCAGTAATGTCCATTTTAGTTGGCGATGTCGCGGCAACAGGTGGTTCTGCTGCCGGTGATGTAGCGGCGGCAGCAGGCAGGAGGATCCGACTAGCCTGTTCGACTGCTCGGCGGACGGCATCGACTGAAGGCGAGGATGGCTCCCCGTCCAATAAGAACTTCTCGACGGGCGAGATGGTGATAGTCCCATTGGCAATGAACTCGAGTGCCCGGCGGGCGACGTCGGGTCGTAATAGGCGCATCGAGACGGGTGCTGCAAGCACGACGTCGGCGGCCGTGAGCGCTTCGACATTTGATGGCTCGTTGAGGAGAGTCCACGGCAAATGCGGGTATTTCTTGGCCAGGTCGACTGACCAGATGGCCAACATCGCGTCTTGGACAGGCGATGGCGCTGTGAACAAGAAATCAATAGAGTCGTGGACTGGGAGAGATTCCTGGTTCCTACTCTAGGATCACCTGAAGAAGAAGGTAGTATACCTGACAAATTCATGGGCTCGACCTGGTCGAGGACTTCCGTAGCCGAATCCGTGGGGATCGAAGGCGGTGGTCCTGGAGGGACGATGCCGGCCGGTGGCGCCGAAGACGTCGTATTCGCGGCTGGAGTTGGCTCGGCAGTCTTGAGTTTAGGTATGCGATACGATGCGAGGATGTTAGCGTGGCCAACAAACTGCGGTGTCGTCGAGGGGTCCAGAGTGACCGGCATCGCATACTTTGGTGGTGGTGGTGGCAGCGGTATGTCCGATACGTTTATCGGTACGGGTACCTGGGCTGCTTGGACCACTGAAAATCCAATACTGATTACGCAGACAGGATAACACTGTTGTGAAGAATCTGTCAGGTGTTCAGCAAGTGCCTCATCATCCAGGTCAAGAGGATCTGGATGAGGAGGGCCATCGGTAGCCCCAACGGCGTTGTTGCGGCGTATGGGCTGCCGATAATGGTTTCCTGTCCCGTTGGGAGGGTGATAACCATTTCATTGATGATACACATTTGTCCCCTGGGAAGAATAACCAGTATCTTGGTAGACATTCTCACCCGTGTTTGCCGGATTGCACTGCGGACAGGCAGTTGATCGGTGCACTCGCACTTGACGACAATGAGGGCATGGCCTACCACATCGGTCCGTGAGGTGGGCACGTGTACGGCAAAAATAACAGCGACCACCGTTAGCGGCGTTGTTACCGGGGGCGGCACCGGTGGGACGCTGGGCCCGGCAGTCGGCGTCGCTATGTGTACACAGTCCGTGGAAGGAGCACGTTTGAAGGTGTGCTCCCGACGAGCGTCGCCCGGCGGACTGATTTGGTGTCGACGGCTGTGGAGGCGGCGTCTGTTGGATTGGCGCGGGTGCACGTTGCTGGGCCGTGAGCTTCACTACGTGGGCCGTGAGCCTGGCCATTTCCTGTTTCAAGCGGCGAACCTCATCGGCGGAGGATGACGACGTTGGAGCGTTGCTCTGACGACCGTTTGCGCTTCTGTTAGGCATATCGGGATTATATCCGGCGTGTTTAGGTTCTGAAGAGAAAACGGCGTTAGATGGAGCAGTGTACCGGATCTCGTCCCGAAAGATTTGGGATTCTGCGTAACAGGCTGCCTTGAGTGTCTCTTCAAGAGTCGTGAACTCCCTAAACTTGATACTATCTCGGAGGACCGGCTTCAGTCCCCGCAGAAAGATAGGTTTGATGATAGAATCTCGGACATCCGTCGCGAGATCTGGATACGCTACCCTGGATAGTCTCTTGAGGTGCTCAAGGTAGACTATCGCGGACTCTGTCGGCTTCTGCAGTCGATCTTGGATCAGCTGCTGATGCAGATCAGAGTCGCGCCCTACCGGAAAATCTCTCCGTAGAAAAGCCGTAAACTCTTCGTAGCGGGTAGGTATTGGAGTGCTGCTGCTAAAGTCCCGGTAGGAGGCGAGAGCAGGACCCGTGAGGCATGACTCCAGAAAGGCGATTTTATACGCATGATCCGTTTCGCTTACACCCTGAAGTGTAAAGAAACGAGTAAGATGCGACATAAAATCGGTGATAGACTCACCAAAAGCACCGGAGAAGGTGGGAGGGGCCATAAAGCTGGACACGGGAGGGTGCCTCCGACCATTCATGGCCTCTAACTTTTGGTTGAGGGGTCCAAGAGCATTCTCAAATGCTGCCTGGACCTTGTTCTCGATCTGTGAAGGGAGATCAGTTTCCGACTTCATGCCCGAGGGTTCGTTTTCCCGTAAGGTGGTTAGAACAGACGTCCTTGCCCGTGAAGCAATTAAGTCAAATTGAATAGAGAGCGGCTCACTGGTCTGTACAGGCTGGGTACTGAGACGGCAGGAACGACGGGGTGTCTCTATTGTGTAAAATGAAAGTGAGTACTACTTTTGAATTCGCGGCGAAAGAGCGCGTGAATTCGGAAAAAACGCGTGTGCGACGGCGTTTAAGACGTAAATTTACCTAGCTTAAGACTAGCGACCACAGAAAGGGAGCTAGAATGGAATAGGATTATAAGATGTAAGATCAGAGTACATCAGGGTGACGCAGAAGGGAATTTATCTGGTCGCCCGTGATGGACAGAGGCTTGGCCTGAGATATGGGGAATCGATCCCGACCAAAATGTAGAATTTGGGGCCTGGACCCGGCAGTTAGAATAGGTGAAGAGGACAGCAGATCATGTAGAAAGGAGAGAAGAGGCGGTTTTTTCCTGCCGAGAAATAAGGTGACGGATAAACCCGCTCAGGAGGGATTTTTCCTGGAGGTTCGACCGCTGTACTAGTTACAAACCTTGGGGCGAGGCGGACTCGTAGCCAGCAAGATCCTACTCATCAGGAGTAGCGCATAAAGTGGCATGAGGTGGAAAAGGATAGGGGTCAACTGAAAATGAACTTAAGAGGGAGGAATAAATAGGGACAAAACTAATTTACAAACCCAGTTACGCAAAGGGGTCCCGCAGTTACGCAACGGGCCTCACTCGCCAGGAGCGATTGCGATCTCTGCATAGTGAGACGGACTATACAGGAGGTTCCGTGCTGGACGACATTCGCAAATAACTTACAGCCGTGTTCGAAACGGGAGCCCGCATTCCGAACAGAACGGACACTCTCCAGGAGTATTATACACAGCTGGTGGCCGGGTTTGCCGATCACTGAGATGAAGTGAGGTTCGCAGGTCACACAGTAGAAGAGGGAAGGAGCACGGGTACCAAGGGTGCTATTCTGACACACAATGAAATACTCTGGATGTTTTGAGGGCGCACCCGAAAACATCTAAGGGATCACGGGTACAAGGTGTCCCTGATTGAATATGAGTGTAAAGTATGTATCGAGGCGTACTCAATACCTTCGCTGAGGCGGACTCAACGGTGCCTTTTATTTACATGACTAATAAAGGGTAGACCGCGGAGGCGGACTCTGGGTCAGTGGCGACTCTAGCGCGGGCATCGTTAAGCCAGTTAACGAAGGCGTTCGAGTGAAAGAAATATGACAGGGGGTCCTATACACTCTAGGCCCAACCGGAGGCTGTGCCGCGGTCCCTTGGGAACCACTACGGCGGGGACACTAAAGAAGATCTATGTATGACAGCTCGATGAGATGAAAGAGAATAAGTGAATTTAGATAAGAAATTTACAAGAAGATTGCCGAACCCCTTGCAGACGTCAGACACAGGCAGTACCGACTGCAAATGCCTATCGTCTGCACGAGTCAAGCAACCAACCCAGCTGAGGCCAACTGTAACTCGTTCAAACCTGCAGTTAAAGCTTGAAAACAGCCACATACTGATCAACAGTGCCGCTACCCGGGCGGACAACCTGATCAGTACGCAGGCTAGTGAGCATCTCAGGTGGTGTATGTATGTGGACTGATGTTTCCCAGGCATCAGTCCCCAGACACACACAAACCCTGGGACAAGAGAGGTAGGTGATAGGACCATGCGCCAGCGACCACCTACACCTCAAGTGGAATACTCATAGGGCCGACAGTAACCTGGTGCAGACGTCAGAAGGTAGGGGGTATGGACCAACACATAACCTCGGTGCTGACTGCAGGTGCC
Organism: Romanomermis culicivorax; assembly: GCA_963922205.1. Lineage (NCBI taxonomy): Eukaryota > Metazoa > Nematoda > Enoplea > Mermithida > Mermithidae > Romanomermis > Romanomermis culicivorax. Next base: position 981,489 of record CAWUHX010000086.1, read on the forward strand.
TGGGATAAGAGTATTCAAGTATCACGTCGCAGTTGCAGGCGCCAGGGGGTGAGTGCCTAAGGCCAGCAAACCCCTGCAGTAGCACGTAATGTTACCGTTGCAGACGTCAGAAATAGGATCATGTAACCTCAATTTCTGCTGCGAGAGCATGATACATTGTCATTGCTGACGTCAGCAATAGGGCCCTGAAGCCAGCTATTGGTGTACAGCAACACGTGATGGTGCCGTTGCTGACGTCAAAAGGTGGAACCGAGGGTCTGATACCTTAGATCAATGACATGAGATGCAGTTGTTGCAGACGTCAGATGTGGCACCCGTAAGACCTGCACATCTTCGAATAGTGACACGGTGCGTCACCATTGCTGACGTCACAGATGGGGTGCAGAGAACCAGCCGAACCTGTTGCAACAACGTTGGCTTCACCTGTTGCAGACGTCAGAAGTCATTACTGCTGGAGTGTTAACTTGAACAACAACACGTAGTGTCAGTTGCTGACGTCAGGAGTAGAACCCGGAGGGCTACCCACCCCTTAAAGCAACAGCAAGTGAAGCGGCTGTTGCAGACGTTAGTGGTTGCATCCGTGAGGCTGAACCACACAACAACAACAACCCGTAACGTTGTCGTTGCTGACGTCAAAGAACATGACCCGTAAAGTCTATGGTCTAGCTGCAACAACCGGAAAGTAGAAGAAACAGACCTTACAGTAAGTAGAAATGAAGAAGAGAGAAACTTATGTAAGGGTGTCATACTGTAGCGGTGGCATCCGAAAAACAGAAATTTTTTTTTTTTTTTTTTTTTTTTTTTTTTTTTTTTTTTACCACCACTCAGATGACTAAGGAAGGGAAAACAGGAGGGAAAATAACCAAAGACGTGGGATACGAGAGTTGGACATACGCGTGTTAAATGTGTAAACAGTTGGTGGAAATTTTGGGGCCGGAAAAGTGAGCAGTTCCGACAGTTTCCGCCGACAGACAAAATACTGTACACAATTAACAGATCGCAGCCACGTATGACGTCCAGGATCATATGTGGAGGGTGTACGGTATCATGGGGTCACGGACCACCAACAGTCAGGAGAGGCTGTAAACCCCTACAGCTGGGATACCAGTACCCGCGTATGGGTATACTGTAGTTACAGTACGGGGATGGGCACAGGCGTACGGTAATAGCACCACCTGGAGGGCTACAGTATACCACCCAGGATTAGGGGAGGGGGGGGGGATAGGGGGAGAGAAACAGATAAGGGAATTTACAAGACACATTAAATATGCAGAATGTACAGAATTAATCAGAGGAGAAATACAGAATACTCGATATATAACTCAACTCTGGGACAAATAACACGACTCTGGGGATAAATAACTCGACTCAGAGGGGAATTTATTACTCATAGGGGATAATACACACGCATGAGATAGTTATTTACACATATAGATCACATTGAGATCACTCGTAAGGGCGAATCCCGTCTTACAGTAATTAAATTTGATGTTCAGGGATAAATTCCCGACCTACAGTAGTAACTCTCGGTGGCACGGGAAAAAATTTCCGACTACAGTAATAACACGCGACGTGAGGTGGGGGTATCCGACCTACAGTAGCGGTAATCCGAAATAAGGGGCATTCCCGACCCATTAGGCAGTAAACCCGAATTTGGGGGGTCTCCGACTTATTGGATGGCTAGTGCCCAATTTTAAGGGGGCTTGTCCGACTTAAAATGGGAGTTGACCCGACCTGGAAGTAGATCCGACCCAAGGGTAAAGTTTTACACTTAAGGGCGAGTGCCAGACTTAAGGTCGATTTTCCAGCCTCGCCATGTCACATATTGCGCCATCCATGTCACATTTTACGGCATGTCATGTGTATGACATGTGGACTTGGGAGAGCTGGGGAGGTTTGGGTATCTCATCAGGTAATACCCTGTTTTAGACGTCACATTGATGGTGAACCATATCAGATTGATCCTATTACAGTGAGTAATAGGCTGTGACTCCTGATGGATACTGGCATTTTCCCCAGGCTTCTCTTGGTTGGCGTTGGGGCCTAACCTGGCAATTGGTGGCTATAGAGAGGTCTATAGTTGGTTCTCTTGGGTTGTCCTTGGGGTCTTGCTGTAGGGTAATGGACAACGCGGCCAGGCTAGGTGCGACAATCCCCGAGTCCTACTCAGTGAGAGCGGGGACAGGGTCACCCGTAAAATGACCTAAATTATGGGACCCGATTATGAACCAGACAGCCCCTTTTAGCCCGAACCTGAGAGGTGGAGGCCCTACTTATCTGTGGAAAACCTTGGGAAACCGACTTAGGAAGGATTTCCCAACAAATAACCCACAAATAACAACAATCCCCTGAGAAGACTCACCTAGTCCTGTTTCTCAAGCGATTACGACGCAACGGGCGGCAAGTCCCTGGATGCTTTCGGTCTTCTGGCACTGGGAGCGGGGGATGCGATCCTCAAACGTCCTAGGCAGCGAGCGGCGGCGAGCGGCAGCGAGCGGGAGGGAGCGGGAGCGAGCGGGAGGCGAAACTCCAACGTTTGATTCACGATCCGGGGCGGTCGGACACCTGGCACTGATGGGCAGTGGGGTACTGTAGACGTTAAGCGGCGGACGCAGTGAACACGGGTAAATTTATGCAAATTTATTGATAGTAAGGCGGCGGACGCACAGGTATATAATAAAATTATGCAAATTTGACGAGGAGGCGGCGGACGCGGAGTGACAACTGGACGAAAGCTTGGTGAACCCAAGAATGAGCGAAAAACTAAAGAAACATGTCCTTTTAAGGACATGTTTGGCTACAGCTGCAGCTTGGGCGGAGTTTCTCGGCGCTCAAGCTAACTTCTGCAGCTAGACGCGATGCAGAAGATGCCTATGAGCACATAGACATTTTTTTCATTCACATGCGTTTAGCACTGAGGCCGGCTGCAGTGCCTATGCTAAGCATATGAACGTCTTTAGCTAAAACTTCTTAGCTAGTTGTTTTGCGTAACAAAAACGACGCTAATTTTGATGATAAGAGGTGCGTGAGCGCACCAAAAATAGCCATGTGCTCCTGGAGCACGACTGGCGGAAGTTTTTAGCTAAAGGGCCTACTGTAGCCCGCGTTTGTAAAGAAATAAAAATACAACAAAACGAAACATAGAAATGCATGAAAAATATAAAAACGAACGTAAAATGCATGTGTAAAAATGAAATAAACAAAAGCATGATCGGGTAATAAACAAAACATGAAAAATAACAAAATGTCGGCATGATCGGAATCACGTGACGTTGGAGGATTGAGCGGCACGTGACACTAGATTCAAAAGAACATTGGTCATAATAATGGACCTCCACTTGAAGTCATATGTCGACTGAATGGCTTTTATAAGGTCAACTGTAGATTAACTACAATTTTTCTTGATAGCGGATGACATGAATTTCATATTGCATTATTGTATGATTTTGTTTTTTTGTTTTGAATTTTGCACCTCCAAAGGCAAGCTATCAATCCATACTTGCACATTTCATCAAGTAGGATTTCAAGAACCAGCATATGTTCTATCTAATGGTTCTCCCATACATCAAAAATGGCTTGCATGTTACCATCATGAGCCTCAATAGGGGTGTGAGTGGGATTGAAAAACTTGTACCCTTCCAACCCTCATTACCTTAAAGCAATCCTACTCCTGCTACTCTCCTGGTCTTCCCGTTGTGCAGAAATCAAGCACAATAATTATCTATTCAGACTTTTCATTTAACTTGATTTATATTAGAATATTTTTTGTAAGATCCATTGAGAGTAAGTACTCCACAGTTGTATACAAATTTATTCTCCCAATATAGATTTAAAATCATTCAATCACAACTGCTTATTGAAAGCATTAAAAAACCCCAAACATTTATATACAACAGAATGACCAATTTGTGACATAAACACATTGCATTTTGAAACCTTATCAAATAAACAGGGCTGCTAGGCTTTGGTTTTTGCTCTTTGTCTTTTCGATTCTCTAATAAACTAAAGATCAAAATTGTCTTGGTTTCTGGTTTTTTTGACCTATAGGGTGAAGAGGCTTTAATCAAACCTTAAGGAAGAAACAAATTTAAAAAATGAGGTAAATCATTTAGAAGCACTTTAGGGCATAGCAGCCTGAAAACCATTTATCCATCCATCTACAAATGGACAGTAAAGATCTTGATAAGCAGAAATTGGCAGAAAAAGTAAAAAACCAGATTCAAGTAGTGACAAACAATACATATAAAAAAAGCCAACACAAAAAGTACTGGTCATTTCTTGGAACATCAACTCTAGGTGTTGAAAGTGGGCAACAGCTCTGGATCATACTTCTTCTTCACCTCCAGACATTTTCTTTCTGTTTTTTGTTGAAGTATAGTGTTTTTTATGCTGATTGTAAAATATAGTGTTCTTAATATCTAAAAGAAGCGAAGTGTGTAGAACCTTCCCTTGAATAGAATAACAGTTCAGTATAATTCAAACAAAGCTTACACTCTCTTTAAGCATCATAAGTCAGGACAGTCACCTTGGCTGTATGATGATGACCAACATGTCCAAGGTGGTTTCATTTTTTCATATCTTCATCATTGTTCCATAGCAGGCTTATGCATCAAGTTGCTGGGGCTCGATGCACAATCAGGATAACTGGAGAAAATCACTCTGAAATCTGAAAACACTAGGATAAGACATTTTTCAATTAGGCATGAATTAATTTGACCAATCATTATTTACATTATTCACTCCGAAATATGAGCATACAACTTGCCCATTTTGAAACTAACAAAAATAATTTTCTACTGTTGATCTTATCATTTTGTTGTCCAATGATTTTTCGGAGCTTCAAATAATTGTCTAAGATTGCCTCATCACTTGAACTCAATATTGCTATCATCAGCACTGACTTCGAGTTCCACAAATAAATAATGAAGAATTGAGTTATTGGATCAGCATTATCATCCTTAATGTGATTGTCTGAATGAGCTCTTTTTTTATTGGATGCAAATTGAATAACACTAATTTATATGCCATTTCAGCTCATGAAGCAGTCAACATGGTAACAAACCAAATAGTATAATACAACACAAAATTATATTCAGAAAAGTTAATATACCCCCCACATTTTGCTTTTTCCAACAATTCTGTCAACTTTATTGATTATTCATGGATAGGGAATAAACTGCACACACTCCTTATAAGGATAAAGTATAAAGAATGAACTGCACACACTCTGATCGCATAATTGGCCTTAGAGAAAAAACTTCTTTAAATTATGCAAAGCAGAGAAATGAGGCTTTTACCATTCATTTTGTGCCACCTGTTTCAAGTAGCAAGTTTTCAAATTTTCAATTTGACTGATCAACATATCAATTAAGGGGTTTTTAGTTGAAGCCCCTTGTAATTCCTGATAACATCAACATGGAGAAATTCCAAAAATCATTTAATGCATTTTAGGTAATAATCCACGAATTATTTTCTGTTCATCATTAAAACGATTTTCTTGCAATACTGTTTAATATTTTTGGTGATACCTTAAAGAGATTTGAAAATGAACAAAAAATCAGGCAGAGCAATAGGAAAATTGAGAAATGTTTTTCCCTCTATTACATCATCTGATGTAAGTTAGGCTTTGTTCTATGGGTATGGTTTTTGGATTATAAAAGACATTTGTTGAACACTTTCTCAGAATTTTAACAAATATGGCTTGGTGGAAGGGTTAATTAAATAGTTCTTAAATCTTTAGAGTAAAAGGAACAAGTCACATTGCTTGTCTATATTGTTAGCCTCGAGAATTTTTCGCCTGAATTTGTCACATTGTGCACTTCTTTTGCCTTGATTTGTTGATTTTTGTGAATACCTTCATCATGATCAGTTATCTTTAAGTCATTAAATTCATTTAACTAATTGCCCTTATTAAACTTCATTGCATCCTCATACCCTTTGCTATCCTCAGATGCCAGGTTCCTTGTGTAATGTTCATCAGGTTGATTTATCATTTGTTTGCAATAGATACAACGAGGATCACAGCGCATATAACCAGGGGATTTGGAAATTCATGGAATGTTTTTAGATCACATCAATTTTCTTGCTGATATAAGTTTTTTGTTTTGTGTGATCAATTCAGATTTGTTTAATTCATCACTGCTATTTGCAAAACAGGGATCCTTAATTGGATCATCCCCACTATCACTAAAAAAGAAGAATCCCTTCTGGCCACTGTTTTTCAATTTTATTAGAATCTCACCTAAATGATTCATTTAATGTTCAGCTTTGGTTACTTGGTAAATTTAGGGCCAGTGGCATACCTAGCATTCAAACGGATTCGAATAATCATGAATTTGTTATGTATAATCACAAATCATTCTTAGGATTCCTCCCATATTGACATACAATCTTCACATGTGTAACTGGTTCATATACAATGTTTAAAGAGTTTACATAGTGATATTTAACAAGCCTATTTGAATTGGTAACAAGTTTTTCTCAGCGTGTAACAAGTTTGTCCAATGCAGAATATATGTAGGAAAAAAACTCATACTCTTGTGTTCATTTCAACCAGAGAAAAATTTGTCTATCAAGTGTTCTCGATACTTTGAAATTTTTTTGAAGTTATGTAACATCTCTAGATAATACTGTTAAATTGTGTAGGTTATCCATATCAAAATGTTGAATTGTGTAATTAGTTTAGATTGCATGGATGGCTTGTGTCACAAGTTCATATCATGAATCAACCAAACTTAAAACTTGTTCAACAAGTTCAGACTGATAAGACACTTTTACTTTGACAAGTTTAACAGGTGCATACAGTTGTACATACTTGTGTAAGAGGTTAAGTTGTAGTTAGGGACTTATTAAGTAATGTATAACAAATTAGAATGATCAAAATTGATCTAGATCAATTAAGTAACATGTTTAATTGGAACTTTGACACCACAATTGTAATTGTAACAAGCTTAGAAAAATGTGTAACAAGTTTAGAAAAAAGTGTAACAAGTTCTGAAGGGTGTGTAACAGGTCATAATGATTTGCATCATTTCATGATGTGCCTGTGTAATTAGTTTAGATTATACTCTGAGAGACGATGTAGTCATCATATAAATAACAGAGAAAAAGCAATTGTTGGGGGGGGGCCCAAGCTTTGTGGAAGGAGGCTAGAAGCTATGCAACTATATGGGCATTGTGGTTGGACCACCAACTCCAAATTTTTTCTATTATGCTGGATGGAGCTTACCATATATAACATGTATCACAGCATGTACTTTATTATATAGTTGAATTTTTTATTTTCCTTGAACGATTTTCATTTGAATCTGTCATTCTTTCACCAATGTGTAAACTTCTTACACAAAACTGAATTATATTACATTAATTTTTGTGTACTTTATTTACATATTTTCATATTAGGATTACAGTTTGGGAATGGAGTGAAATGTATTATTTTCATTTTATGCAATAGTTGTTTATATACAGGAAGAGTTGAAAAAGCACATTTTTGAATTCTCGAATTTTAGGTTGTTTTCATCAAGCTCCAGAAGTTGTTTCTCCATGAAAAGTTATTTTCGTCTTTTTTCTTCATATGGACCTACCTGGTAGAAGGGTGATCCATTAGAGCTCATGAATATTAATGAAGGTTCCTGGGCCTTTTTTGGGCAAAAAAGAAAAGGAGTCATTTTAGTTGAAAAACCTTTTAGTGTGCACTATTTTTGGAGAAGTTTTTCCTGAAAATGAAGAGATTCAAAAGTTTTGAAGGAACCACAGAAATTAAAAAGGTAAGTAAGTTCTAGTGTGTGTAATCTGGATAGCCCAAACGAACTCTTTTTTGCCATGTGTCCCCTTGTATTTTGGCAAATTTCATATTTTCTGGATTCCAAATTGCCAATCTCGTCAAAAAACACATGGCCTGAAACAGTTATGCTTGATCAGCAATTGTCCTAAAAAGCGAGCTCAGGGAAACCATTATATTTCTGTAATCATCATAAATCCTTGACAAATTTGAAAAATTTCATATTTTTCTTAAAAAACTCACCATGACCACTTTGGTCTACTGGAGATATGTGCCGTCAGCAGCTTCATATCAAAATTGATGAAACACATTTCAGATTTGTCTGAATTTTCAGTTTGTTTCACCAACCTGGCATGGTAATCTTGATACTCTGGATAGTAGTTGGCTTTTTCTTCCGTTAGCACATGCATGGTTATTTTTGATTTGGCATTCAAAATTTTTATCATCATATACATGGAACCTTTATAATTAGTCAATTGGACATACTTGAGCTGCAACTTGTATGCCACGTCAGGTATGGCTGCGTTTCCAAACAAAATGTGGGTTATTATGTGAAATAAAACATAGTTCTAGTCATTTTTAATCATCAGCATTGGGCATGATACAATATCCTGAAATATTTGTTGGATCTTACAAGAGTGAACAAAGGCCAAACAATGGCAATTGTGCATCAGAGGAGCATGAGGGTTTCTGATTGCTTCTGACCTTTAATTAACAAAAAAATAGTGTCCATGCACTGCTTTTTGACAAGTTTCACTGTTTCTCTAATTGGCTTTGCTTCATGTAGCTATGTTAGGTCTTTCTCGATTAGTTCATAATAGAGATGAAAGTCCAGCTAATTTTGGAATAAAAGGGATCCTCTGAATCATTCTCAGTTTTGAGCTAGCCAATGAAACTTATCAAAGATTTCCAATATTGAACCATTGTGCTGGAGGACTGTAATATATTCAGCACTACTTCCAAGTAGGTATCAATTTACTTTGCAAAGCCTGAGAAACTGAAGAAGAAAATTTAAAAAATAACTCCGATGGATGAAACAAATTTTAACCTGCTCAGCACTATAATAGCATTGTTAGCTCAGGAATACCATCAAAAAGTAAACCTCCGACTGAAGGTCTTCGACAAGGAAGAAGAGCTGGCCATGGAGGTGCCTGTCCCCTGGGACATCAAAGAAATGGACAAAAATGTCTGGACCAGAATGGAGGAGATGGGCCTCCACCAGAAAATAGAAAGTGGGTAGTGTCTGCTATTTTGTGAAGATAGCACGATTGGGAAGATTGGTGAGATAGCATGAAAATTTGGCATCATACCCTAGACCGTCTGCAAAGACAAACGCAGACAATTATAGAAATCATGTTTCAATGATTTTAGTGGTTTGCTGCCAAAGCCATGACACCTTGGGAATTGAACAAATCATTGATGGTAATCTCGATTTAACAGAGAGATTGCATTCTTCTGAATAATCTGTAATCCGTATCACAACTCATCCAGGTAGCTAGCAATGAAAATGCCCATAGCTATTTGAAATATCTTGCAATGTTTCTGCGCTATTTTCCAAACAAAAGGTAGTTCGGAAGGGGATTCAAAGCCCATGTTTTTTTGGCCTTTATGGCCCTTCAACAAAGTGTTTCCAACTTTGAAAGAGGCACTGAAATCGGAGCATGCCATGATCGACAGCACTTATATGAAAAACCAAAACTTTATGGTGTTGTATACAATTTTTTTTAGATTCAAAAGATGTTTTGGAATAAGAAGGAACCTACACTTAAAGCCATACAAGGACTGCATGGTTTTCATGAGGTCAACAGTTGTCCAACAAAAATTTTTCAAAATAGTAGAGGACACAGAAGTTATTAGTCACCATGACTATAATTTTGTCCTGTATTATACAATTGCCCAAATTGTGTTTTCAAACAGTGCCTGTCCCGAGACTTGCTTTAAATCCATGCTCCCGCACGTTATCAAATATGATTTCGAGAACCAGCAGACATTCAATTTGATGGTTCTCCCCTATGCCAAAAATGGTTTGAATGTAAATGTGATGAGCCTTGATGACAAACTATTTTTGGATGCCTATCAACGCATCTAACAGAAAGCAGCCAAACAGAACGAGGTCATAGACTGCTCATCAAACAGCATTGTGAGCTTTTCGATGAAACTAATTTCAAAAAATATATCAGAGGTCGTTTGAACGACCATGGTGAGTCTTTGAAACAAAAAAAGCAATGAGAGGCTGAATGACACTAGATGTAGTCAGTTAAGCTCCCTAAGTTTTTGAATTCAGTCAAAATTTGCACTATTTGTTTGTCAGTGCAGTGCCACTTCAGCAGTCCAAAGAACATGGGATCAGTTAGATGCTATTGAGGAGGGTTTAATAGACATTGGCAACCATTGTCCAAGCCACACATCTAAGGTTGCCGCCAACATCTAGGACCGGTGAAGCTTCATGGAACTTATCATTATATACTGACAGTAGTGAACAATTGCATTATTATGTTTCAGATGGAAAGAACTAAATCTTATAGTCTGATCCTACAACACACTACGTGTTGTAGAAGAAACCAATGAAGCATCTGCCCTGAATTATCGAGAAATTTACAACTGCAGACATATTAGACGAGGGAGAGAAAGAAATCGAACTTGAGCAGAAAGTTTGGGATGTGTCTGTAGTTGTTAACACAGCAGATGATCAACCAGGTTCATCCAAAGACCCGATGGAAAAAATCGGAAAAATTGGTGAAATTTGATTATGATAAATCTGTTTGTGGCTTATTCCATCTCCACAATGGTGAATTGCCATGGACCAAGGAAATGGACAATAAGCTCAGTTTGAATGGTAAAGGTGACTGATTCTATCAAAACTCATGGAAATTAGCAGCAGAAAGGTTTTTGAAGAGGACAACAAAATTCCCATGCCACCACATTAGATTTGAAAGCCTCGATAAACTAATCCCAGTAAGAATACACTTGAAGATATTTGAATCATGGATATCTCACAAATTCTCCCACCTGAGCAGTCCCTGTTGACATATTTTTGAAGCACTACAATACAAAGAGATTAATTTGTCTCAGAGTTTCCTGACAATATTTCCAACATCATACACCAATTCCTGATCAGGACAGAGGGGTTGATTTTCAAATAAAATTATTTATGACCTTTAAATTGTAGGATATTATTAAGTGGTTGACTATCTAGTGGACATACACAATATAATTCAGCAACACAATCAAAAAATCTACAAAGTTTACCTTCTCCAGGAACAAGAAATGCTATGAGCCATCAGAATAAGTAAACGGGAGGTAAATATGGTTTGTCCTCGAGTACTGAATACATTGTTGCATTACTTGACCAATGTCCAATGGAGACGTCTCATCCTCTTCCTGATACCATCCATTATAAGCGAGCCTGTTTCAGTCACAGACTTTTGTGTTGCAGCATCATTCATTGTAAAAGTGATCGGCACCAATTTTTAGGCCCCTTCCAGCGATGAATTTGATTTCCAGATTGGCCTTGATAGACAGGAGCCATGGGTATTCCCTTCACCTAAAGAGAAAAACGGGGTTTATATTTCATTTTTCTAGGAGGTAATCATTGGTGCAGATGATGAATTTCAACTACAAGTTGAAACAAATGTATTAGTGAGTATTTTTACAACATTGAGCACACTCTGAATTCAAAAGATTTTAGGTTTCACAGGCACCTGAAGTTGAACCTAGTAACATTTATCTGGAATGTAGCACTGAACCTGCCCAAATCGATATTTACAACAACATTGAATCAATCCATTAGGTCAGCAATCAAACATTGAAGAAAAAAAGAAGAGAAGGAAGAAAAAGAACGAAGGAGGTAAATCAGCCTACTCACTTTTTTGTGAGATTCAGATCATGGAACATATTCTCTAAACATATAGTTTTCTCATATTGATATCTTCTCATACCTATGTTTTTTTCAGGACAGTAAAACAAAGAAATGATCCTCATCTGTAAAGATTGTACAAAATAAATATTGTTTTAATCTTTTGGTTTTTAACATACACAAGTTGTTCATTCACCATATAATTTTGATCAATTTACTACATCTTAACCAATTTAAGTTTAATCACTTATCTTTCCTACATTTTTTAACGATAATGGAAGCAGAAAGCATTCAATTGAAAAAAGAAGATGGCTCAGAAATTGAATTTTTCGGGGAATATGCACAGATGTGCAGAGTTATGATATCCTGTCAGAGGATGACATTGGGTGACATTAATTTCTTTTTTCAGGGACCCAAGACTACATATTGATACATCATCTGATGAAGACGAAGCCAGCAACAAAGTGCTCAATTATACAATCATTAGGTTTGAAATGGAAGAATGAGGTTCTATGATCAATCACTTTGAACTCTTTAGGTGTGACTTGAGCAACTTAATTTTTGCATTTTTACAGTGGCAATACAGAGACAACAATGATTCCTTGGCCAGCTTACAATTTACACAAAGTCTGGAAGTAAAATATGATATGCTTGCTGTAAATTTGTTCTATTCTCCATATGCTTAAGGTATGACTGAGTCGATTGCATTAAAACAGGAAAAGAATGATGTTTTCTCAATAACCTTTGTTTTTATCCCAATAAATTCAAGCGTATATGTTTACTAGTGTAATTGTTTGAAAAAATCATTAAAACTATCCAGTGTCTGAAGAATTTTACTGGGCTATCCAGATTACACACACTAAACTTACTTACCTTTTTAATTTCTGTGGCTCCTTTAAAACTTTGAATCTGTTCATTTTCAGGAACAACTTCTCCTAAAATAGTGCACACTAAAAGGTTTTTCAACTAAAATGACTCTTTTTTTATTTGCCCAAAAAAGGCCCATGGACCTTCACTAATATTCAAGAGCTCTAACCCATTGGGCTTCTACCAGGTAGATCCATATGAAGAAAAAAGACGAAAATAACTTTTCATGGAAAAGCAACTTTTAAAGCTTGATGAAAACAACTTAAAATTTGAGAATTCAACAAAATGATTTTTCATTTCTGCTGAAAGCTATCTGAAGTAGATTAATTCAATTCTGATTTTTTGGTTCAGCTGAATGAAAATATAATGTTAGCAATGCAGAAAACATTGTCTTTTCTGGAAACTCCTGTATAAAATGGTCCTCTGCACACTTTTTATCTATTCAAGCATGTTATCTAAACCTGTTACACAGTATTCTATCAATGGATTACATGAGCTTATGAACCAATTTGTTAGTGGAATGTTGAAAATTGTACAATTACTGATGTATAAAAGATTGGAATAATTCATACTTTTGATCAAACTGTTCCTGTATATAAACAATGATTGCATAAAATGAAGTTGATACATTTCACTCCATTCCCAAACTGTAATCCTAATGTGAAAATATGTAAATACAATGTACGAAAATCAATGTTATGTAATTCCGTTTTGTGTAAGAAGTTTACACATTGGTGAAAGGATGACAGACTCAAATGAAAATCGTTCCATGAAAATAAAAAAATTCAACTATATAATAAAGTATATGCTATAATACATGTTATATATGGTAAGCTTGATCCAGCATAACAGAAAAAATTTGGAGTTGTTGGGATTTGAACCTACTACAATGCCTATATAGTTGCAAAGTTTCTAGCCTCCTTGCACAGAGCTTGGGCAAGCGCATAGCCAGGAGGGGTCCAGGGGTCAATGAATCTCATCAGGGTGAAACATAGAGTTGTGTGCAAGATCTTCACATTGCACAAAATTTGCGGCAGAACAACTCATTTACAGTAAAGTAGATTTTTATGAATTTTAAAATAAGAAATGCTAAAAGCTTTCTGGTGCTATGTGTGGGCTTTAAAGTGATTTATAATTCTTTTGGTATTATTTCTAGCACACAGTTAGAAACTATCATTGTAATGTATGCTTATATGTTTCAAGTGTCAACATATTATGGACAAATGTTTGATCTTCTTGTATTGGTGTTATGTATCTGACCGAAATTATTTCTCCAGAATCTTTTTGTGATCCTTAAGATTTTCAACTTTCGGGAACATAGACTTTTTGTATTTATGCTTTTTTAGTCATATTAGTGGCCTGGTCCCTTAAAAATTCAAAATTGCTCCTGGAGTTTTGTGTCTAGGAGCAATTTTGGTTCCTGCTTCAATTATAGTTAATTTCATTCAATTTTTGATTTAAAGTAAATTATCTGGGGGCTGTAAAATCAGCAAAACACCGAAACTTCCTGCCGGATTTCATTGTATAATTCTTCAGATTGATCAGTCCACTGTTTTTCCACAAAATCAAACCTTTTGTGGAAAAAGGATTTTGAAGTAGTGAAAATTTGTGGGGTTACTTTGACATGAAAATGATGAATTTTGTGCCCATTTTAGACATCAAAGTTTGCATTTTTCTATCTTTTTGTAACTATAATTTTAAACATGAAGCTGAAAATGTTTCCAGCATGTAACAATACTACAAGCTCTTGTTGGTTGAAGATTGCTTGTAACAATACTACAAGTTCTTGTTGGTTGGAGGTTGCTTGCCTAATTTCCGAGTTCTAGAGTTTTTTTGACAGTTGTTTTTTAATTCATTTAAAATTTAGACCTTTCATCAAAAAAATGAATGTTGAAAAGATTTATTTTCTACCATTCTAAAATATACAAATGGAAAAATTTTCCCGAATTTTCTGATATTTGAATAAAGCAATGAACATTTAAGAACAGTCCATTTTGATTGATATATAATTATGACTCCAGGCTCCAGATGTATTCAAATGTAAAAAAGCTCAGAAGACATAAAAGTAAGCATCTGTCAACAAATATGCATTTTTAGACATTTTAGAAGCTCCAAATCAAAATTTTTGGAAGGCTACCCACCGAACAATTTATTCCTTTCAGCCTCTTTACTGTTCCAAATATTAGTTCAATACGACCTTGATTGATAAGCCCTACATTAAAAATATCACATGTTTATTTTGATTTTCGAAGCTTTCCTGTCACAGCTTCATCATTTGAATGATCTCTTTCAAGGTTAAAACATCTTAAAACCTGTTTTTGCTCCATCATGACTGGAGAGTGATGCTCAAATTTGGTGTTATTGAACATTCTCTTCATTCAGAAGGCAAATGTTGAAAAAATTATAAATGATTTAGCGGTAAATAATCATAGGATTGACTGGTTATGCTTAATAAAGGTCTATGTGCACAAATTCAATAGGAAGCATTGAGATACATAAAAAATACATCATTTGCCATTATTTCCCCAAAAAATCTAAATTTTCGGTCTGACCCCCTCAAAAAAATCTTGGCTATGCGCCTGCTTGTGCTCCCCCAACTTTTCTCTGTCATTTATATGGTGACTACATCCTCTCTCAAAGTACAATCTAAACTAATTACACAGGCACATCATGAAATGATGCAAATCATCATCACCTGTTTCACGCTCTTCAGAACTTGTTACACTTTTTCCTAAACTTGTTACACATTTTTCTGAGCTTGTTACAATTACAATTGTGGTGTCAAAGTTCCAATTAAACATGTTACTTAATTGATCTAGATCAATTTTGATCATTGTAATTTGTTATACATTACTTAATAAGTTTCTAACTACAACTTAACATCTTACACAAGTATGAACAACTGTATGCACCTGTTAAACTTGTCAAAGTAAAAGTGTCTTACCAGTCTGAACTTGTTAAACAACTTTTGAGTTTGGTTGATTCATGATATGAACTTGTTACACAAGTCATTCATGCAATCTGAACTAATTACACAAGTCAACACTTTGATATGGACAACTTACATGATTTAACAGTATTATCTAGAGATGTTACACAACTTCAAAAAAACTTTAAAGTACTGAGACCACTTGTTACACAAATTTTTCTCTGGTTGAAATGAACACAAGGGTATTAGTTTTTTTCCTACATATATTCTGCATTGGACAAACTTGTTAAACACTGAGAAAAACTAGTTATTCATTCAAATAGGCTTGTTAAACATCACTATGTAAATCCCTTAAACATTGCAACTGAACCAGTTACACATGTGAAGATTGTATGTTGAGGTGGGAGGAATCGTAAGATATATTTGTGATTAAACATAACAAATTCATGATTATAGAAATCAGTTTGAATGCTAGGCATGCAACTGGCCCTGAATTTACCAATCCACCAAAGGAGAACATTGAATGAGTTATCAATGCAACGTTATAATGAAATTGAAAAACAGATGTGTGAATGGATTCTTTTTTTCTAGTGGTAGTGAGGATGATGCAATAAAGAATCCCTTTTTGCAGTGATGAATTGAACAAATCTGAATTGGTCACACAAAACAAAAAGTTGAAGTCCGAGTGAAACTTGATGTAATGGAATAACATTCAATGAATTTCAAAATCCTGTTGTTTATATGTGCTGTGATCATTGTTGTATCTATTGCAAACAAATGATAGATCAACGTGGTTAACATTACAAAAAGTACCTGGCATCAGAGGATAGAAAAGGGTATGACAATGCAATGTAGTTTAAAAAGGACCATTTGATCCGAAGCCCCTAAATTAAAAAAAAATTATGAAACGGTTTTAAACTAGCCAAATTTTAGAGTGTTATTTTAATTAATCATTTTTCAATTTTTTGAAAAAGGCAACAATTTATCTATTTTAACAATGTGTAATTTTACTTCAATTCATAAAAAGCTACGGTACTCCAAAAAGATCACATTCAATAAAAACTATGGACTAAAAATACAATACTTGAGAAAAACTGAAAAAAATCTCAAAAATCGTTCAAAAAACAGTAATGTTTGTCTAAAAAGTGTAAAATGTGTTTTCACAGTGCAAAGCATGAAGAAAGTGAACCTTTTGGATCATGTTTTGCCTGGAAGTTTACATTTTTCATCAAAAAATTGACTTTTTTCTGACCAAAAGTATAAGGTTTCTCATGCAGAAAAACAGATGCTGGCAAGTACCAGTGTTTCTTTTTTGAAAGAATTTTTTTCCCAAAGTAATGAAACATGTCAAAATTTTATTGGAAAATTCAAATTTTCTCATATATTTATCATCTAGAATTGCAAGCTGATGATAAAGATATCGAAAAAATTGAATTTTTCTGGAAATTCTCTACATCGTACTCTTCTAAATGGCTTATTTTCAGGAGCTTAGAGTCACTGTTGTAAGTGGTCAAAAAAATGGCTCATGTAAGAATAAACTCTCCCACTGACATCGGGTGGTTTTGAAAAACCAACCTTTGCTTAGTCAGGAAAGCTCGTTCCCCAAATTCCTGACACAATTCATAATCCTGAAATCAGGATCTGGGCAGCATTCCCAACCTGATTAGGAAAGGTGTTCCTGACGTCTTCCTGATCAGGAATGGATGGCTTTCCTGACATGGGGAACAAAGTACAAGCCTTCTGTACTTTTTAGAGATCCAGAAAGCTACAAGCTACTCATCAAATGTATAAAGCATTTAGCCAGGGCATAATCCTAGTTACATTTTCCAGTAATTTGAATGCAAAATGAAGTAAAATCATCAAAAACTGAGAATTTGGGAACTAGATAAGATGGAGTAGTCAACTACAGATTTTTTCATATTTTGGCGAAATATGCCCACTTTAGGCAACTGTAGCCATGTTTGTTCTTAACAAAAGGCTAGATTTGCTGTTTTTGTTTATTGATTCTAGCGTTTGTTTTAAATTAACGTTCTAAAAATTAAATTAATTTCAAACATAATGAAAAATTTTAAAATCAGAAAATTTTAAAATTTACAATTAAAAAATTTAATTGAAATTTTTTAAAATTTACAATTAAAAAATTTAATTGAAAAATTTTAAAATTTCAAATAAACAAAGTTAAGGAAATTAAAATTGAAAATTAAAATTTGTGGCAGTATGGTACTTAAATGTCGAATAAACGCCCCATATTTTTGACATCCAATACAGTGATGCATGGGGAAAGTTTTCCAGCTGGGATGGTCTAAAATGGAGAACTCAAATCAGAGGTAGCCTGATGGTGAACGTTTCCACATATTTAATCAGTTTTAGCATAAGAATGTGTCATACTTCTTAATTAATAAAATGTGAAATCCTGTTGCACAGCGCATTATATGACAACAAATTATTTTTTTGAAGCCATAAGTACAACAAAATCAGAGTATTTTGGAGTTTTGAGGACTTTGGACCATGGTGATCTGAGCAAAATTTTCAAAAAATTTAAAAAAATATGTCGTTCACGTTTGGAAAAGAAAAAATTAGTAGAAAGTGACAATAATAATGAAAATTCAAGGTAGAAAATGAAGCAATACAAGAAAGATTGACCATTTGGATGGAGAACTTTTTCATCCAAAATTGTGAAACAAAATTTAGGTAAGAGGTTGGAAATTTGAATTTTTTTAAAAATTGGAATTAAATTGGAAAATGATTGAAAATTTTGAAAATTATTTTCTAGAATTTCAAAAAAATTTAAATTAAAAACAATGTCAAATTTTAAAGAAATTTAAAAAATTAGAAATTGAAGAATTGACAACTGTTAGCAGCTGACATTTCAGAACTTTATTCCTCAACACTAATCATTAAATTCCAAAACGTAATGATTTTTTTCACTGAAAAATGATCAAAATTCAATTTTAATCTTGGGTTTTTGAGAAAAAATGTGAAAATTTAGTGATTTCTTGATCAGAAATCAAAAACTTTGAAAATCGATTAAAATTTGATTCAAATTTTAAAATTTGAATTTTTTTTTTGATTTGATGATCAAAGGTGCAAATTCAATTTTTTTCCATAGAAATTTGATGGGCATTTGTATTATACAACAAATTATATCCCATGACGTGCTCTTCTTGTGGTCTCAAAGCTGTCATTGCAGCTATTTTTTATCCAATCTGATCTCTTTGTGATATTCTAATTAGCTGTTGGAAATCTTTCATTAGGGCCACATAGCCACATATAGTACAGTTTTCATGAAAAGACTGCAACATGTCATCAAAAGAATCATGTGCAAGCAAAACAAACTGATGACGTATAAGTCGTCCTTCACACATGAGAGCAAATAAAACTTGCACGTTTTTCAAAAATTTAATCCAATCAATAGATCAGATATATTTTAGTCATTTTCAGAAAATGTAAGGTTTTTGGTATGGCGTTTGTATTACATAGATTACAGGTTACTGTAGCAGGAATGGCATGATCGAACATTTATTTACTGCAAGGCTGTTTGAAGTGAGAAACTTACCTGCAGTTTTTATTCTGTGAAAAAATGACAGAGTGATTTCAGAATGTGTGCAATTTAAGAATTGAACCAATTCTACACTCAAGTCTTATGAACCGTAGAACCGAGAACGATGGGAAATTGAAATGAGTATTTGGACTTTGATTGTTTTAATGTAGTCGACTGGAGATGGTATTTGATAAATGATGAGAAGGAACGATTCTAAGTTATATATCAGTTGGGATGGACGTTTCTATATTTCCCATGAACTCAAAAGATGATTGGACCGATTTGGGTTTCGTAATTTATTGAGGACGTTTATATGTAAAACATACAGAATAGTTTTATAGACCAAATATAAAAAGACGATAGAATATGCAATAGAATAATGATGTAAAACAAGCAGAAAATATTGGAACAGCCAGAAATTATAGGCAGACAGATGGGATAGCAAAAGGGAAAGACAGTGGTCCGTCGAGGAAATGTGAAAAGGGAAGGGAGCGAAAACCGAATGAAAAATAAACAAGAAATGTGGTTTATATATGCAAAAAGATACTTTGCTGAAAATTGAAGAAAAATATAACTTCTTCACCGATTCTATAGGAATACTTGAATTCTACCAACATCTTATTTTTTTCAAATCCTGTGAACCATTTTCTTCATCAGTTTTTCTTATCCCACCAAAAGGTAGGCATGATTTCTATGTAAATTAGTGCAATGAAAAGTATCTTTAATTATGATTCTATCAAAAGTTTTTAGGTAAAACTTCCTGAAAGTTCGTTCTAAGAGGAGGCGGATTCATAATAATTTTAGTATGTGAAATTACAAGGTTGTGTTACATTATGTATAAACGTAGGGCAAGGCATAAAACAGAATTTTTGTAGGGCAGAATCATTTGGATTTTCAGTCAGGTCATTTATTTAAGACGAAAATAGGGTGGAAAATATCAACTGATTACCTACATTTTTGGTCAATTTAGGCTGTGACATCACGATATAAGCACAAAACAAAGCTTGAAATGCCAAGAAATGTTTAACATGACATATTCACAAAACTTTGAAAGATGAGTGTTGTTATACTAAATATTAATTAAATAGCTCATTTAGACAGGCTTCATGGTACCTACTCATGGTTCTTTTTTAGCAAGAGTCCCATCAGCACAGCCAGTAACACTCCCTGATTTGTATTACTTTCTCTTTGCAAGACTAAAACTTTCATTAGCACAGGCTCAATTTTATTAGCATTGTGCTACAAAAGAAAACCCTATTCCAGATTTTTTGTTCAGAAAAACATATAAACCGAAGCAAGAACAACTTGTTTTTTCTAGTGATAAAAATCCAGAATATCTCTCAGTTCCTGGTCCAAAATGCTCTCCTTTGAACTGAAAAATTGATCAGGAGTGCAAACCAAGGTTTTCTTTTTCTCAACTGGTTGATCAATATGACACAGAATTCTAGCAAAAATAATTTCCATACAATCCTCCCATTTCTGTAGAATTCTGTAGAAATAAGCCAGGTTGATCTGTAACTTGGGGAGGAGTTTGATTACACAGATTAATTTTTGGCTGCTCACTCTAAAATTGATAAATTTGCTCAATTTCATTAGAAAAATGATCAAAAGTTACTTTCCTTGTATTATATTCCCTTGATGTCAGTTCCTGACTTCTAAATTGAATTTCTTGAGTTTTGGGCAAGAAATCAAAATTCTGGCTAGAGTAACTTGTTTGGTGCCTAGCATCGAAAAATTTTGATTTCGAAGCCTCTAAAGTGTCGGAAAATTAATTTTTTAGCACATTCTACTGAAACTGCAGATTACGGATCTTTTTTTATCACCGATTGTTAATTATTATCAACGTTTTAATCAAATTTTTTAACTGCTGTTCAACAATTTATAAGCAGCAAAGATATAAAACTTAAACAAAAAAATCAAAAAAAAAATATTTTTAACAAAGCCCCCTCCCACCTTATGTAGTCATACAATAAGTGGTGGGCCTTTAGTATGAACATGTGGCCCAAGAAAAAAATCCCCAAGTTTCCCAGGTTTATCAGGTTTCCCAAGTGCTGAAAAAAGCCCCCTGAGTTTCCCAGGTTGTGTAGGAACCTCGTCATTTATATAATGCATGAGAATCGAAGTGGCAAAGAATTCAACTGCAGGTATACCATCTTTTAGTTGGAAAGTTTTTATTCCGGCACTTGGAGCCAGAAAAATTTCAAAATTTTGATATTCTAAAATGTAGGGAAATGAATTTTTTCAATATTAATTTGCTGGATAAAAGAATTACTTTTTCATCGAATTCAGTGACTTCACAGTGGGGCAATATATTAAAGTTAGGCACTCAACCAATGTTTTTCATTCCTCGAGTGGAAATATTATATATCATTCTTCCACACTGATAATGCCTGAATCATATTCCAAATGGGAAGAAGTTATGTTCATGAAACACAAAAATGTTTAAATACTGCAAACAAAATTTAAGAAAAGGATAAAGAAAAATCTTAATTCTATTCGATTATGTTAAGAAATACAAGTGCAAACATTTATCTATTATGTATTGATGTTTAAAAGCTGTAACCATAAGATAGAACAAAATTTCTCAACTGTCAACTAGAAATGATTTAAAATCCAGTACTAGCTGCTGGAATCTTTTCAGAATTTTTCATTTTAAAATGCATGAGAATGAATTTTGGAATGGGAAATCCTAAAATGTAACCAAAACAGTCCTGAGGCTTCAGGTTGCACTCTGCAACAAAAAATCCATTCGGAACATAAGATTGGACTCAGTGATAGTGACCCGTAAATATGCAAGTTAGAAACAAAAAAGTCAATACGACCTACATATAACAATGAATGATAGATGAACTTTTGGTTCAATCTCTATAATCAAAAACACATGTATCCCTGATTATTATCATGAAGAAAACAGCGTTTTGATGCCAACAAAGCAAATACATCACTTGAAAACCATCACCTTAGAGGTTAAGAAAATAAAAACTTAGATGAGGACTCATTGAAATTTTTTTTAATTTTACAGGGTGATCCAGGAAGAAAGACAGAAATATCTAACTTAGATACAGAGGAAAATAAAAACAAATCCAAGGCAGTAATAGAACTAATCAGGGAAAAGACATTAATAATAAATCAATTCTTTTTACAGGCTAATTCAGAGGGAGAATATGCATTCAACGAGACATCTGTGGTACATAGTGAGAACCAAATATTTTTAAATCATTATACTCTTCTTTCACAAATCTAGGTGTTGAAAATAGGTAGCATGGAATCAGAGAGGCTGCAGAAAGAAAACTGTGGCAAGTGGTACTGGAAACTTTTCGGAAAAATGTTTGAAAAAATAGTCAATAAAGTTTCTTGAAATTTCTTTAATTTTTGGCTTTTATGTTTTATTTATGTTTGTATAGAGCATAGTTTTTTATATTGAGCATAGTTTTTTTGCGCATTTTTCAAAGGTCCAAAACATTGCTAACAATGATGGGACTGTTGATCCTGCCGCTGCCCTGGACGTTGTAGATTTGTGATTATTTTTATTTAGAGCCATTAAAAATTTCATTTTTTGTTGCCATTTTTCTTATATACTGTTTTTTGCCATTTAATGTCATTTCTCACTATTGAATTGATTTTATATATTACAAGACATTTTTTAAATTTAAGATGTTCAATTTATTATGCAGCGCATGGACATTATCGAAAAAGGTGGCAACTTTGAATGCTGTCAAGTCAGTATTTGTTCAGGATGAAAATTCACAGGTTGTTTCTGATGATTCCTTTGCCCCATAAAATTAAGTTTCAATCATTTTCGGATTATGTCTAGCCAAGCGATTAATCTAGATGGTAGGTACGTCCTTAAACACTTTCATGTAAAACCATCCATGAATATAATTTCAAAAACAATTTATTCAAATTTTAAAATTCAATCAGGCCAAAAAGAAGGAAGATTGTGTTATCTGACGTGTGAGACATAGCTTTCAGAGTTTGTAACTTTCCAATGGGATATTGACTGATCAAATTATTCACATGAGTTTTTAAGGATGAGACATGGAAATCCTATATGTGGTCAAATGAGGAAACAAGTAGAATGTGCATTTCGGAAGAAACCCTAGTTAGTACAATATGAAATCTTGATTCAAATAGATTTTAGTCTTTCAATGATGAAAGTGTACTGCAAAATTCATCAGAAAACTTTTGGCATTTTCCTTTTTATAAGTTATCATAAACATTGAAAATCATTGAAAATCATATCATTGAAAAGTGGAGCAGTTCCAAGTAGAATACATAGCTGTATTGTTTAATAATTTGCTTAACCCTTTACTAACAGAATATTGTCATTTCAGTTTGCAGTGTTCCGGAGAGGTCATAGGCTAATAGATGTATTGCATATTTTGATTTGCATTTTTTTGAGCAGCTTGATCGAATGGAGCTAGTTTCAACGCTCTAGCTGTAAAATTGATTGAGTTATTGAAGTTTGAAGTTGTTGCTTGGATCAACACTATGTGTCAGCTGATAGTGTTGAGTGTCACCTCTGACACATGGTTTATTGGTTTTGAGGCCTCATTTTCCAAAGTACGGAATGCTACACTGAGGGTCAGGGATTCTTCTCATGCTTGGTGACCTCTTAAGTATGCATTCTGATGCTTGGTGCACATGCATATCCATAGTGTCACTACGCATCAGATAGTCCTCTGGCGGATTGTGATTCCAAGTAGAATACATAGCTGTGTTGTTTAATAATTTGCTTAACCCTTTAGGAATAGACTATTATCATTTCAGTTTGCAGTGTTCTGAAGAGGTCGAAGGCTGATAGATGTACTGTATATTTTGATTTGCTTTAATTTTATTCATTGCTCATATTGTTTATTTTAATTGTTGTTTATTGTGTTTTGATTTTTAATTGATTTGTTCTCGTTAACAATAATCTCAATCAGCATACAGTTGAGACTGTATTGAAGTATGAACATGGAAAAAATTGAGTGGTGAGTTGTTGAATATGTGGCTGTCTGCATCTCCCTAATCAAAATTCTGTAATTAGACTTCCTCAGAGTTTGCTCAAAAGACATGATGTTATGACAAAAAATTTATTTAAAATCCCCAGAATATGCCAAGTTTTTGGTGTTGCAGTGTCAAAGTGCAACTAGGGACCTTTGTTGCTCAATCTGGAAAATGAATATTTCTATAATAAGCATGAAAAATACGTCTATTTGATTAAAAACAAAGAAAAATACTTCTATTTGATTAAAAACAAAATCAAAAATTGATTAGATTACTAGATTTATAGCATTAAAATGATATTCACAACTTTATAATTATTTTAAATAACTCTTGGTCTAGTGAATCAACTTTTGAGAATAATGTACTTTTTAAATCAGCATCAAAAACACTACATTTTAGCAGAAAACAGAAAAAAATTTCTGGAATTCAAGAAAAATGTGCATATTTGTACCTGTTCATCTGAAGTAACTTGACCACTGAATAACTTTTTTCATGGTCCCTCTCTATTGTTGACAGTCTAATTTTGGATTCAGCATAAAAAACTAATCTTCACTCATGTTTTTTGCAACTTTTAGTTCAAAATCAAGTTGAAAATTCAGCAATTAACTCAGAAGCATTGTCCACATTGAATCCTTAGAGTTGATGCTTCAAAAAAAGATCAGTACTTTTTGTACCCAAGAATTGATTTTTCAGGAAAATATTTCCTATGAAAATTTTCTATGTGTAGCAATATTAGTTTTGACACAGGCTTTATTCATTCCACTAAAGTTTACCTCATTTCAGAGTTTTTTTATCAGTTTTAGTGAATTTTTGTCTGCTCCAACACTTCTTCCTCTAGGTCAAAAAATGACTATAGGACCAAGAGTCCAGCAGGCGTAACAAAAACCTACGACTTAGGACAAATGGAACAAGAAATAGAGCGAGTATGAGCAGAAGCATTATGTCAGTGCTAGAACGGGGTTGTGAATAGTTATATGTTCCAGGCGCAAATTGCAAAGGGCTCAAATGAGCCAACAGTTGACAAAGGCTGGCAACCCTGGGCACCCCAGCAAACAGGAGGTGGACAAGGCACTTCAGGCCTTGATAGACATCAAGATCAAGGCTGCCTTGGAAGGCGCTGGTCAAGGGCTGTGTGTAAGGGTGGCAAAAGATGATCTGAGCTTCTCCCACTGCGTCATCGACTGCTGGGGATGGAGATCAGGATGTGACACTGAGTGTTGACCAACTAGGAGCCACGGAGCAGCCAAAACGTCTAACATAGGGTTGATAGAAGGAGGACATAGGTGCTCCTTCATAGTCAGTGTTACTGGGTATATCTTGTTGTTGCTTAGAAAAGGAAAATGATGGAACACCAACCATCACTGTTCACCCTGGATAGGGTGGACAGATGTTTTTCTGAACTAATTTGCATAATTAATATGCAAAGAGGTCTGGACTTAACAGGTTGGGATTTTTTTTTAAGTCCAGACTGAGAGCTACAGCAGACAGGGCAGTACTGGTACCTTGAGTGAGTAAGCTCATAGGAGAGACCAGAAGTGAGCATCACGTGTTGGTCACAGCACTAGTAGCCTCTACGATGACAAGTGAGAGCCCAAAAAAATGTTGATTTTTCCAGCGCGACGCGAAGTGCAAGAAAATTTTTTTTATTCCTAAACTTTCATAAATTTTACCCAACGGCTATGAGTAAGAAGAGTAGAAATTTTCCAAAAATACTTTCATGAAACTTATGAATTCAATTAACGTTGAGAAAGGAGTGATTGCTTCAAAAAGTTTAGAAAGTTGATCTGTTGATGTCGCTAAAAAATGTAGCACGGAGAATCTGCAGATCTTCATTAAATGTAAAAATAAAATAAAAGTTAAATACAAAGATGAAGATGAGATATATAAAGAGAAGATTACTAAAAAAATGAGAGAATGATTAAAACTATTAAAGGCATACCTGTACTTGGGGGGGACCCCCCCCCCCCAACTTGTTGGCCAACCCTGTACCCAAAATCATTCCCCCCCCCCACTTTGGAAAAAAAAAATTTCAAAAAAGTGTATGTTTTTTGGCCTTTTTTGGGAAAAATTTCGACTTTTTCCTACCCCCCCCCCTCAAAATTTCGGATTTAGCCCCCCCCCCCCCCCAACTGGTCGGAGGTCTTACAGGTATGATTAATGGTTATGGTAAATGAAGGTAGACATGTTAAAAGTCACGCCTCAGCTAGGTAATAGAGAACAATGATTATTAAGGGGATAACCACATCAAAAATTTCGAGATTCAGTCCCTCTAAAATGCACCAAAATGCAATTCTCTTATTCAATCTCCGAAATTTTCTTGCCCCAAAACAGGAAAACAGTGTTTCTAATTTTAAAAAATCGGAAATGCAGAAAAAAATGTTGAGCTTTTTCGCTAAATGGCAAAAAATGTTGGCGGTTAGAATTTAAAAAGGTACATTTTGGAAGGTCAAAACTTATATATTATCCAGTGTCAATAATTATTATTATAATGGTCTTTTTGCTTTAATGCAGCCGAGGCGCGACTGTTAGCATGTCTACATCACCCAATAGTTAGCATTTAATAGTTGATGCCATCTAGAATTAAAAAAATCTTTTTGTGGTCTCTCATAATTTTTGAATTTTGTGAACATAAACTTTACATTTGGAAAATGATCAAAACATCCTTGTATGTGACCATTGGCTGATGTTTTTGCCACTTGGAAGACATCATTTACGAGGTAAACTTAAATTTATGGGGTTAGGCTACATGTTTTTCCCTAAATCCTGGGGTCTTAAAGAAGTAAAAAAGCCCAAAATTTTGAAAATTTTACCGAAAAAAGCCAAAAAACTATTTTTTGCCCGATTGTCCGAGTTGAGGAGATAGTCCCAAAATTTGGGCATTAGGTCCGGCCAATCTTGCAATCCCTCCAATCCCTCAATTACAGCTATGTTGAAGGAATCAAAATATTTGTTGCTTTCGAATTTTAGTCGTATGCTTCATATATGATTTTTGCATTTTGAGTCAGTATGGAAAATGATTGAATTGACTAAAAAATTATGCCGTCTAGAAAATAAATGTCAAAATAATTCATTTTTCCTGCGTCCTAAAATATCTAAAAAAAATTTACTCCACGCCAAAATCATTTCTATGATTCTCACTTTTTTGTTCTAAACTTTGAGACAGCATTAACTTCAAACTAATTTTCTAGCTGGTTAACTGACTCAAAATATCAGCTCATTTCTCAAGTCTTAGCATCATTCTAGGCTGAAAAATTCAACCTTGGATCATGGAAAGTGTGTTGGAAAGATTTATTTTCCAACATTGTTATTATGTTGAGTAAATCAGAAAATTCTTCCTGGGCTTCGTGCCAGAAGAGAGGGTATGTAGGTCCTGTGTTCACCTCATCAGCCAAAATGATCACTGAACAGTCTGTTCACCTCAGCTAAAATGGTCACTAATTTCTAGACTATTAGGGTTTTTTGCTGCAGTTTTGTAATTTTTTGTTATTCATCACTTGAGAATTCTATTTTTTTCATTTGTCGTAAATTAGTGACTGCAAAAACATTCAAACAAGCTCCAAAAAGTATAAATGAAGCATATGCAGATGTTTCTAAGCCAAAAAACAGCTCGGCAAAAATGACTCAAAGAATTTTGGCCTCTAAAAAGTTCATGTGAAAAAATAGTGATTACCACCCATATTTTCTCAAGTTCAGATCAAATTTTCATTTCTGCATTTTGCTATTAAATTTTGAAGCGTGTGCAGCCAAATTTTTTGGCCTATAGTTACATAATAATACAGCTTAAGACTGATCAATTTTCTGGATGAAGCTGTAGAACTTCCGGTTCAGAGATGCATAAGCATTTCTATGCATTTTCAAAAAAAAAGTTCATACATTCCTGACATTAATTTTTCATTTTCTCTGAACCGAATAGACGGAAAAATACCAAATATCGCCCAAAAAAGCCCAACAATAGCATTTCTAGTGCTCTAACCTGATTTTTGATCGAGTTACAATCACTTTTTCCTTGAGGAAAATCCTAGTTATAGGCTATGCTTGTAACAAATGTCTGTTTTCGTAAAAATGAAAAAATTTTCCAGTTTTGGTGTGTGGAACTAAATTTATATATGCAACCGAATTTTCTCCTCCTGTTGAATGTTGAATTGCAATTGGCTGAATGCCAAGAATGCTCGATTGATATACTATATCTATATTCTGTGCGCAAGCGGTTTTTATGTTTTTCAATTTATGTTTATATTATGCAAGTCAGGTTCTGATTGATCTTTAAAATTTTTAACACCATCAGTTACATCGTTAACCGAAATCATTCTTCGAAATTTTAAATAACCAAATTTCAAAAATTATACGAGGTCCAAAAAATGCAGTTTCAGAGAAACGTTTTTCCAACACGAAAATTAATTTTTTGAGGGTTATAAAACAAGTCTTAGTTGTGCTGGTTTCATCGGTTAAAACAACTGGAAAAAGCTGGAAATTTACATGTTTGAGAAATTATTTTTTTCGATGATTTTGGTTTTCCTGACTGTTGGGAAATATTCATTATAGTTGAATTGAATTTGCACATCAAAAATTAAGAAAAAATGTCATTTTGAAACAGTGTTTTTTCTGCACTGCGGTTTTTTCCCCGGGCCTTTTCCCCAAATGGGGAAGAGGTTGAGATTTGTTTCCAATTTTCTCGAAGTCGTTTTTCGCTTAAAAATGCTCATACATGCTTTATTTATGTATTTTTGAGCTTGTCCAAACTTTCTGCTGTTTTTTAGAGCTGTTAATTCATTAAAATTGAGGGATCAATCGAAATTTTTGAGTTTGATCGAGTTCTAATTTACAAGCATTGTGGAACAAATTTTCCAGCAAACTATCTAAAAGCATAATGACTTTGAATAACATGAGAAATCGGCGGTCAAGTCCTCTATGATGACAAGTGAGAGCCCCAAAAAAATATTAATCTCTCTGGCTCAAAGCGCCGGAAAATTTTTTTGGGTATTGGCACTCTGCGACGCTAGAAAATCAATTTTCTGAACATTTATTTCAAGAATTAGATTCGAATTTTGTGTTCAAAAGTCGTAATTTCTAGAATTTTATATTTGAAAAATTTTAAAACCAGTTATTTATTAGCAAACTCTCATGAGCTTGGCGGGAAAGAAATGAGTAAGAAGAGTAGAAATTTCCGAAAACAACTTTCATGAAGCTTTTGGATTGATTTTACGTTAAGAAAGGAATAATCGCTTCAAAAAGTTCAGAGACTTGACGTATTGATTTTTCTCAAAAAATGTGTGAAGGAAAAACTGTGAATCTTCATTGAATATCAGGATAAAATATTGAAGATTACCAATTAAAACATGAAATAATACGTTTAAGATGATGAAAACTTTTAAAGATTAAGTGATAAGTGAAGGTAGATATGTTAGAAGCCGCGCCTAGGGTAGGAAATATAAATAATAATAATTATTAAAGTTCGTGCCTGAAAATTTTGAGATTATGACCTTCTAAAAACCAAAATGCAACACAAAACACATGAATCAAAAAATTCTGAGTTCTGTATGAAGCCTAAAAAGTCTGCACTGTGCAGAAAAAACGCTGTTTAGAAATGAAAGTTGATTTTTTCAATCAGAATTGATGAAATCACTGATTCTTTTAACTGAATACAGACAGAAACTTTAGTTTGAAAACAAGAAAGTTGTTGAACTTGATGTCCTTCCTCACGCTGAAAACTTAGCAGAATTTGGTGCCTGGTAAATCAACGGAAAAGTTTCGTTTTTGTGGAAATCTTTTTTTCCAGTTCAAAATTGATAAAGTATATGCTGTTTCTGCCCGACTATGAATGAAATTGTACCAGTTTGAAAAATCGA
This sequence comes from Romanomermis culicivorax, assembly GCA_963922205.1. Classification (NCBI taxonomy): domain Eukaryota; kingdom Metazoa; phylum Nematoda; class Enoplea; order Mermithida; family Mermithidae; genus Romanomermis; species Romanomermis culicivorax. Next base: position 1,011,297 of record CAWUHX010000086.1, read on the forward strand.
TATTTTTTAGGTCTTTTTCGAGTCAAAGAGTATTGAAATAACTAAATTCTGCCTACCAGAATCTATCAGAAATCATATTTTGACATGAACATTAGTGATGTATCGCGTAGAGATCAGACATGCACAGCAAAAATTTTCCAGGTGGGAGGGTCCTTGGACTTTTTATCCAGGGGGGCAGGGTGAGCAAAAAAAGAAAAAAAAGTTCTGCAAGCCTGATTTTCATACAAAATATGCACAAAAATAATCAAAAAAGCTGTCTTGGAAAAAGTTCAGGTTTGACGTTTTTTTTGGGCCAGGGTGTCAGGTAGGACGGTCCGCTACCCCCCCCTATGTGCATGTATGGTAAATATGTATCGGGTCCAAAATTTTGAAAATATCGGACCCGGGTCCAAAATTTTAAGAATATCGGCTCGGTTCCAACCAAATGTTTGGGTAATTTCGGGTCTCATTCCAGGTCCGGATCCCCCATATCTCTCTAAATCGGTCACTCGGACCCAAAACAAGACCGGAAATTACCCAACCATTTTGATGGACCTGGACCCGATATCCTTGAAATTTTGGACCCGGACTTGATATTTTCAAAATATGTTACCCCATACATCTCTAGTATCAGCCTTTCTAATTACATATGAAAGAATACTAATTTTCAGCTTGTGATATCTAAAAAATCCAGGTAAAAAATGTTCACCTGTCTGATAATTTGTTTTTAGCTCATGTCGAAAAATAATGATGAAGTAGTATTTTCAAATCGAGAAAAAACTATTCTTTCAATATGAAAATTATTTTTTCCTGCTCATATAATGATCGAGGAAACAAGTGGATTTCACCAGTAAATAGATCGAAACGCATGAGTTTGAACTCTGCATTATTCTTGAAAATTTCTTTTCTTTCTTACGTCAAAAACTACGTGTACAGCCAGCCAAACTTGTCATGTCCAAATTCAGAAACAGTTTTATTTGGAAGTTCAAATCCATTGTTTCTGAATGGAAATTGAGAGAAGCACCACTTCTGTCAAACATTCATGAGTTAAAAAAAAATCTGTTCCGGAAGTGGAACACTGCAAAAAACCGTTGAGCATTCACATGGCTAGCCATTACCTCTGGTCGGCAAAATACTGAAAAACGTCATTTTTTGAACAAAAAGAGTTTGAAATATCAAATTTCTCGGCAATTCGCGTCATGAGTTCATTTTTTACATTTTCGAGACAAAAATTACTATTTTTTGAACCGTTTTCGGACTTTCTTGGTTAAAAAATCGAGTTTTTTTTAAGGATCCCTACTCTAAAATTTTGCGGCATCAGTGACTGCGGCCCCAAAAAAAGTTGCAAGACGTTGGGGGCTCTGTTACATGCGTGTATGTTCGGAAGCAGAGGCCGCCAAGGTCAGATTTTTCAGGTAGGGGTAAAGTTGAAAACTTGCAGGAGTAGTATAGCTAAATTTAATTTAAATGTGTCTTTTTGTTTCGAAACTAGGCAGCCAGTGATCGATTTTAATGACTTTAGGTAGGTGTAATACCCCCTCATACCCATCCCCATGGGGCACTCTGTTCGGAAGTATTGTTATGATTTGAAAAATTGCGGAACCTGGCGCGTAATATGTTCATCTTTTTGTGTTCAGTGCGTAATATGTTTATGCTTCTGTATTTAGTGCGTGAAATGCTCATCATATTTTTTGCTTTTGTGGTCCATAGCTTAATTTTTGATGGTTATGGGAATGGCAAATGTGGTCACAAACAGTTATTGGCTGATTTTCATTTAAACATGACTGGAAGTTGATCAGCCAGTCTGTGTTTGTAGCCTCTTGAGCCTCTTCATCCAATTATTTGGAGCTTAATGATGTTGCATGATTAATCTGTTATTGATTATTCGATTGATACTGGAATGAGTAAGTTATGGTAAGTCATGGCACTGATCGAATCAGAAGTTATTCGCTCGATTATAGTCCATTTATCTTGAAATAATAGATGCAGCGGAGGCCCTACAAAGTTCTCTTTTAAAAATGGGGTACTAATTAAAATATTTGAGTGATTCTTTGTTAATCATGATTGAGTTTGTGCAATGATGGGTTATCACAGAACTTACTGTCATTTGAGGGAATCGTATTTTTTGGTTGGTTGTCTGTTTTCTTTATAAGATTGATATGATTTTTGTTGTTTCGCCCTTATTTATGAAAGATTGTGTATTTCTACCTGTAATTTTCTTCTCGAACTTCTCTTTAAATTTTCTCACTTTAAGTCATTGGCACATGTGCTAACGTCTGAAATTTCTAATAGTATGGCTTTGGTTTCATTAGCACCGTGCTTAAAAAACATGATTGGAGATGGAGATATACATCTCTAAGATTCTTCAGGGGGAGAATTTCAGCGAGTGAGTGAAAAACTTGAAAGAGAGCTACAAAAGCATGTTTTTTCATGCAAAATTTGTATATCAAGTCAGGGTTTTTTCCACACAGTGCGGATATTTTGGGGTCATGCGTCAAATTTTTGGAGTTTTCCGCATGGAACGGAAACCTTTTTAATGTTTTTATTGGTTGTTAATGGTGCTGCGGAAATTTTACTGGTCGATTTCCGCAAAATGCAGAATGACCAGTGCGGAAAAACCCAATTATTAAGTTATCAGAAAAATTTCTTTCAAAAAACTACACGAGTTCCGGACGAGGATATAAAAAGGTCTCAGGTAGGTGGGTTCACTACACCGTACCTCCCACTGAAAACATGAGTGAATTCAACAGTAGGATTGGGTCAAATCAGAATTATCTCTCGGAAAACAACCCAGTTTTTGAAACTAAACTCATCTCAATTTTTATTTGTTAGCAGCAGAATGCACAAATTCAGCGGTTTGAGGAAGGATTTTCTTACTGTTATCAAAACTCTCCACTGATTTGTACTCTTGTGGCTTCTTGTCTGAGAAATTTTCATATTTTCTTGTAGTTGTTAGTATCCACTAAATCTTTCTGCAGCAATTTTTGCACGTTAGTTTTATGGTCATTTTTATTGCCTTTCAAGGTGCAGTGCGTTTTTTCCAACTGATTGATTTTTGGCATATGTATTTTAAATTTGTTTCTAATGAACACATGCCTGCATGTGGCTTCTGCTCGATTGTTTACCTAATTCTAATTTCTAATTGCTTTCGTGATGACCTACATCATCAATTTCACATTCAAAATGATTAGGCAAAAAGCAGAACTTAGCTACATTGTTTCAAAATTTAAGGTGTCATTCGAAAAGGCAGTTGAGCCATAAACTTGATTTTTTTCAAAAGCATAGTTTTCTACAAACTACATAAAAAATCCTCCTTTTTTCTCCGGGCTATGTCTTTTATATCAATTTTGTATCATATGCACATTTTTTTCCTTTATTAATTTTTTGCATCCATTATCCTGTCCACCTCTTACGCCCATTTTCTCTGTGCATTCTCATTTTAACCTGATCGACTTTTTCCAGACGTGCATTTTTCACGTTTTTTACAACCATTATTTGGTGGGCCACTTTCATCTATTTTCCCACTCATTGTAAAGGCCCTGTCATACTTCGCCGGGCGGCACCGGTTGTCCTATTCATACTAAAATTCGGCGCAGGCCGGCGCCGCGCGGTACCGCTTTTGAAGTATGAATAGGTTTTTGTAATTTTTGTGGCGCCCCATCAGGTTTCAACTAAACCAATACACATTTTTTGAGAAGAGCAAAATCCAAAAGTAAAAAAGCGGTGTCGTACGGCGCCGCGCGGCGAAGTATGACAAGCCACTGCGCGGCGCCGCCTGTTAGTATGAATAGGACAACCGGCGCCGCGTGGCGCCGGCCGGTACTGCACGGTGCCGCACGGTGAAGTATGACAGGGCCTTAAGTTTAGGCATCGACTTTTTTTCAGCCTTTTATTCTCTATTAACACCACTGAGTTATATTTTCAAGGCGGGCATTATTGGAGTCCACCTCTTTTTTGTAACGGAATCTTTTTGCATAGAAAAAATTTGGGGCTGTGCAGAAACACCAAAACACAAAACGCAAAAACACTCCCCTATCTTTTAGTTTTATTTATGAGCTTCAATATACGTTTATTGCTTTTTTCGTAGCTGTCATTTTGTGCACCAGTTATGCTTCCATTTCTCCATCGCATTCTCATTTCAAGTTTGTCGACTTCTTCATCAACTTATTTTTCTCTGTTTGCTATCCCTCAGTATTATTTTGACAACACGCCTTACCTTTTCCAATGTTTAAAATTTTTCTGATTATTTCCTGTCTATTTGTTGCTTGTTTTATTTTCCCTTGAGTTTATCATGTTGCATTATCGATTTTTTTCACTAGCTCTATGGTTTTCGTCATTTTATTTTTTGTCCAGCGTTTTCTTAGACGATTTATCTCCCATGTTATGCCTCTTTTTTTCTCCATTGCTTTTTTAGTTATTCATAATAAGTCACTCTTTAGTACTTTTTTAGGATGAACAAGAATGGGCAGTGAACAGAATAAAAAAAACAAAAATGAATGAGCATAGTTTTTTAAACTATTGAATCAATTAGGTTTTAAATTTAACCTGACTGATGAAAAATCATATTGAGACTAAATATGAGCTAAGAATTACTGATTGGGCAATAAATCAAAATTGACCACATATTACGCTCATAAGCCGGAAGTAACAAACGTGGTGCAAAATTGTAGACATTATGAAAATGTTTGTTCCAAACTTTGAGCAGAATGGGCTCAACTTTAATAACTGACTGATGAACTGATCACTAATTATTGAGAACTTATTTTTGCAACACGATTCGACAAATTTTACGATGAAAACCAGATTCACCAATCATGCAAATTAGATCCTCAAAATTTAAACAGTGAAAAAACATATTAATTTAGGATTCATGAATAAAATTAACTGAGTCTATTCAAAATTTCCACTATTTAAAGAGCTCTAATTAATTTTGTCAAAGTGAAAATGACCAAGTTTCTGCAGATGAGCAAACGACTGTAAATGGGATGAAGGCACATTCTAGAACCAGAAAATTATATTTTCTTTGCTTCCTAGAACACTGGGAATTGCATCTTTTCATCGATTCTTGGGTAAGAACACCTCGAACATCTGCAACTTCTGAATCCGTTAGCATCAAGAATACTCAAAAATTTTTCTGTGAGGAAAAACCCAGCAAAAAGATGAAAAACGAATGGTTGAGCACCTGATATTGTCAGGGTTGGAAATGTTCGTTCGTGGAGGTGAAATTCTGTAGTACTTACTCCCGTGCAGTGACCTTTTACGCTCGCTGTGTCAAGTCGGAGGGGTTGTGTCCGTGGTTCTGCCAACACAATAGGTTACAAATCATTTATTACCCAATAACATTCAATTTCACAGGTTGATCTTACAAAATGCAACAACATTATGTTTTTTCGCGCCGCATCCACAACATTTTCCTCCTTTTCCTAACATTTTTCCCCCGAAAAAGTACAATTTTGGAACAACGAGTGGATGTCCCAATCAGTGTTTTTTCTGCACAAGCTGTTTTGCACAGTGCAAAAAAAAATTTGCACGAGCAGAAAAAGTTTTGCACAGTGCAAAAAAACACTGTTCCCAATCCGAATTACAAAATTGAAATCGGCATGGGGCGCCATAACATTCTTCAGTATTTTCCGATTTTACGGCCATTTTCTAACCATGCCATGTGAACAAAATGTATTTCCACATTGCACACAAATACAAAAAAAAATCTTAGTACGTAGCCAAAAATAATTGTCTGTACAAAAAAATAGTGGTGCTCTGCAAATGTCAATTTTTCCAATTTCAAGAATCAAGATCACTTAAGCATGAATCTTAAAACTGTGGACAATCTAGACGTATTTTTCATATGAATCAGTGTTTTTTTGTACAAAAACCCTTGTACCAGTACAAAGATCAGCCAAAAACTCTTTGTGTTTCCGTACAAACCTTCTTCCTGATAGCACTCCAGTTCATGTCCTTCATAATAATTTTACAAATTAAAAAAATGTACTCATACTCTTTAATCTGAAAAACTTCAAGTTGAACATGATATTTCTGAAAATTACTTCCATGATGCTTCTGAATTAAAACTCGGCTTCATGTTTAAAATTATAGTCACAAAAAAGTTGGAAAAATTGATTTTGATTATGCACCAAAATTCGTCTTTTCCACACAGGACCGCCTACATTTTTTCTCCAGAGAGCACGATTTGTAGAAAAATAGTGGATAGACCATTGCAAACAATTACAAAATCCGGCGCCGAGTGCCGGAAATTTTTTTGGTGATTTCTGATACTAGAGCATGGAGTAGGATTTTCTTTCTGACCAGGTAATATCGACAAAATCTCTTTGTACTTTGAACGAAGATTGTCAAAAAAATCTTTGTTTAGAGCAATAATGCTTATCTCGAACAAAAATATAGTGGTACCAATTTAGATATAATACCTCAAAATCTTTTCTGGACCAAAAAGTTGCTCCTGTTAGCATCAAATGACCCCTTGACTGATTGGAAAAATTTATTACGTTGTTCTGTCAAATTCGAATCAGAAAAAAACATCAACTTTTCCAAAATATCACTTTATGGCCTATGTCAAGCCAAAAATGAGTTCCCCCCAGAGAGTTTCCTCAAAGTAAACTGGGGAGACACATTAAACATAGTATAAACACAAATGTAACAACATGGATTTCACGTGAATTATAAAGCAACATATATATATATATATATCGGAAAAGTCTTATGGGTCTGAATAACCAGAACACAAAAAATCGCTGAACCAAATGTATAACAGCGACAAAATGTGTGCACAGTTACGTAGAACCCGAAATTAATCGCAAATCCAATAAGGCGTAAATAACAACAAAATGCTCAACTCAACGCTATATCAGTTAATATTGAATCTAAATCTTTCAGAATTTAAGTTTTAATCCAAACTGTCTTTTTAAATGACTTTTAAATGACATCATCGTAGAACATAATTGCAGTTTTCCACGCCAACTTTTTCTCAGCTAGATGATAAGACCAAAATTTTTCTCCACATTTTCACACATTTAGTTTAACAATGTGCTGCGATGCTTAGCTCGACAACCTCCCAAGTTTTCATTGGCGATAATTCTTTGGAAGTCAATGAAAAACGAAATTTTTAGCTTAAAATTGAATCATGATAAATGCTTGAAATCGAATCATGATAAATGTAGCAAAATGTATATTGAACGTATTGGATAACTTGGATATGAAGTCAGCGTTTTGACACGAAGTGCTTTACACTTATCATTTTCAACATTTTAAAATGCTAAAAAATTGAATTTTCGACCGTCATTCAAAAATCTGATTCAAATTATCTGATTAAAACACAATTTCATTCAATATTGAATTAAGAAAATGAGAACTATTAAATGTTGACTAGTAAGTGAAATAGACATAATAATAGTCGCGCCTGAGCTGGATTATATCAACCAATGATCTTTTAAAGGGCGAAGTACTTTAAAAGATCAAAGTTTGAACCTAAGAAACTACACCTTACTTTCAACCGGGGATTTTTTTGCATGCCTTCATTTTCCTATGGAGATGATGCAAAAAATTTTTCCCACACAAAAATTGGTTCCATTCCAAGTTGAAATCATTCGATAAATGTGTAAAATGAACGAAAATTTCCAGCAAAGTCTTGAAAAGTATCTGTTTTTCTAGCTCAAAAAATTGTTTTAAATTGGCTGAGTAAATTTAATAGTTGCTGCTGTCAATTTTGTGATTAGGGCTGAAGGTTTGTAGATTTCAATTGATTTTTGAATTGAAAAAATGTTTTTTCGACACTCTAGAACACTCGAAAATAAGTCTTTTCAGCCCTTATCCTGAAATAAAAGCTTTACATTTTTAGTCGAATTTCATGAAAATCAAGAATCATCGTTTCCAAATGACAAACTTTGTGTTTACAAAGATCAGAAAACTTGAAGTCAGAGAAAAAATTCATCAAGATCAAGAAAAAATTCAATTTCCAACAAATTCCAAGCCGAACAACATTTCCAGAGCATAGCATCAGAGAATTTTAGAACACAGGAGTTTCTGATATGTTGGAAAATGAGTTCTAGTTCTGGAGATAATTTGTAATATTCTCGGTTTAGATTTTCTCTAGAAAAAGAATGATTATTAAATAAATGTATGCAGAAAGGTGGGAAAAAATCAGCAAACTCATATTCATCACCAAAATTCCAATTCTCACTATTTTTTCAAAGAAAGTGTCGAGTTTTACTCACTCTAGTAAAGACAAAACAGATTCATGGAAACAATCAAGAATAACTGAGAAATGAAACTAAACTTCTTTCTGGCTGAGCTTCAGCTTATAATTGTAGTGAATGTTATAAATTATTGTCATTGCTGGCGCGAAGCAACAGAAAAATTTGAGATTTTGACTTTCTAAATTGTAACAAAATGCACCTTTTCATCAATGCCAGCTGTGGAAATGCGCAAAAAATTTCCGTTCTGTGCAGAAAATATCCAAGAAATTTTCTGCACAACGCAAAAAAAGTCCGCACTATGTAGAAAAAACCCTGCTTTGAACCGCCATAATTTTCTCAGAATTTGGCACATAAGCCCATATTTTTTTGCATTTCGGGATTTTTTTCGCCAAAAATAAAAATTTGACTGAAGGAACAATATTATCAATTTTTTGCAAGATACAACTAATGCTAAGTATTTTTTCCACGAATTTTGCTTTTCAGGAGAAAACTTACAAAAAAATGAAAAAATTCTGGCTGTTTATGGTAAGAAAAATTTTGAGGGTTAAACAGATGCGTTTTAGAAAGTCTAAATGTGAAAATTTCGGGACACTTTACGCCAGCTATGAGCTTAATAATCATTATTGTTTGTTATCTAGCTCAGGCACAGCTTTTATCATGTCAACATTTACTAATCAATTAATTTTGAATAATTACATCATTTTAAACGTTAGCTCATCTTTTAGTAGGTAACATTTAGATATTCTTTGAGAAATATTTACATGTCAACTTCTCCAAATTTTTAAAACGATAGTTTCTTTCCTTACATAAATTGAATTGAAAATCTTCTGGAAAGAAGTTTTCAGAAAATTTTACTTTTCTTACTCACAGCTTTTCAACTGAATGAAATGGGAGCTCATGAATGATTACAATTTTCCTCATTTTCTACGATGAATTTCAAAAAGGCACGATTTTTGAGCAGACCATTTGAACCTAATTCGTGAAATAAATGCTGGATTATTGTCCAGCGTTCTATTCAATATCCGAAAAAATTTTCTATCACATCTCTTTCTTGGGCTCTCACTTGTTAACAAGGAGACCTTAATGGTTAGATTTATCAAGTAATTCAAATCAGGCTGTTTTGCACAGGCCAGGTTGAAATGTGCAACTCAGGAGAAAATTTGGTTTCGCATACAGTTGCTCACTCAAAAATTGACAAATTCGGTCAATTTAGTCAGAAAAATGATTAGAAGCTATAGTTTCCTTGTTTTTCATTCGAATTTGCTTGGACAAAAATAGCTCAAAAAGAAGAAGAAAAATGACCTGAAAAACTTTGATTTCAAGGGTTCTAAAACATTGGATCCGCAACTATCGATGATCAGCCATGATCTTTTCGCCATTTGATTGACGAAAGAGATCGAACATTTTTTCTCGCATTTTCAATCACTAATCATCATTATTTATCAAAAGTGATTGTTTCCAAATTATCCTATGCATAAGAAGTGTGTCGGTATTTTAACCTGTACTTGAACGTCCGTACTACTTTATTCCGGCAATTGCATTTTTAGCATTTAAGTATTCTATAACGCTGGAAAATGAATCTTCTCAATATTTATTTCCTTGATGGAGGTTAATTTTTCAGTTAACTCAATAAGTTTTCAGTCGGGCGAACTAAAATTCGAAAATTAGGCATGCAATCAAGAATTTGGTTGCCTGCCTAATTTGCGTGCCTAAACTAATTACAAGAATTTCAACCAAGAATTTTCGAATGCAAAAAGTTTATGTTCATGAAACCCGGAAATTCTAAAGGTCTACAAAACGATAATGTGAAAATAATGAAGAAAAATTTTTGATCAAATACATTAAAAGACGAGATCAAACCACTGTTTTTTTCCACATTTGCACTATAATGTGGAAAAAAATTTTGAGTTTTTTCCACAAATGAGGAAGAAAAATTTGGGGTATTCATACTGGAAAGATGCATTTTAGGAGGTCCAAATCTCAAAATTTTTGGCGCTTCGCGCCGGTCATAACAGAAATAATCATTATTATTTATTACGAAGCTCAGGCACGGCTTTTAGCATGTCTACCTTCGCTTACCATTTAATTTTTCATAGTTTTCATCATCTTAAACGTATTATTTCATGTTTAATTGGCAATCTTGAATATTATATCTGTATGTTTAATGAAGATCCACACTTTTTCCTTCATATTTTCTTGAGGAAGATCAAGACGTCAGCTTTCTGAACTTTTTGAAGCGTTTGTTCCTTTCTTAATGTAAATTCAATTCAAGAGCTTCGTAGAAGTATTTTTGGAAAATTTCTACGCTTCTGACTCATACCTTTTCGACCAAATTTATGAGAGGTTATGAACAAATTAATGGTTTTAAAATTTTTCGAATGATAAATTTCTAGAAATTACGATTCATGAACACAAAATTTAAATCAAATTTTTGAGATATATGTTCAGAACGATTATCAGAATGCCTTAAGAAGCTCAAAAACATTTGAATCCTACCTGTACTTGGGGGGATTGGAGGGGCTCCCCCAACTTGGCCAACCATGTACCCAACATCATCCAACCCCCCCCCCCCCCCAGTTTGGAAAAAATTGAAAAAATTTGCAAAAAAGTGTATGTTTTTTGGCCTTTTTTGGGAAAAATTTCGAGTTTTTTCGACCCCCCCCTCCCCCCAACTGGTCGGAGGTCTTACATGTATGATTTGAATAAAGCGTTCATGAGCATTTTCAAGCGTAAAAAGGAGAATTTTAAGACGAAAACTTGTCAAAAGATTTTCCACATGTAGAAAAAAATTTTACCTCTTTCTACTTGTCGAAAAAAGTTCGTGGATCAAACATTTACCCATAATATAAGTTGATATTCAAAAGCTACAAGCTCAAGGTATAGAATAAAATTTTATGGCCCCACAAAACAACTGATCACAAAAATCATAAAATATAAATGATTTTGAATTCGGCACAAAGCGCCGGAAAATTTTCAATATTTTTCATTCAAAAATGAATAAAAATGCATCTTCGGACAGGAAACCCTATAACGTAATCAAAAGAGGCGGTCAGGCTCTTGGTTGCATTGTGCAACTTGCAGGAAAAATTTAGTTGCACTGCCTGAAATTTGGTCGCTGTGTGCAGAAAACCCTGATTCAAGATCAGTGTGCTCTTACATTATTTGTTGAGAAATTCTTCAAGTGGACAATATTCGACTTCTATCAAACCCGGAAATTTTAGTTTTCTCCTTTACTTTTGAGGAATTAACGGCTTTAAAAATTCCAAATGTTTGGACAAGTTCGGAAACACTTGAATAAAGCATCTGAGCATTTTAAGCACAAAAAACGACTTGGGAAAAAAGGGAAGGGAAGAAGCTTCTGAGGGAAAACTGGAAAAATCGGTGGAAAAACAGTGCTGCTGCTTCGAAAAAACAAAACTATGTTTTCTCTCTTCACAAACAATAAAATGAATCTTATGTCAAGCTTCGAGTTCCTAACTTCCTCTGGTGTATATATACTGAGAGAAATGACAAATACAAAATCCGAAATTCTGAATCCAAAGAAAAGGCGGAAAAAATTACAGGGCTGCGCGCGCCCGCCCATTTCAGATTCTGGTGATAAGCTAGAAGATCAACAAAACCGCGTTCTGAAACTATTTTCATTAAAAAATTCAAAGAAAAATCCAAAATTTTATCGCACACAAAATTCAAATATGAAAAGTGAGACATTCATAATTACGCTCTGTAATTACGATTTTTGAGATTTGATTAACTACAGTCGATCGCAAAAAAGATTCACAAGTACGAAAAGTATCCGAGAACTATTGATTTTTGAGGAAGGCGGTCACGTGACACCCAATGGCAGATCGAAAACACCGTGTTTGAAATCGATTGAATGTTTTTCCATTACATCATTTTTTTGCAGACTTCAACTATTTGTTTTAAACAAATCTATTCAGATTTCTATTCAGATTTGTTTAAATTCATCACTGCTATTTGCAAAAGTGGGATCCTTTATTGGATCATCCTCACTGTCACTAGAAAAATAGAATCCATTCACACCTCTGTTTTTCAATTTCATTAGAATCTCACATTGATAACTCATTCAGTGTTTCCCTTTGGTTGCTTAGTAAATTCTGGGCCAGCAGCATGCCTAGCATTTGAAACTGATTCCTATAATCATAAATTTGTTATGTATGAGCACAAATTATTCTCATGATTCCTCCCATCTCAACATACAATCTATGGGAGAAATCATAAGAATGATTTGTGATCATACATAACAAAATTGACAAAATTTATTTTGCTGTTTTGAAAACTGATGAATGTTCAGAGAAAAGATATTACCACAAAAAAGAGATCAAGACTCAAGTTTTTAGTATGTTAAACAGCTTTTCTTGCTGAACCAGAGTCTATCCTTTGTTTGCAATGAAGTCGAGTTGGCCCTGAGTTATTCCAGTGTAAACACATAAAAAATTGTCATGATAAACTGTAGCTTTGGAACATTGCTGCTGCATCGTGAATCCTTTGTATTGATTTGTGAATTTTACATATGTTGTGCAACTTTTCATGCTAATTCCAAATTTTTGAGATCCAAATTTAATCATGGTTATGAGATATCCCACACAGATCAAGAGTTATTTGGCTCCAAAGTTGAAAATATCAAATCACCTTTCCAATGACAATGAGTTACAATTAGTTTTTGAAGCTTTTCCAAAATAAGTTAATTTCATTTTGATATGATTATTATTGACTGATCTACAAGGCTGTGAGAATGTTATAGAAAACTGCAGAAACTTGTTTTGATTTTTATGTTGTCTAGAGACTAGAGTGCACCAAATAACAACTTCATTTCATCACATCTACAATGTAGGATAGGATTTTCAAATGATTTCATGTACGTCTTTTATTGTGGCATTGTTGTTGCTCAATGCTAAGTGAAGAATGAGTTCAGATACTTTACTCATGAAGAACGAACGCAGTGGCTTCACCCTATCCCCAATTAGTCTATAAAATGATGGTAATAGAAAAATTCTTTCTACTTCAAACCTTCAACATTAATTAAAGCGAGAAACACAATGACTTACACTGTTAGTGTGACACTGATTTTAATAAGCAATAGACACAATGACTGACACTGTTAGCATGACACTGATATGTACCATGTTGCCCGTATTTCACACCCTATAAATATATATGAGCTCTAGGGTTATTTTCACATATATAGGCCACAACATTGCATTTTGCTCAAGTGAATATTCATACTTTTCTGCCTTGTCCAATTCCCACACTGGACCAAACCCTCTGTTCCTTGCCTGTTTTCTTTCTCGGTGAGCTACTTGTGCTGTTACTGACATGTGATGCTCACTTCTGGTCTCACCTATAAGCTGACTTACTCAAGGTACCAGTACTTACCCTGTCTGCTGTAGCTCTCTGTCTGGACTTGGAAAAAAAACCAACCTGTTATGTCCAGACCTGTTTGCATATTAATTATGCAAATTAGTTTAAAAAAACATCTGTCCACCCTATCGAGGGTGAACAGTGATGGTCCATGTTCCATCATTTCATTTTCTAAGCAACAAGACATATGCAGTAACACTGTTTATTGCTTTAACTAACAATAAAAACAAAAAATAAAAACTATGTAGGAGCACCTATGTGCTACTTCTATCAACACATATGATTAAATGTTTTGGCTGCTCCGTGGCCCCTACTTCGTCAACGCTCAGCCTACCATCCTGATCTCCATCCCCAGCCATTGATGACACAGTGGATATGCTCAGATTACCTTTTGCCCCACTTACGCACAGCCCTTGACCAAGGCCTTCCAATGCAGCCTTGATCTTGATGTCTATCAAGGCCTGAAGCGCATCATCCACCTCCTGCTTGCTGTTGGCTCCTTTGAGCCCTTTGCAATTTGTGCCTAGAACATATACCTATTAACAACCTTGTTCTAAGACTGACTTAATGCTTCTGCTTACACTCGCGCTATTTCTTGTTCCATTTGTCCTAAGTCGTAGGACCAATTGATTGTTCCCATGGAAAAATTTCAATGAACCCCCTGTGGGACATTGTCCCCCTCATTCTGCCAGTGGGCCTCTTGGCCCAATAGTCATTTTTTGACCTAGAGGCAGAAGTGTTGAAACAGACACAAATTCACTAGAAATGAAAAAAAAACCTCTGAAATGAGGTAAACATTAGTGGAATGAATAAAGCCTGAGTCAAAACTAATATTGCTACACATAGAAAATTTGCATAGGAAATAATTTCCTAAAAATCAATTCTTGTGAAAATCTTAAAAAGCTTGTATTAATATTGACCAAAATTTTGCAAAAATGACAATAATTTCCTTGAAATGAATAAAAGATGAGATTTAAATGAACAAAACATATGCCAAGATTCTATGCTCAAACATAGAAAATGTACAAAGGATTTCTAGTGGAAAAAACAAAAAGAATTTTTATTTTCTGTATTGTTTTTCAAAACTTGTTCTAAAAATTAACGAAATCTGAAATATGATAATCATAATGTGAAATGGAATAGTACAATAGAATGGTTCTCCTTTGAAATTGATCTTTGATGAAAAATATTCAATTAAAAATGAATATTATTTAGCATGCACGCTTTTATTCCTCATATGATTAAAATTTGCATTTGACATCCACTTTTGTTCACTCTTCAATACTGTCCAGGCTTAAGTATACCCTAAGAATGAATAGTCAATGAGTCGAAAAATGAGAAAAGAGTAAATGGTGACCAACTATTTCACCTTCAGCAGCTGCTGAGGGTGGAATAGTCAGTGTCGTTTATCACTTTTTACATTCATTATTTTATAAGCCTCTCCAAAAACATGATAAGTTTTTTCGCAATATCAACAAAAGTTGGATAATTTTTCTTAGCCAATAGCTATATGAGAGAATTGATTTGGTTCCTAAATTTTGCCATTCAGAGTTTATACCATCTATCCTCATGGCAACTGAATTGAAGAAAAATTCATCAACATGTAAAAAAATGCTCTAGGCATGCAAAATATTTTTTAGAGAGAAGTCAAATCAAAAAGTAAGAGTTTCAGATTGGAAATTAAACATCCTCTCCAAGTATTTCACATTTTTGATGAGTACAAATTCTGAATATTCCTATCCAGTTTTTATGCTCTGCTTAAAACTTGCTCCTTTCCACTTCTTTGGTTTCAGAAAAATTAAAATTGATTTTTTCTCTCAATTTTGGTTGAAATATTCATTTTACATTGTTTTTTTGGATATGTTGTATGAAACAGTAGAACTCAACTCCATTCAGATATGTGTTTTTGAATTTAAAAAATGTTAGAAAGTAATTTTTTTTGTTTTCCAGGATGCAGGCAGCTCTAATGGCTCTAATCAGGTTCATGCAATACTTGTTGTCCATCTTGAATGAGATTGTTTTGGTGAAATTTTGAGTGTCTAGTGGTGAGATTTTGAGTGTCTCTGGTGAAATTTTGAGTGCCTAGTGACGGAATTGAATACAAATTGATTAAATTACCAGATACCAAATGTGGCTTATCGATGACAGTAATGCACACAGATGTACAATTATGTTTTATCAAAGGACCTTTATCAAACTCTGAAGAAAAAATATGCAGAGCAAAAGGGCTGTATTGACAATACCAGCTTCACCTTCATCACCCTAAATTTCAACAACTAGATGATTGATGATATGGTACACACCTATAATTATAAAAACATAACCTATTTCGATTTGGTCAGTGTTTATCTAGTTTGCAGGACATCTGTAACATAGGCCATCAAAAAAGTGCAGCACAAATTTGAAGATGCAATTGCTGATTTTCTAATTTTGATACTGTGATTTATTAAAAGCACAAAAAATCAAATCCACATTCCTGAATCCATTGGTGAAATGAGTTCCCTCCTAAGTTTGACCAATTTTTCAGGAAAAAAAAATTCAGTTATTTTCAGCTGAAAAATTATGTATAATGCCATTGGGCAGAAAAGGAATTGCGGAAATTCGAATTTAATTTTCCCATGATCAAGAGTCAAATTTATAAAATCCACATCACTGAATTCAAAAGCTACAGCCTTCTTTGAGGCCAAAGTTTCGCAGACTGTTTTGTGTTTTGATAAATATCTGTTTTTCAATGAAAGCATACAGTTCAGTAAATAATGTCAAACCTGTTAGGAAACCTGGCAGCAAATGGGGCACCCTCGAGAATGCTAGAACTGATAAGGCAGCCTTGAGATTGCTGCCAAAATGTCAACCAAAAATGATCAAATTTTATGTATGATGGTTTATGGGCAGCATTTGATGTCATGATGCCCAGGAAGAATGCTGCCCAAATATATGTTTAAGCACTATCAGGAATGCTGCCCAAACATGGCAGCAAAAGGGTTTTACGAGCTGGGCAGCACTCTAGACATGGCTAAAATTTTCGAGAATGCTGCCCAAAAACTTTTGGTCTAGAGCATGGTGGGCAGCATTCTCGAGGGTGCCCCATCAATGTCAGCATTCAGGAACGTGCCCCATTTTTGGTCAGCATTCAGGACAGGGGTGCCCAAATTTTTTTGTTGGAACAGTGACTGTGGACTTTGTCAGTGAAATTGGGTCCGAGCTTTTCTGGGGAAATGGATCCGAATGACTGTGCAAGCAGCTGTTGTTGGAAGCACCAAAGGGACTTTAGCCTTCTGAAACTCAGTTGAGTAGCTCTGGTGTGCTGTTGGTGGTCACACTTAGGAATGGAACCACAAGTGACTAAGCATCAAACAATACACAAACTGTACAAAAGATACAAGTTAGACAGTATGGATACTGTACAATATTATTGTATGATATAGTATACTGAAGCCAAAAAATGCACAAAAAAGTGTACTGTAGCACCTTTAGGCTCACTGTAGCCCTACAAAAGATATTGAAAAAATCACCAAGCATCAGACCATGTGTTATTATGCATCAGACATGAGTAAAAATCCGTCTCTATGCCTCAGGAGCATTCACAAAGTGTCAAATTTCTATTACTGAGTGTCAGATCACTTTCTGACACTTGGTGACAAAATTAACACTTAAAAACACTATGCGTCAAAATACATGCTTACAAGCTCACCATGTGTCAGATCACTATCTGATTCTTGGTGATGCCCTCAACATGTGAAAACACTATGCATCAAAAAACATGCTCAAGAGTTCACTATGTGTCAGATCACTATCTGACTCTTGGTGACATGCTCAACACCTAAAAACACTAAGCGTATGCTTAAGACATCACTATCTGTCAGAGGACTATCTGATGCAGAGTGACACTACGAATATGCATGTGCACCAAGCGTCAGAATGCATACTTAAGAGGTCACCAAGCATCAGAATGCATACTTAGGAGGTCACCAAGCATAAGAAGAATCTCTGACCCTTAGTGTAGCATTCTGTACTTTGAAAAATGTGGCCTCAAAACTAATAAACTATGTGTCAGAAGTGACACTCAACAGTATCAGCTGACACATAGTGTTCACAACAAATTCAAACTTCAATAACTCAATCAATTTTACAGCTAGAGCGTTCAAACTAGCTTCATTCGATAGAACTGCTCAAAATCAACATTGCCTTTTACTCTGCGGCGCGCTTATCAAACCTCATTGCAAATTCAGACGTTTATAATTGTTCAATAACCAATTGCTCAACTTTAAACCTTTATAACTCTGTCAATGTTGATCCAAAAGCAGTAAAACTACGTTTTTCAGATAGAAGTGCTCGAAATCTACAGAACTGAGTTTTGATCGGCGCACTTTGAAGTTTTAAAGATGAGATATTCTTTTCTTAATTGAAACTTTTTTGCTATAACATGAAATATTCTTTCTCAACTTTGAACTCTAATAACTATGTCAGTATTAGAGCTAAAGTGATACAACCACTTTTTTTAAACAGAACAACTCAAGATCTACACTTATGTTTTTTATCTGCCAGTCTAGAAGCTTCAAAGAACAACAATTCTTTTCCGAGTTTTACACTTTTGAGACATTATTACTATTTTTACTCAAATTTCCCTCCCTTATCTCTGTTAGTCTAGCTTCAAGAATCATACTTTTCCTTGGAATCTGATTCAACTAATTTTGCTGACTCCAAAGAAGCAGAAATTTTAAAATTCTGACTGTTATTCACTGAGATATCAAATGTGCAACTGAAACCACCATTTCATTACAGTAAACATCAGATATGCAAATTTTTGATTCTTATGACCAACTTGGGACACTTCACAGTCCAACTTGGCCCAGATTCCTGGTCAATGGGCCTCCTTGAGGTGATGCCCAGTCAAAAATGTATATTTTCAGTGTTAACTAATGGAGTGAAAACTGAAATATACAAAAAGTACTGATCATTTTTTGAAACATCAACTCTAAGGGTTCAAAGTGGACAATACTTCTGAATTGATTGCTGAATTTTCAACTCGATTTTGTACTAAAAGTTACAAAAAACATGAGTTGAGATCAGTTTTTTTATGCTGAATTCAAAAATGAGACTGTCAACAAAAGAGAGGGACCATGAAAAAAGTTATTCAGTGGTCAAGTTACTTCAGTTAGGTATGGTACAGGTACAAATATGCACATTTTCTGCAATTCCAGAAATTTTCTTTCAGTTTTCTGCTAAAATGTAGTGTTTTTGATGCTGATTTGAAAAGTACATTTTTATCAGAAGTTGATTCACTAGACACAGAGTTAAGTTAATTATTAAGTTGTGCATATCATTTTGATGCTATAGATCTAATAATCTAATCAATTTTCGAAATTTTGATTTTGTTTTCAATCAAGTTGAAGTACTTTTCATGCTTATCATAGAAATATTCATTTTTCAGATCAAGCAACAAAGGTCCCTAGTTGCACTTGGCACTGCAACTACAAAAACTTGGAATATTCTGGAGATTTTAAATAGATTTTTTGTCATAACATTTTGTATCTTCTGCAAACTCTGGGGGAATCTCATTACAGAATCTTGATTAGGTAGATGCAGACAGCCACATATTCAACAACTTACCACTCAATATTTTCCATGTTCGTACTTCAATACAGTCTTAACTGTATGCTGATTGAGATTATTATTAATGAGATCAAATCAATTAAAAATCAAAACACAATAAAAAACAATTAAAATAAACAATATAAGCAATGAATAAAATTAAAGCAAATCAAAATATACAATACATCTATTAGCCTTCGACCTCTTCCAAACACTGCAAACTGAAATGATAATAGTCTGTTAGTAAAGGGTTGAGCAAATTATCAAACAATACAGCAATGTATTCTACTTAGAACTGCTCCACTTTATAACACTGAAAATACTCAAAGATTTTGACAAGTGTTTATGATAAATTACAAAAATAAAAATGCCAGAAGTTTTCTGATGAATTTTTCAGTACACTTTTATGACCGAAAAACTAAAATCTATTTGAACCAAGATTTCATATTGTACTCACTAGGGTTTCTTCCAAAATGCACATTCTACTTGTTTCCTCATTCAATGACATATACGATTTCCACGTCTCATCCTTAAAAACTCATGTGAATAATTTGATCAGTCAATATCCCATTAGAAAAGTTACAAACTCTAAAAGCTATGTCTCACACCTCACATAACACAATCTTTCTTCTTTTTGGCCTGATTGAATTTTAAAGTTTGAATAAATTGTTTTTAAAATTATATTCATGGATGGTTTTACATGAAAGTGTTTAAGGACGTATCTACCAACTAGATTAATCGCTTGGCTAGATATAATCGGAAAATGATTGAAACTTAATTTTATGGGGCAAAGGAATCATCAGAAACAACCTGTAAATTTTCATCCTGAACAAATAGTGACTTGACAGCATTCAAAGTTGCCACCTTTTTCGATAATGTCCATGTGCTGCATAATAAATCGAACATCTTAAATTTAAAAAATGTCTTGTAATATATAAAATCAATTGAATAATGAGAAATGGAATTAAATGGCAAAAAAGTGAAATTCTTTAATGGCTCTCAATAAAAATAATCACAAATCTAGGACGTCCAGGGCAGCAGCAGGATCAACAGTCCCATCATTGTTAGCAATGTTTTGGACCTGTGAAAAATGTGTAAAAAACTATGCTCAATAGGATCTGTTACACAATTTATAAGACTGAAAATATAATTACTCTGTATTTAACACCACCAAAGACACAATTGGTTGCCTGTGTATTTCGAGTATTTCATCTCAAGTTGAAAAGCATCTAACTTTCTTGAAAGATGGCTTTGCATGATGCTCTCCAACCAAATCTTTCCTCTAATTTGTCATTGATGTCTGCAATAACTGGCAACACGTCTATCTAAGTAAAAGGTGAATCGCAGTTTTTGCTCAGTTCCAAATCAAAAATATATCTTACATGACCATTTTCAGGATCAACTTCCAGAATTTCTTCAATTGCGACAAAAATTTGCATTTTCTGTTCAATGTTAGACGAATCATTCTGATCTAGGATTCTTCAATCTAATGCCAAACAAACATAAGTTCTTGCCAAAAGATAACAGTTTTAAAATATTTGCTGCAACAACTTGCTAATTAAAAAATGGAAGAAACTTCAAAAAAATTTATTGACTATTTTTTCAAAATTTTTTGAAATGTTTCCTGTACCACTTGCCAGGGTTTCCTTTCTGATGCGAGGAATTTCTAGATTCTAGATGTGAGGAATATTCTGGAAAACTTACTAACCTAAATCAAAATCCTGACCACTATTGGTTACATCGTCCAATCCATTGTCCAATTATTTGCCAGATTTGCTGCGGATGCCAAAACCATCCTCATCATCAAAGTCCTCTTGTTACTCATTGTTGCAGTCCATATCATATTCTGGATTGCCATTCTTCAGCCAGTTAGCAATGTCCCTGCTACCTAATGTGTAATAATTCTTGAGAAGTTTCAACACTGAACTTTTAAAACATATGCCTATAGTCAGGCCTGTAGCCAGGAATTTTCTTCCTGGGGGCACATTTTTTCACTGAATTTACTGGAAAAAATTTGCATTTTCTCAACACCTGAAAAATTTTGAAGGGGGCCATGGCACCCTAGACCTCCCTGCCTACAGTGATGCCATTCCAAGGCAGGTGATCAAGCATGAAGGCATGTTGAAGTATACGAATGGGGGAAGCTGCAGTACCTGGAGTTGAAGTAAGATGTTACCCAATGCTCATGTAACTACAGCAGGTCTTTATACAAGGCTTACCCAACTATAGTAGGGTTTTGTGCAATGCTTAGGCAACTACACACTAGTTTTATGCATTTCTCACCTAACTACAGCAGGGCAGAGCTTTTCAGGAAATTATTTTCTATGCAAATTTTCTATGTGTAAGAATGTTAGTTTTGACACAAGCTATGTTTATTTCAGTGGAGTTTTATTCATTTTGGAGAATTTCCATCATTTTTAGAAAATTTTTGCTCTTTTCAACACTTCCTCTTGTGTCAGGAAATAACTATAGCAATCTGTCATGGTGGACCAACAACATTTTTCTCAACAACTAAAGATTGACAGCACTAGGAGACCTACTAGTAACATTTTTCAGCTTTCTTTTGTCCCATACATGTGCCTTACTGATGCAGTAATCAATTGTGTTTCTAAACTTCTGCTTTGTCTTTCAAAACATTTCAACATCTTCAAAATCCATTTCCTCCTATGTCTGATTAAGTAATGTATAACTGCAAAGTTCAGTGTTATACTGATCAAGAGGCATAACTAATGGATTATTCAGTGTTACAGTATATGTATATAAAAGAGCACAGAGTGCTTTTTTGCAAATGACCAATAATGTCATTGTAAAACTATGGTGTACTGAACCAAGTTTCCAAACAGTACATATTAAGAAACTATATATTCAACCATCTAGCTGATGGGGAAAAATGTGATGAAATAAACAAAAAATACAGTAAAATTATATTTTGATATTTGAATAGCAGTGATACAAAATCAGTGCCAAAGCATTGAAATCTGACTCAATTATTGCTCGGGTTTTTTGAATAAATTAGACATGTCATGTGAAATTAGTTAAATAACAAAACTTTGAACAGCACAGAAAATTTTAAAATTAAACTTTAAAGCCTTGTAGATTTAAAGTTTTTTTCTTCATCACTTGCTTGCTGTCATTGCTCCATTACTCATTCTCTCCACATCTTGGATATTCTCGATATCTCATTCTGTTAATGTGGAAGACAAAAAAATTAAAAAAAAAAAATTTGGTACAGAGTTATACAGTTTAGTATATGATGCATCTTTTTTTTCTTCCGTTTACTTTCATTTACACGATGAATTCATTTCCGCTCAGTTTTTGCCCTTGACAGTTGTTTGTTCAGTGAAGATGACTGATTATTAGGCACCCTATTGTAGTGATGTTTAATGTCTAAAAGAATCGAAACTAAGAATGAATATTTGACCTCATTTTGGTTGTAGTTCTACTTCTGGATTTCCTCTGAGAAAACCAAATAGCAACTTTTGTTCCTTTTTTGTCTCAGAACATTTGTGGGGGGCATGACCAATAATGCATATTGCATACAGAACTGGCCTCTATATTACAGTTAATCTGACTGCAGTTATATATCACTATATATCAGCGAATTCAGTAATGTTGAATCTATATGTTTCTGTTTTTTGTACTGCTGAAAACACAAAATTCAAATATTCAGGCATTTTTTCATATGCATGCAACACATGCATTAATTAGCCCAGAGTGATCATTTTTTCCATTTCCCAGACCCTGAAGAATGTGGGCAAGAGTTGTTTAATGGTTCAAATCTATTACCTGAATGATGAAGTTGGTCATCTCAATCAGAGTTAGAGTCATACATGACCAACTAAAGTAACCTAACAGGTCAATATTTTCAAGAAAGTGCTTTTGAAGAAAAAGGAGATGTATCAACATTGAATTCACCCTAGCCCATTCTACCAAAAACATTGTAAGCAGGACTTTAATATCTACTTTGATAAATTTCAAAATGATGGGGATTACAAGAAATACTGAAATGATATTCATCTTCCAAAAATACTTTCAATGTGATGATGGCATTCAACAGTTTGTGTAGACATCATTTATGCTATAGAAAAAAATCGAACTGAAAAGATTGAAAAAATGGGAGCAAACTGGATTTAACAATGATATAAAGGATGAATGGCTGCAGCCAAACTTGATAATTATCATGTATGCTCAACATTTAAAGTGGCAGGTCCATGCTCCATTGTATAGTAATACAAATTATTGCCAGTACATGGGCTGTATTTTCAATTTTTGTTGCCCAAATGTAGAACTGCTTCCCCTAAAGGCAGCTGCTGAAAGTGAAATAGTTGGTTTTGCTTTTCATATTTCACATTCTCTATTCTACATGCATGACAGGTTTTTTTCACAATATTAATTGAAGCTGTGTCATTTCCCTTAGGCAATGGCTGTATGAGCAAATTGATTCAGTTCCTAGATTTTGCAATTAAGAATTTTATACAGTTTGTCTGGATAACCACCGAATTGAAGAAAAATTCATGAACATGTTAAGAAATGATTTAGAAATGCAAATTATCTTTTCCAAGTGTAGTTGAATCGAAAAAGTTCAATTTCAGATTGGAAATTGAACATCTTGTCCAAATATTTCATGTTCTTGACCAATACAAATTCTGAACAACCAATAGTAATTCTGAATACTTCTATTGAGAATTTATACTCCGCTCAAAACTTGCTCCTTTCCACTTCTATGATTTCAGAAAATTTAAATTTTTTTTCAATTTTGGTTGAAATATTCATTTTTTACTTATTTTTTGAATATTTTCCGTGAAAAAAAATTTTCCATTTCCATACATTATTCCAGGACCAGAAGTCATTACTTCCAAAAGAGCATAGAAATCAATGCTTGCTCACCGAACCTGTACAAGCAACTTTGACAGGAGAACCCTTAGAGAATGACCTAGCTATTATGATTGACAAAGTTCAAGATGACTCAGAAAGCCCACTGGACCTAGAAAGTTACCCTGGAGAACTGCATGAAGAAATATTGAATTATTGGTATTTGATCAGAACAAGTAAGTCAACAACAAACTTGTTGGATCATGTGTACAACTACCAATGGAATCATGTCAATGGAGACTTCAAGACATATATTTGAATGAAAAACGATGTTTTCGTGTCGATTGTGCCATTGGGTGTATACTAAAAAATCGAGAAACAGATGAAACAAAATACTGGTATGCCTGTCACAACAATTTTACACTACTTGAAAACTCCAGACTTGTGATCAATGGTAATGATATTGAAAAGCTGGCTGATGAACTGACTTTTTTTACACAACCCAACACACAGTGGTACTTGGCTGCAATTACCGATGTGGAATTTTATGTCATTCCTCTGCCTACTTGTGTATCAGGGTAAGTGACATCATTCACTTGATTAAGTCATACACTGAAGCTAAAACTAATGTCAATTGACAGTCATTGCATTGCGAGATAAAACAAATTTGAATGCAGATTGTAAAATATTACCAAAAAAGTGAAAAGGAGAGAATATCAGCAATACCTGATGCTTTCTGTCATGCATCAAAAGCTGTATTTCAATTTACAAATAATAGCATCAACATGAAGATCAATTTTCCTAAACTTTTCAGGTAACAATCAACTGATCATAAGGAAAAATTATGAATTTCGCTTTTTCCTTAGAGAATATTGATGAACTGGACTCACTTATACTACTCTTTTGCTTTTTCGTATCAATTTTGATTCATAAGCTCTTCTTGTGGATTAATCTCACAATGTTTCAAAACAAGTAAACAACATCCAAATATTAAACATTAGGAGGTGAGATAAAATTATGTCTTAAATCTGTCAATCTCCTTTGAGTACATTTAAAACTCGCAATTATCTTAAACTTAATGTCATGAGTGTATGATGCATTAAACATAAACAGTTATGGACAACATGTATTGATGTGTTCTTCCTGTGCATTTACTAAAGCATGCAGACATAAAGGTCATTATCATCATTTAGATGTTATGATTGGAATAAGGTGTGAGAGAAACATTTAATAGAGAAATTATATTTATCATAATATAGTCACTGCTGTTGAGAGTTCTTTTGAGCAATGTTAGTTACAAACTTTGATTGACTTGGGTTATTTAGCATAGTGACACCAGGAGGTAGATTGCTGCCTTTTTTTGTACTGAAAATCCTTTATTTCTATATTTTTTTTGCCATCTACAGCAATAGGTTTTAGTTTGTGGCCCCTTTGCACCTTTAAAACTCTCTCTAAAAGGAAGCCAAAAATTGATCCATTCATACATGTTTTTTCCATCCTTTAACACCAGGACCAATGAAATACCACAACAGAATACCATAGTTTCACTAAAAACAGGATAAATCTCCAATGCACCAGATTATACCTTCTGTCAAAGATTTAGGATATGAAAAATACATATGTGAACTTTAAAAGTTTTTCAATTTTACACTCTCTGTGATGTGATGTCTTAGCCTTTCTGCAAGCAGAGCATAAATAACTTAGGTGCAAACATCAGTATGTAAGTGATGATACAGTGTGATGTCAGTCTCATGTAGTGGAAGGCCTTTAGGGGAATCTAGCAATAGTGGTGTCTGACTGGTAATCATCCTAAAAGTGAGGATATAGCTCATCTCCATATTTTTCTACATTTTAAATCTAACAATCTGATGCATTAACAGGAATGCCTGCAGAAACTTTCATCACCAACAGTTCTTGAACGTTAACAACAGAAATAGACTCTTGTTGAAAGGATAGAATAAAGTTTTGTTGAAAGGATAGAATAAAATATAAACAATAGGGGGTCAGACCTTGGATGGGATGAATGGTGTTCTAGTAATGTCAAGTGTAATGCCCTGTTTGGCATGACTATTTTCCATTTGTCCTCAACTTGGGGTGAGATATAGGATATAGGGGGAAGGAGACATTGTTAATCAACCAATGAATGGTACTCTGGTAATGCTACCTGTACCATAATACATTATACATGTAGTATATAATATATATGTGTATTATACATGCCCCCTCCCCCAGAGAATGGGGGAAAAACTCGTCCCCACATCATCCCCATCCTGGAAAAAACTGTCCCTGTACCATCACCAAAATGAATTGAAACCTGATGTGAAGCACTGGTAAATTTTCACTTTTTTTTATTTTAGAATGCATAAAAATGCATCTCTGGACAGAAAACCCTGATACCCAATTAAAAGAGCAGTAAGGCCTCAAGTTTCAAATGGAGCACATTTTGTACTTTCATTTCCATGAATATTTGTTGCAAATACTGCAAATGGTGAGTGTAAGTCCCAGTCTCCTTAATTAGAATTTACACACATGCACATTCTGGCAATTAATGTTTTATTCACTGGTTCAACTTCTCCATTGGCCATGGGATGATGAGGCATGGTATGCACCTTATGCATGTGAGAAAGCTTACTAATTTTGACCATTAGTTTTGAAGTAAAGTCACTACCCCTATCTGAGTGTAAAATTTATGGAGCACCAGGTCGACAAACTATTTGTTCAACAAATAACTTTGCAATTTTTTCAGCAGTAAAGTTATGTGTTGCAAATGCTTCCACATATTTTCTAAAATGGTTGACAAAAACGACAATGAATTTGTTTCCCCTCTCTGTCAATTGTAATGGAGACTACTCTTAGGCCTTCAAAAGGTCCAGAAACAGAAATTAGTTTTAAAAAAGTCTTATTTTCATGTGGAGATGGTTTATTTCTCTGACATAAATCACATTGCTTACAAAAATCAATCACATCTTTTTTATGCTATAGAACTGGACATATTCGTTGCAGCACCAATAATCTCTTGGTGAATGTCTTGGTGATATACTAGGTCTTTACTGGTTGAAATTTTGAGATTAAATAGTGGATTACTGGTGCTTTACTAGTTGATAGTTTGGCGTCCATGACACATTACTGGTGGATTACTGGTAACACACTTCAATAAAATACACTCATACTATTTATATGCAAGTAATCAATACAATGTCCATAGTTTTGGCCTTCAGTCTGCCTTGCATTTTTCTCCTTCACAAAAATATAGGCATGGACCATCCTCATGAATATTAATGAATTGCCTAAAAGTTGTCTAATGAAAAATGACCAGAAAGGAGGAATGGGTTTTTCTTGTGACCATTTTAGCCACTGAGCATTTCATCTACTGAACACTTGAACTGGTACTTGCTTTGTAGGCTTTTAGTTTAGACCTGTTTCATGATGCATACCTTTATGTCATCAAATCTGCAAGATTATGACCCTCAATTTTCAGATAGAAGGAATTTGTGCAATTTTTGTGTGATTTTATTTTTCTTTTTAAATTCTTTTCTGTTTTCTGCTTGGAAAAGGTGAACATTGAGCAGACTGTGTTCTGGCAAATGACAGTGGAAGTGAAGAATTTTTCCACAACATATCTTATAGTTGGTAATGCTTATGGTCCCTTCTGAGAACCATAGCAAAAGTTATTTTTAGCTTCCATGGAAAGTGAATGTTATTTTTAGCCTTTATCAAAAAGAGGATGAGTGCATCAGAGTTTGAAGCATACTGAGATGTGATCTATTTTTAAATGTCGAAAAGTCATAATTTCTTCTAGTTTTCAAGGTGAATTTTCCAAATAAATATACAGAAAGGTCCATGTTCTATAATGTTCATGTCTATAAACAATAGCCTGTATTTAATTTCTGATGTGTGTGTCCATTTGGCCACAAGCACCTTTCAGACACTGAGACTGATACAGTCTGTGTTTAAGGAAGTTTTCTGTAACTTCAAGCACCAATACTGTTTTAGTTATTTTGTTCATGTAGTGTAAACAAGTCAGTTCTAGCAAATACAGATATAGTACAATTAAAAAATGTACATCTTGATTGCTTTTGGGAAAAGTAACAATTTAAAATTTGAACAGATAAATACAAACAAATGAGTGGTGAAATAGATGATGGCATAGATGGAAACACTACATTAATGCATGCAGTGCTGGTTCAATTTCACTAAAATTGTGCAGAGCTTTAGTGCTGAGTGATGGAATGCCCACAATAAAGGCATAATGCCCGTTTCTCCTTTTTTCTTCATTTATATTCATGAGGAATTTTGGACGCCTGTATTTTTGTGAAGAAGAAAAACGCAAAGCAGACTGGAGGCCAAAACTACGGACATTGTATTGATTACTTGCATATAAATAGTATGCATGTATTTTGTTGAAGCATGTTACCAGTAATCGACCACTAATGGGTCATGGCCACCAAACTATCAATTTTTAAAGCACCAGTAATCCACTATTTCCTCTCGAAATTTCTACCAGTAAAGACCCAGTATGTTGTCAAGACATTTGCCGAAAGATTACTGGTGCTGCAGCAAATTTGTCCTATACTATATGTCTGAAGTATTTTCGATTCATTAGTTTTATTGTTTTTGAGCTCCAAAATGTCCCAAGAATTCATCATCATGTGTTCCAAATAATTATTTTCTGTAATACACCAGGCACAATAATTTTGTCAATTCTTGTTTGTATAACGATACCATTCTCACAAATAATTCCTTCTACTTTTCTCTCTTCAGAATTGTCCTGCATTATTTGTGCAAGTTGTCGGTCTTGTTCCTGCAATTTTGCCAGATCTAGTGGGTCTGTCATATTGATCACACTGATACATGGATGTGTCAGAAGTTCTTCCTCTTAGTCAAAGCTTTGTTTAGATGCTGGACTTGGTAGTCTGGATAAAGCATCAGCATTTTGATTCTTATTCTCCTTTTCAGGCTGTATATTCAACTTTGTTCCTAATAAGGCAAGTCCACATCTGATGATTCTTGCCAAAACTTTTTGTTTTTTCAATACTGCTTTAACTCTTGTGTGGTCAGTTTCTACAGTGACCTCGTGTTAGTATAAAGAAGGACGAAAATATTTCACAAATTCTACCACTGCAAGCATTTCTAGCTCAGTTGTAGGGTAGTTTTCCTCCACCCTCTTTCACATAAGGCTTGCTCAAGCTATGGGAAGTTCTGGATTCATATTATCTCATTGACTTAATACTGCCCTTACTCCATGATGAGAAGCCTCAGTCTGCAGTATAAATGGTTTAGTGAAATCAGGGTGCTTTAAGACCTGTGGCTTCATTATTCTATATTTCAGCAGTTCAAATGCTTTCTGTTGATCATCTCCCCATTTAAACTTTTGTTCCTTCTCAGGGAGCTTTTTTAGTGCTTGACTGAGCTTGGCACATTCTGGGATGAAAAGAGAGTGAAGGATATTGTCGAGTTGGTGAGGGATGAGTTTTGGGGCGTCAGTAACTATTATAAGTCAAACTCTATATTGAAATTTAACTGAATGTTGCTTATTTTTTCTAGTCAAGAAGGGGAATGGCAAAATGCATCTGGCCGAATTTGGGACTTTATTAGATCATCGCACTACCCTCAGTACATTTTTTTATGGATAGCATTACATCAAGTGAAAATCAATAACCTAACAACATTGTCTGTTGGGTGTGGAACGCTTTGATGAATGGTGAAATAGGCTCAAATTTTGAGCATCTTACCCCAATGTTGTGTAATAATCTATTTGAGAATCAACGATTTGGTTGATTTATATGAATCTATTAATTATAACACAACAAATGCCAACACAGTAAAATTTCAGATTTTGACAAACTCTGAACCTAGTTCCTGTGTTGCTAATTTAATCTCTCAGCTGGCAGGCTGCTAAGTCAGCATGGCTTCGTCAATATCAAAAAAACACAACATAATTGTGATAATATCAGCCATTTTACGACATTGGGGCAGGTTCCAATCACAGTGGTACTAATCAACATGATCACAACTGATACTTCAGTCTATTGTTTATATTGAAAACCTGGAAGCAATGTTTTGCAGTAGTGCATTTGGTAGACAACTGACTATGTAGGGGTGAAGTTTTTTTTTACAGAAAAAAAATGCTGCTGAACAGATCTTTTATTGAGCAAACATGGAAAAAGACAAACGATGCTCATGTTTTCAACGCTTTTGACTCATTAAATGACAAAAAATTCTTCGACACCAGGGGTGTTCATTTAAATGGATAGGCGAGAAAATCAGGGAATACTTCAAGGAAATCAGAGGAATAGACATCAGTTTTGGGAATTTTTAATCAAATATATGAAAATATTAAACATAACAGTTGAATCATTGTTGCTTTGCTTTAATGTTTGGCAATAACCATATATAGCCTGCAAAAGAAGAAAAAGATTAATCAACAGTATAAGAGACTTTGACTTCATTATACATCATTGAAGGAAAAAAGATGATTAAATTGCCCCCCTGCCGAACCTCTTCCTTTTTTCAATTTTTTTAGTATGATATTAATCCTAGAAAAGATTTTACATCAGAGCACCCCATGGGGAGTATGGGGGGATATTACCCCCCCCCCCCCCGTCTTAGATATGGAAATTCATTTACTACCCCCATAAAAACAGCTCATTATAGCAAAAAAATTTAGTCGACCTCATCCTCTCCCCAGTAGGTCATAATAATTTGCCAATGTGTGATTGTGACGAATTACTCACTGCTCTTTTTGACACATTTACTGAGCAAATGATAATGGGAAAGCATGCACCTTGTGCCACATAGCGATGTTTAGGAAAGGATGTCAGCACATTAATATATACTACTTGTGGGAAATCATTATATATATAATTGGGAGATGAAAAAATGACTTAGGTATATGTGATTTAACAAAAATTCCAAAAAAAATAGTGAAAAAAAAGTCACAGCATATTTCAAGTACTCCCCCTACAATTTACGATTTTACCCCTACCTAAATTTTTGACCTTGGGGACCTCTCTGTTACATCCTTAGTTTTTTTGGAATTCACAAAGTCTTTACTGTCTTTTTTTTGTGTCATCTGGGTGAATGCCTTTGAGAGATATGATATAATCTAAATATGACACTTTGGGCTGAAAAAACATGCATTTGTTGAGTCTCAGCCTTAGTCCACCATCTTCTAGTTTATTTAGTATTTCTTCTAGATGCTTAAGAAATAGTATATAAATATTCCCTTTATACAATATCTTGTTGAGACCCTGGTACCCAGGTAGCACCCGGGTCTCTTTCAGAAATTTGACCCATGTATACCCAGGTACCTGAGATACCAAGGTACCTGGTGTGAAGCACTGCTCATGGTGAAGTACTTTTTCTTATTATACTGTTTTTCTCCAGCTAACTTATCTCTTTAGTGATTGTTTCTTTTTCTTTTGGTGATGTCTGAAAAGGGAATTTTCGGATTGGGTAATTGTCTCCTGTCTGAATTTCATGTTTTATAAGATTCAATCTCCCACTATCTTTTCCAGTAGTTGCATAAAGTGTTTGATACTGGGACAATAAGTTGATGACAATCTCTCTTTGTGTTTCTGTTAACCATGATGGTGAAGAAATATTGTTAGTTACCCAGTTTTTTATTGATTTTTCTTGTATTAAGAGCTTTTCCAAATATTTTTTTTCCTGCAAAACTTGTAGTGTTCCAATAGTCATTTGGGGAAAATGTTTGACCATATAGTTTGCAGCATTCACTAATTGTATTGGTATTTGTCCATTGTTCACGTTGCCAACACTAGCTGCTATTTGGATTGGTTGCAAGTGTAGTGGTTTTGGTTCAAACTTTACAAATCATACATTTTAGTACATATTTGACACTGGTGCAGAAATCAACATTATAGTGTGTGGTTCTATTGAGACATAGGTATCTGATGTAATATCACCTCGATTCCCTGGTGAGTTATGAGCCATTCCATTGGATGGTATGTGTTGATTCGCAAAGCAAACAGGTAATATTTTTGAATCTATTGAGGAAATTGACACCCAGTATCAAACCAGCTGTACAGTTTTGTTGTATGTGAACTAGCAGTATTTCTATGATATTCCCAACCTTCACAGTGACAAATGTTGCTCCTAAGTGTTGTATGATGCCTCCATTTGCTGCTATCGGTTTAACATTTGTCTCATAAATAATTAGATTTGTTAATTTTGAGCAAATTTCTTTATCAATAATTGAAAATGCTGCTCCTGTATCCATAAGAGCAACAATTCTCAATTCATTATTCAGTTCCATCTGTATGTTTGGTGTTCGAAATGTTTTACTGCGCATTCCAATGCAAGAAATTTGGTGTAATTGCATAGGTTGATCATTGTGATTTTGCCTATTTCTTGCTAGATTAATCATTGCATGCATGAAGCTATTGCCAGCAATTGGCAGCCATCATCTCAAGCATCATGTTATGCACAAGTAGCATGCATAGCTTAAAACTACTGCAACAACTACAATGTATATTGGTAAGTTGATAAGTGGCCCTCTATGTAAAATATTAGAAAACGTTTTGGCTGCTGTACTTTCTGCAGTAATTATGTGTTCGAGTACCGAACTTGTTCCCTGCAGGGCATCTAGTAGGGCATCCGAACCCCATGAAGCCTGTGCCACAAGATCAACGACTTGATGGAGAATGCTGTCCATTTGATGGGTTTTGTAAAAATATTGTCTGAGGAATAGTAGATCTGATAATGCCAATGCCAGTTTGTCATGAGAAATCACAGGTGCATCAAAATGGAAAATACTAAAACTCCCTTTCTATGTAACTTTATAAGGTACACTAATCACATGAGTACTTCCCATTTGTATGAACCAAGATGAGTTTTTCTTCAATAACCCCAGATGATGATGATTACAGTCCACCATTGGACTATAATCACTGATGTCATTACCTCCTGGCATTAAAAACTTTTTTTTTTGGTCTATTTCCACTGGGAGAAATTCATAACATTTTTGGTCAATTTTGTAATCATAAAAGCATTTTGATGTATTTAGCTTCTGGCATTTCCAAATGCTTAGTGCATCCCCAGTGAATTCAGCTACAATATCTGTTCTTTGAAGAAAAGCCCTTGCCCCAACTGCAGCATCAAGGTTATTTGAGCCCTGTTTGCCATTTTGAATTTCATAGATGTCAAATCCTGTCTTTTCATCATTTACTGTTGTGTTTTTTGACTGTTTTATGTTTGTAGAAACTTCATCAGAACCCCTTGCTCTGTTGTGAACATTTCCTTCAGATCGTTACATTCATGTGAAATATCTCCTATTGTGAAAGCACCTTGGAGCTCATCAATGATGATATATCTATACCTTTTTGTGTTCTTGTATAGTCTCCTTTAAAAGTATATTCTCATATATTCCAAACCTGTGTTCCATCCCAAATGATGACTCCTTCTTTATTGCTACATTGTCCTTATTTTACCTGACATGCTATGACATCTTCTATATCACTCACTAACATTTTGCCATTGGCTGTTTTCCTTTTTTTTCCTTTTTCTACAAATATATTAGATGCTGCAAATATCTTTACAGCACCATCGATAATCAATATTAAGTGAGTTATTAGTGGAAAATATCCCTGTCTCTATTTTATTGAGTTGTACACCTGTGAAAGAGATGTTACCGGTAATCTGTCTGCACATTTGTGGATCTATGTATTCCATCTGTATCTTATCTTTGAGTACAGCTTTTAAGCTTAGAAATCCAATGCTTGTCTACACAGTTCTACTGCGTTTAAAACATTTGTATGCCCTAAAATTCACTAAATTTTCCCTAGGTGTATAGATTGAAAGTTCAACTTTTTCAACAGCCTCACCAAGAGCTTTCTATTCATTCTAACTTGAGTAGACCAATAATTCTCCTTTTGGTTGATACTGTTACCTTTAATCTTTCGAACTCCATGCAGTTCAGCTATTTTTGGACATTGAGAAATTATATGTCCAACTTCATTGCTGACAACATTGAGGCTTCTTGAAGTATTTTGTCAATTTTGCCAATTTGGGTTGTGTGCATAATGCTGTCATGGTTTACTGTATCATTGGTTGTTTATGTTGTGTATTCAGTCATTCATCTCTGAAACATTGAGAATCATATTTTGGTTGGTGTTCATTCCTTGTAAAGTATCACATTTAATTTCTGACTCTATATACTATGCCAATTTGACTGCATCAGCCAATGTGGAGCTCTTTGTACTTTAAACCTGTTCCAATTTTATCCTGTAATCCATGTAAAAAAATAGGTTTGATTGTCTTTCTTGACTGTTCATCAAAGTGGGGATACGCGGCCTGTGATGAACCTTTGAGACTAGCTAGAAATTCAGTTACTGTTTAAATTTGTTTCTGTTTTTGGTCCTGCAACAATTTGTAGCCATATGCCCCAATGTCAATTGCACTTTCCCATTTGCGCCCCAGCCAATTGTGCCAATTTTCAAGTGTTCAATTTTTATATGCCCCCTATGCATTTAGCCATGTGTATAATGCGCCAACTTCAATTGCCCTTTTTGCTAATGCACCTTGGTGTTTTTGAAAGGGCAATGAATAAAGTGGTAATAAAAAAAGTGACAAAGATGACTATTGTCTCCAGAATTTGTTTCCGAAGCATTTCTTGTACAGAATTTTTCCAATCCAAAATTTTTCCAGTATGTTTATTTGACTCAGATTCATGTAGTTAACCTATATCTGAGATTATATGCTCTAAATGATTCTATGATCTGATCATGATTCTATGGTCTGATTATGATTCTATGATCTGATCATGATTCTATGATCTGATCATGATTCTATGATCTGATCATGATTCTATGATCTGATCATGATTCTATGACCTGATCATGATTCTATGATCAAATAATCCTGTGACTAGCACCTTCATAATTCCAATTTGTTTGGAAGCAGCAAAAGTAAACATTTGCTTCACATCTTACCACTTGAGTTTGAAAGTCAAAATAAGCTAGACATA
The DNA here is from genome assembly GCA_963922205.1 of Romanomermis culicivorax. Lineage (NCBI taxonomy): Eukaryota > Metazoa > Nematoda > Enoplea > Mermithida > Mermithidae > Romanomermis > Romanomermis culicivorax. Next base: position 1,046,250 of record CAWUHX010000086.1, read on the forward strand.
AATGTATTTAATACACCAAAGGATCAGACAAATTATGAGCTATGCTGGTCATAAAATCAATAGCACTAATTTTTCCCTGATCATACTGTAGCTTGAGTGTTAAAATTCTGAAGTTCTCTAGACATAATGTCTTTCTGATAATTTACAACTCTGTGGCTATGTGACTAGCTGTGTGGTCCTGTATGATTGTGTGATAATTTACATTGCTGTTTTTGCCTATTTTGTGTGGTCTCCAATAATAATTACATTTCTCATTTGGTACAATCTTTTCAATGTCCAATTGGAATTATGGCGCAAATGAACAATGCGCATTTGCAAATAGCGCATTTAACACACTGCACATCAGTGTCTATCAATTTTTCTACCTTGTATCTTTTGTACAGTTTCTCTATTGTGTGATGCTTTATGGTTTGTGGTTCAATTCCTATCTATAACAAGCCAGCACACCCAAGCAACCCTACTGGGTATCAGAACATAAAAGTCATTTTGGTGCACCCAACCAGAGCAGGATTCCAGTGTCCCTGGAACTTTTTTCTGTCAAGAGAATGGAACTTTTTTCACCAGCAAAGTCCACAGTCCCTTTTTCTAAGAACATTTTGGGCACTCCTTTTAGAAGTGCTGCAGTGCATCAGACCCTGTGTTATTATGCATCAGACATGTGTACAAATCCATCTCTATGCATCAGGAGCATTCATTAAGCCTCAAATTTCTGTTACTAAGCCTCAGGTCACTTTCTGACACTTGGTGACAAAATAACCACTTAAAAACACTATGTGTCAAAATACATGCTCAAGAGCTCTTTATGGTCAGATATCTGACTCTTGGTGATGGGGTCAACAAAAAAACACCAAGTGTCAAAACACATGCTTAAGATTTCACTATCTGTCAAAGGACTATCTGATGCTGAGTGACACTATGAATATGCATGTGCACCAAGCGTCAGAATGCACGCTTAAGAGATCACCAAGCGTCAGAAGAATCTCTGACCCTTAGTGTAGCATTCCGTACTTTGAAAAATAAGACCTCAAAACTAATGAACCATGTGTCAGAAGTGACACTCAACACTATCAGCTGACACAGTGTTGATCCTAACAACAACTTCAATAACTCAATCAATTTTACAGCTAGAGCGTTCAAACTAGCTTCATTCAATAGAGCTGCTCAAAGTCAACATTGCTTTGTTGTCTGCGACGCGCCTACGGACAGTAAGCTCATCAAACCTCACTGTAAATTCAGACGTCCATAATTGTCCAATAACAAATTGCTTAACTTTGAACCTTTACAACTCTGTCAATATTGATCCAAATACAGTAAAACTACGTTCTTCAGATAGAGCTGCTCAAAATCTAAAAAAAGTGAATCGATTTTTGGAGTCTAATGCAAAATTTAATAGTATAACTCATGCGTTAAATAATTTTGTACCCAAATTTCCAATGTTCCGAGAAAAAATTTAAAAAACGCATGATGTACGTTTTCCATCATAGTCATTAATGGAATATGAGTGGATTTCCCTGTTTTGACCACTGAAAAAATCATACTACTCTTGATTGCCATTGGGACCAAAAGTTAGAATGAAACTCAATTCTGGATGTGAAAAAAAATTTTTTTAAAAGTATCAGTAGTGCATTTTTCTGCATGAAATAAGGAAAAGGCATTGAAGTCGTAAAGTTTTCGCATGAGAAATTGTATGTCAAAATTTGTTAATTTTTGAGGAAGGTGATGTAAAAACGTCAGGATCAACTTCAGATTGATTGGAAAACGTGCTTTTATGAGTGTAAAAATGGCAACTGCAATTTTCAGTCCCAGTGAAATTTCAGTCATTAAAAATTCGATTAAAGTGTAGAGTGAAATGTAAGAAAATGACAAACGAAGATATTATCTTCTAAAACAAATGCTCTCATGCAACAATGTTTTTATCCTGCAAGAAACTGACAAAAATTTATAAATGAAGCAATTTGTTGAATACCTTCATTCTCAATTGGCATCAGCAATATGAAAATAAAACGTCGGGATTGACAATCGGAAAATCTGTAATACAAAGAAAATGGGTTGTTGATCAAAAAGAAAAACTGCATTTGCAAAAGAGGAACAATTAAATGGGATTTAAAATTGTTGATTTTAAAATTATTAAAATAAAATTTCATACTAAAGTTAGAATTGCTCTAAGCTACAAAATAAAAAATACACATCACCTATTTGTCATAACGATGCAATATGAAAGTTGTTTTTTATGATGGAGTATCATGCAGCTTTACAAATGGTTAGGTGATGAAAACACTTTTCATGAAAAAGTTAAAATTCTAATGATTTTGTTTTGAAAATTGAATTCAATCTCTATTGAAACTAAAATGGTCTCTTTCAAATTCTTTCAAAATTTCAAAATTAAACGTCAGCAAACAAATAAATATTTTTGAATTTAGTTAAACTATATTTTTCAAAATAATCCAAAATCTGCAGAGTTTAGGAAACTATTGTCTAAGCATAAGGATGTTGCCAAAAATTGAAAAAAAAAATTAGAATTCAAACTCCATTCAACATTTCTAAAAATTTATCATTTGCAACTGAGAAAACTTGAAAAAATTTTGAATTCTATTTGAACAAGAAACAAATGTGTGACTCGTAGTAAAATACTTTTATAAAATTTCAGAACAGAAATTAAGTCACGTTTTGAACACACGAAAAAAGAATATTTGTTCAATACAACATATCTTGGCTATTGCGGCCTTGGATATATGCCTGGGTCAATGGAACCCAATTGTATATTGTCCCACTTGCATCCAATGACAATAGGTATAGGGGATCGAGAGTTTGCGAGCATCGAACATGCATACAAATATTTGGAAGCCTATTTCTTGGTGCAAAACATAGAAACTCGTGACAGTTTGTGCCAAAGTAAAAAAGCAAAAACGAAAATGAAATTGCATTTCTACATGAGATTTTTCATTTCAGAGATTTTAGAAAACATGGATCCTCTAATGGCTAAATGATCCGTTTCACATTTGCATGAGGGAAAGTGGCTTTTCATCAAGCAGTACATAATGCTGAGCTTGGACATACGAAAAGTAGCTTTTTTTCTAGAATTGACATTTTTTTGTTCATAAACTATTGATTAAGTAAATGTAAAGTGTAAAATTCATGAAAAAATTTTATTTTTAATAGTTTGATCAAAATGAGGATGTGAAAAGATTTATAACGACCACGGACCACAGGAAATTGTTCTATCATTGAACTCGTGAACAATAATTTCTGGGGAATTGGTAAAAATAAAAAATGCATAAATATGAAATCAAAATGTGCATTTGTGAATATCTTTTCCGGTCCTGATGGGCATGGCCACAACATGTGGGGAAGATTTGTCAGGCCATATGAAACCAATTGTTTCCAGATTACTTTTTCATAGGGGACAGTTCAATCAGTGACATTCAACTGGACAACAGTGTCCATATTTCTATTCCCAGCAGTGGCTTGGACATGGTGTCCCAAAGTTGCGGAAGTAGTATCAAACATGCCTCGAAAGGGTGTAATTTTAAAGGTGGGATCGAACGACCAAGCCCTGAAGGATGGTACATATAAAGGGCGCGTATATAATTCAAATATAGTAGAAGAAGTGTAGAAAACTTTATTTCAGTTAGATTTTAAAGTTTATATCACATTTTAGTTGGCACGTAATCTCATTCAATTTGGACATGTGTTAGACGAAATGTACCATATACCTGTCATCATGTCTGTTGTTTTGCCTCCTAGAGGAGATGAAAAAATGGAGCAGTACTTATACTTTAAAATTTCCTGCTGCATATAAAAAGCACAACATTGATGAGCTCTCATAGTATTCTCTTCATTTAGTTCAGTCTAATTTTGGATGCTATATAAGATACTTTGGTTCATAATGAATTGATTTTTTTGGTGTTTTTTTAAAGGTGGCTCGGGACATTGGGGCAAAATTTGAGATGACAAAAACAAAAGCTCGATACTAATCTTGTCATTTTCAATGCTTTCGACGAATTGACATCTAGCACAAATTTTGCTCGTGATAGAGTCCACTTGAATGATCGTGGTCGATTATGTTTCATCAAAATTTCATGCCATGCATTGCGTGGCTTGGAGTGCAATGATGGTTGCCATTTTTTATGTTAAAATTGTTGTCTTGATCTGTTTTCTTGAGTCCCAAGAATAAATTTTGTAGGTGAGGAGCAGCTTCTAAGAAAAAAGATTAGATATTTGTCAGTTGACAGATGAATTTACTTTTTTGTTGATGGTGATTGTGTCAAGTGTGCCCGTGTTTCAGTTGCTGACAGCTCAAAAAACAAGAAATGATGATTAAATTTTTAAATGTCTTGAATTGAAAAGTTATTTTTGATTGACAGTGACTGTATGCTTGTACTTATTTCCTTTGTGTGACATCTTGCATGCGAGTGGATTTTTTTGATGTATAGAAGCAAAAAATCATTTTTTCTGGTTGGATTGATGGGACATACGACAAATGGACCTGATTGCAGTGCGGTTTTTGAATAAGTGAGCCAGTTTGTACTTTCTCATCAATTTTCCTGTGATATTAATGTAGATCAATGTTTGCCCAAAACATACCTATCTCTACTGCCCTAATTTCCTTTCATACTTCCCCTCTTCATCCAGTAATGCATTTTCAATGTCCACTCCAATCATACAAAAAAAAACAAAAAAAACTTTTTAAATTACTCTTATTTTGGTGTATCCCTCCAGTACAAATAATATTTGACACATTTCAATAGAGTATGTTAATCCAAATAGTTTCACATTTTTTTGTGTATAATTTTTGTTATATAATTTGTATGATATATTCAGTTTGTGTAGTAAATAGTTGTTACTATTTTTTTGATGCAGTAAATATTTGTGTTTTATTACCTGTAAAAGTAGGTTTTCAATTTGCCTAAATTGTGGCACACTCTGCTGCCCTACTGAACACATCTGAAAAATAGAAATTTTTGTTACATGATAGAAATTATTTTAGAATCAATGTTTATGAAGAAAGGTGAAAAATTAATACATTTGAGAAACTTTCATTTTTTGTCATATTATTCAAGCATCGGAGATCTTTAAATCTAAAAAGTTTGAGTTGATTCTAAGATTTGTTTTTTTTACTTGAGGTAACTCAAGGAACCACATTGCAGGAAAATAAACATCCCTCATGACTGCTTAATGAGCCAACTTAGTGCATCACTACCATCATATAAAATGATCCTTGTAACTGTGATTTGAACTTGGAATGTGGTCTTTGTGGTTGGAGATGATGATCATCTTCAGGATAAGATTGTATAGATGATTTCTGTTGTTTTCTTTCTCAACAAGAATACGAGGCATACAACAGCAATAGCCCACAATGCTAAAGGTTTATTCACATTTCACATTGTGATATTTGTGTGTTGAATGAATAGTTACAGAAGTAGTTAGCCAAAGTTTTTCATCAAGTTTTTAAATCAACCATTTTCATGCCACGGATTTTTCTGCAACAAATCCAAGACATTGATTTCCTTTTCTGGACAATATGTAAAACGCTCAATCTAGGAGTATTTCAAGCTGCCTAGGAATCATGTTTTCTTAGAATATTCTGGATTTGAATTTGGAATTGAACCCAAAATTTTTACTCACAGCTGGCTCATAGTGTTTGGTATTGTTTTGTTCATTGTTCTCAGAGATATTTATGACAAATGATTTCGAGCATGACATTCAATAATTCACCCAGCATAATACACATAGTGGGCACTAAATTACTCTCAATTTATATATTAAACAGGGGCAAAAAAAGAGAATTATTTTATTTTTATGAAGTTTTGCTGATTTGTTCAAATTATCATACATTATTGTATCACTCTTCATTTCATTTAGATTCCAACTGAGATTAGTACACAATATTGATTTGTTGATGAGGTTACACATTTCAACTAATGGAATGTTGCATAGAAAGCACAGCTTTGTTGAGATGACCCATCATATGACTCCCAACAGTCTCATCACCAAATAGGAATATCCAAATTTAATGTAGTTCTTTCCTATGTTGGTCAATCCATTGAAGCTTCAAATTTTCAACCAAATCAATTTGAGCTGCAAAGCCAAACACAAATGATAAGACGTGGCATCCATAATAGCCAATAGTATGTGTACTACTGGGCTTTGTCACATTTATAAAGGGCAATAGCAACTTCTATAAAGAACCTGCTTTGTTTTCTCTAATGTATTCTCCAAGGCACACTTAAGTATTGGCTATCCAATTTTGAATGATCAATAAACTTTTGAGTCTTTTGGATCTTTGACCAACATTCAACCAAGGTTTTCTTGAATGATGATGCTCGGGTACAAAAGGTGATTCATTCTCAAAGTCTTTAGCGTTTGTATTTATGATGACCATTTTCGATCTGAATATTGGGTGGTTAAATTCTTCTGTAGCTTTTCATCTCAACTAAAAATGTCTTTCTTTCTATGCTTTCATAAAATTCTCGATTTTCAGAATGTTCTACTGCTTCTTTGAAAATATATGAATTTTCAGCTCTCATTTTCACTTATACTTGTTTTATAAATATAAAACACAGAAAATTAAGATCAATTTATTGTGCTCATCTATAACTGATGTGAACTACATCATTATATGCTGAGCTCTAAACTGAAAAGTTGCTGTTTGGTCAATCAACAAGGTAACACTTGATTAATGAGCTGATTTTGAACTTGAGCAGAGAACCAGAGTATGAAAAACATATGCCTGAATGATTCACAATTTCATTTCGATTTACAACAAAAGATTTTGGAAAAAACTGTTTCGAAATTTCAACACAATTTAGGCTAGCATTGTTCTGTAAAGAACTGATCAGTTTTTTGATTTTGCAGTCATGCACTTTTATTCCTTACTTTTTGAAAATATCAGGGATTTGCATATTCATATGACCCAAACATCAGGTTAAAAAAGTATTGGTTGCATTGAGTGGTTTCACAAAATTTTCATTCATCTCAACATATTTCTCCCTTACTACTTCATCAAATTCAAGAATTTATACTTAATTTTCACCGTAAAATCTTCTTCTTTTTAATCATCATATTCTCCTTGATCAACTCTGCAATCTCATGAAGTAAATAGGCTGGTGAAAACAAGTGAAAACTTTTCTTTTTTTATGTTGAACAGTGAATCTCATATTGGAATGTCTCAAGTGCTGTAACAATTTATTCTGTATAGAGATCTTGACACTTGGTAGCAATCTCTACCAGATGAAAAACAGATTCTGACCTTCAGTTGAAAGAAAAATATTAAATGTCAGGACTGATAGTTCAGCTGATCCATGCGGTTGAGAAAAAGTTCTTGCATTTGAACGATTCTTGCCATTGAGAGAAAAAAAGAATTGGCAGAGATGAATTCTCCAATTTTTCAAGTCCTTCCGTTCGTCTGGAGGGGAATGCTCAAAGTTTTCTGAAAGTCTATTGATATGGCATCCAGGATTATCATCAGAGTTATGAGACTAGCTGCACTTAGGAAGGGGTTTTGAGCACTTGGTTGATAATAACACTACAGTATGCCCCACAGTATGGAATTGATTCAATTATGTGGGCCAACTCAGAATTCCTACTACACATTTTCACAGGTGTGGAATTTAGAAACCAATTTCTGCAGCGGGATTTAGGGAATTAAGGGAATTAAACGAATTTAGGGAATTAAGAGAATTTATGAAATAGGGAATTAGGGGGATTTAGGGAATTAAGAAATTAAGGGAATTTAGGAAAATTTCGGAATTACGGAGATTTTGGAAATTTTTTGACCATTCGACTTTTCCCTTTTCCACGCTAAACTCATCAGTAAGAATAGCATGAAAGAATACTTTCGAAAAGAAAGTTCTTATTGACCCTCTGTCTTTGACATGTATAGCATATGACCCTTGACCAAAGGCCAAGTTTTTGACCATTCGACTTTTCCCTTTTCTACGCTAAACTCATCAGTAAGAATAGCATGAAAGAATAATTTTCAAAAAGAAAGTTTTTATTAACCCTCTGTTTTTGACATGCATCACATATGACATAGCATATGACCCTTAACCAATGGTCAAGTTTTCTAGAAGGACTTTTTGATCATTCGATTTTTCTCTTTTCCACGCTAAACTCATCAGTAAGAATAGCTATGAAAGAAAAATTTTCGCCGGAATTTTGCTTTGCAGCTTATGTTAAAGCTTTTCATGAACGTTTAGATTTTTCAAAATTGTTCGATTCAGACGAGGTAAAACTGAATGTGATACGAATTTTACTTGATTTGCAGTGCAATGCAAACTTTCTTTTACAAAATTTAGATTGGTCTTTTACTTGACGACGAAGCTCGAAAACGGAATACTAAGGTCGAACTCATATTTTCGAATCTGTTTCCGGCGTTATCTGTTCTTGTTGCTCCAAAAGCATCATTATTAGTCAAGGTAATTTACAAATTATGGATCAGAAGAAAGAAATACGTACAGTAGTGGAAAGATAAATACATTCAAGAGAAAATTAAATGACAAAAAGAAAAAGGTTTAATAAAGTAAACATTTTCTGAAAAGAACACGTTACTGAAAATGAAAAAGTAAGAAATAAAAGAAAGAATCAATGATCATAAAAAATATAGATGAAATAAAATGTAGGAAAAAAATATTGAAATAAATCGTGATTTAAAAATTTTTTTTATACACGAGTTGAATTTAAGGAATCCATTTCATCATACACCATCACGCCAAATATTTTCCTCCTATCTGTTTGCGACAGTGGTGGTGGAAAAACACAAGCTTTTAATCGATATTTGGAGGATCCACTTAATGATATTGCAAAAATGAAGAAAATTTCGAAATTAATTTACCATGAGTTTACGAAATCTGGATTATTAAAAGCCCTGAAGGATGGAGGAGGGAAATTATTGTGGGCTGCTGATGAATTTGGCGAATTATTGGTGCATGCACTAAATCCCAACGACAAAGAGTGGAAAGGCTTCCGTGGTATCTTAAATAATTTTTATTCGGGTCGTGGAATCAGCAAGGCCTTTGCTGGCAGAGATACGTGCATTTTGGATCAAGTTATATTTTCAATCGCTGGTACGACCCAACGGCAACCTTTTTGCGCTATAATGGAAAAATTAATGAACACTAATGACGGATTAATCGATCAATTTATGCAAATTTCTGCCCCAGGCAATTCACGTCCAAATTATGGTCCAATGTCCAAACAAGTTGCAGAAATATCAAACGATTGGCCCAAAAAATTATTGCTTTATGCTTACAATCAGCATGCCAACATTGAGCCAAAAAACTACGAGCTTAGTGAAGACGCATTGGAATGCTTACAAAGTTATAGGTCAGCTGAGCAGGAACATTGAGAAATGATATATGATGAAGCAGAGGAAGCTTTATGTTCACCCACCACAACATTGAAGGACTTTAATTTTAATTTTGGTGATAGTAAAGATATAGATAACGCCCTTCGATGTGCTTTATTGCTACATGTAGCCAAATATTCATTCGAATATGTGCTTTCCAATAATGTCATTGACATACCCAATGAAATTCCATTGAAAACGTTGCAAGGGGCATTCGAATTAATCACAGTTTTGAAAAAACAGTTCAAAGTTTATACGACGATGCTGTCTCAAGAAGATATTCCCAGTAGTTCCAAATTGGACGCAATTGCAAGTGCATCCAGAAAAGTCACTAATGAGCAGGTTGACATAAGAAAACTAATAATGAATTTTCCTGGACCAGTTGTGACGTCAAGTTTCCTTTGTCGGATCAACAGAAAGCTTACAGCTCAAGAAATAATTACACATTTCAAACACTTGGGCACATATAAAGTTGGCGATCTAAATTATATGGGAATTTACAAAGAAGTAGGCGTTCTTCATAACCGCTGTTCCCAATGTTTTTTTAAAGCTCCAAGGAATGAAATAAAACCAGAACTTTTTGATGAACTCGACTTTGATGGTTACACGTATGAGCAATTTTTGAATTGAGATATTAGTGATGAACCTCCAGCTAAATTGGCGAAATTGAGTCAATCATGGGAGGCCTTTTATCGAGAATTAATTGATCAATATAAAACTTGTTTCAACATTGTGGACGAATAACGAATGTGTTTTGTGTTACATATTATACAAAATTTAAAACAGTGCTAATATACGAGTATTTTAGAGTTGCAGTAGATAGAATAAAGTGTTTTGTATTACACGTTTTTAATGCAAAATGTATAACAGTGCTAAATATATATTGAATTGATAATTTTTATAGTTAATAACTAATTAAGGATAGGGGTACAATATGAGAAAATCTACAAAACGAAATTATAAAAAAATGGTAAAATAAATAAAAATGTAGAGATATGATAACAGCAGTGATTTTAAAATGAAAAATGACTGACAAAACAGTTCAGCAAAGAGCAGAATATCAGAAGCACAATAAATATACAATATTGTGTAACAGTTGATTTTACAGTACTTACTTGTAAGTGTCTTAATATCTTAGTTTTTTTAGAATGATTTTTGACATAGCTGCAATCTGTCAATCAAGAGAAAAAACAATAGGGTTTTTGCGAGACCATGGTTTAATTCGAAATGAAATGAAATGTACCAAGTGCAACAAATTCATGACCATGAATAAAAAAGGTCAACTCAGCGATGGAGTGGTATGGCAATGCTCAACCTGCAAAACTCAAACATCAATTAGGAGCAATTCGATATTTGAAGCAACAAAATTAAAATTGGAGACGTCTATTATGCTGCTGTATTTCTTCTGCTGCGACACGCCTGCATACTTGGCCCAATGACTTCTTGGATCATCAGTTGTAAGCTACATAACTATACTTGAATGGTATGAAAAATTCAGAAAATTGTGCTCACTCGCCTTATTGAAAAACCCGCTCATCTTCAATGAAGCTGTTTTCCTTAAAAATGACAATTTTACTGTAGAGATAGACGAGTGCTTTATGGGGAAAAAAGCCAAAAATGAATGGGGTACATCACGTCAGGATCATCTAGTTTTCGGAATTGTAGAACGATCTGGCACTAAGTGTGTTCTTTACCTGGTCCACTCTGCCAGTAAGGAATCATTACTGCCATTGATTCAAAAGCACGTACCACAAACAATGACAATTTATCATGACGGATTAGCAACTTACAGTAAACTACACGATTTGGGATATTCTCATGATGTCGTTTTCCATAACAAACAATTTGTGACACCGGAAGGCATACATACAAATACGATCAAAGGATTATGGGGACTAGCTCGACAAAGATTCGCAAATATGCATGGTATCAAAAGCCCGGATAGGCTAGCTGCACATATTGATGAGTTCTCATTTCGACAAAACTATAAGAATACTGATGGAATGATATGGGAATCTTGGATTGAATTTTCAAAAATGTATGATTGTTGGTGGCGAAATGATTGATGTATTTGATGATTAAACAGTTGCAGTGATCCATAGAGAAGCAGATAGGTTTAAATTCTGCACATATGTACTATTTTTCTATCCTTCTGGCATAGAATCAAAAATCAAGTCATCAGGTATCAATTAAAACTTATACAGATGTTCATTAATATAGCCAATACCATGAATATTCGATTTTTGCTCCCTTAATTCCCTAAATTCCCTAAATCCCTTTAATTCCCTAAATTCCCTTAATTTCTTACTTCCTTAATTCCCTAAATTCCTTTAATTCCCTAAATTCCCTTAATTTCTTATTTCCTTAATTCCCTAAATTCCTTTAATTCCCTGAATTCTCTAAAATCCATAAACTCCCTAAATACCTAAATACCCTAAATTCCCTTAATGTCTTACTTCACTTGATTCCCTAAATTCCTTCAATTCCCTGAATTCTCTAAATTCCCTTAATATGCATAGATTCCTTGAGTTTCTAAATTCCCTAAAACCCATTCATTCCTTAAAACCAAAAGTCCTTGAATTCCATATCTTCCCTTTCTTACCCACATCACATTGTCTTAATACCTTTAGTTCCCTAAACACCATATTCCCGAAAACTGCTAATGTTAAACATCCTTTGACAACGTAGTAGGAATTCATAGTTGGGCCAATTATGTGATATTTTATTCCCTGTTATTTTTATCTAGATCAGATAAATTTTTTCTCATAAAAAACTTTTCCTAAAATATCTCTTGTACATCAGAACCCTTCTCTTAGACCTAAGCCTTTAGGAATTTCAATTAAGCTACCTGTTCTATTCTGGTAACCATGGAGAAGAAGAGATATAAATGAGCATTTAGTTATTTCCTGTTATTTTTGGTCTTCATTTTGGTGTACTATAGTGAGCTGTAAATTATATCATGGAGGTTAGTTTGGATAAATTTGGATTGCCATAATTTTGAATACCCATTACTATATTCATGTTTTAGGTGTTAGTGTTATTAGATCAAAGTTTATAGATGAATTTCATGTTATTAGATCAAAGTTTATAGATGAATTTTCAAGCTTCTCTTTTGTATCTCCATATGGGGCGTGAGCATAAAATTGCAACCCTCACCAAGTATCAGCTTTGGCATTTACGGATAGTGAGAAAAATTAAGCTGTATGATCTGAAACATCCGACAGATAGGAATGATCTTTAGTGGACAGCACAATACTCTGACATGTTGTGGAAGTGTTCTGACAAATAGGAAAATATTTCTGAGCATTAGTTTTTGATAATCTGATGGGAAGTACAAATAAACAGATAGTTTTAAAATAGAGCCTTTGCATAACTTTTTTTGAAGTTTCAGATATGAATTAAAGTCTGCCTTTGTGCTCATCTCAAATATGATGGTTTGTTTATAAAATGTTATAATGGTCATCACTCACTAATTGTCTGGTATTTTATTGAAATTTAAGTCAAATTTGGTAGAATGTAATTGTCAATGTGAGGAGAGCAGTTTTGGATCATAATTTTTTCACAATAGTAAAAGAATAAATATACAAGTGCAAAAAAGAAAAAAAACCAAAGGTTGGAAATCTGACAAGAAAGTTTATTTCATCTTTTAGTCACTGCATTTTTGGGGTTGCAGCTGGGTGTACTTTCTTTGGGGTCATCCCATTCGACATTGGATTCATACAAGGCAACATTGCTAAGAGAGTGTCACGTGCCGACGGATTTCGTCGAACGTCACGTGATTCACATCACAATTTTTCATTATGTTTTTCGTTATGTTTTGTGTTACAGTAATTTACATCAATTTTGCGTTTCGTTTTTATACTTTTTACATGCAATTTATGTGTGTACTTTTTATGTTTATTTCTGTTGCTTTTGCGCACATTTATTTCCGTTTCGATTTATTATTTTCAATCGCACACGTAGACTACAGTATGTGCCCGCTAGTCAAGAATTTCCGTTAGAGATAAGCTCTCCGAGCTCGTCGCTGTAATTAGAGCACAACGTGCACTTCTTATCAGTAAAAACTAGCGACGTTTCACAATGTGAAACGACTAGTTGAAATTCTCACTAGTGACGTTCCTATGTTAAGCATGGAGAGTGAAAACTCGCCCCAATGCTTAACGTTGTGAACTGAAAATGTCTATGTGATCATAGGCATCTTCTGCAACGATTTCCGCTGCAGAAGTTAGCTTGGGGGAGTGTTAACTCGGCCCAAGGCATACTGTAGTCTATGGAGCCCTTTAAAAGGGCATGTTTATTCATTTTTGTGTTGTTGTCTTCGACTCTCAACTGGTTTTTCGTCGTTTAGCTTCACGTCGTGTCCGCCGTCGATATTTTTATTATATTTTTATTGTTGTCAACTGCGTTGCCGTCACACGTCGAATAAATTACCATATTCGGACCCCGACCTACACATACACACATCGCCTACAGTAACCCGACCGTAGGAACCCGTCACCGTCGCCGTTAGTGTAGAGACCCATCGCCCCTCGCCGAGGAAACGTTAGTGATCGCCGCCTGCCATTTAGCAGTCGCCGAATCCCCACGCTGAATCACTCGGAGTTCGTCCCCACATCGCCGTCCGTAGGACCCCGCGTTTGACCCCGAACCCGTCGCCCAGCGCCGAGCAATCTGAGAAGAAGTGTCGTGAGTCTTCTCAGGGGTTATTGTTATTGAGGGTTTATTTGTGGGAGTCTCCCCTAAGCTAGTTTTCCCTCGGAAGGACCCTCAGTTAAGAAAGCCCTCGGACCCTTAAGGTCAGGGCCTAAAAAGGGGATTTAGGTTAACAATCGGGTCCCCTACAGTAAGCCATTCTCCGAATGGCACCGTCCCCCATTCCGTAGAATGAGGATTAGGGATTGACACCCCCGACCCGGCCGCGTTGTCCATTATTCTACAGCATTAACCCCAGGACAAGGCGGAGGTACACCATAGGTTTACCTGTGGTAGTACCAGCTGGGTTGGGTTCCCGAAACGAAGACCAATACTGGAGCCACCCCAGGGGGTCACAGCATGTCACCTACCGTGTCATGGCCATGTTTCCTATGGGATATGGTACGGGTTTGCCCGTCAATGTGACTGATCACCACCTCTGTTTAATGTGACATGGCTCCACTTCGTTTAATGTGACAAGAGCATGAAAGAAATAAACATGAAGGAGAACAAAGATAAACTAACGCAATACAAAAGAATAAAAAAAATGCCCCAAAAATAAGAAATAGCCAAAGAAAACGATTATTGAAATAGTGTGAACAAAAGGAATCTGAAGTACTCTAGTTTAACTCATGTTTCTGTTATTTTCAAAACTGCTAATTGCATGCAAAGTCTAAAATTGTCAGTAGTCTTTGCTTCAAATTTCTTATCAATTGTCAGCCTTTCATGCTCATCAAATTTTATGTATTAACTGGGCTGAAAAACAAGGTGTATCAAAAAATTTTCAAGAAGATTGTGCCTCACTATGACCACTGTCCGACAAAAGCCGTGAAAACATACCTAAACTAAAACATAAATTATACACTCCAAAAACAAAAGAAAAAAGGAATACACACAAATGTTCACTATGATAACAGGAGAAAACAAAGGAGCCGAAACTTTTTTTGCTTTTCTGCAGTGTAAAGAAATGTGTAAGGAAGTGGAAACAAGGAACAGAAAAATGAAGATAATATTTTGGAAGATTGAAGGAATTTAACAGAGTGGAAGATGAGTGAGTAGAAGTGAATAAGAAAACAAGAATAAAAGTAAAAAGGGAAAAAAATGGAGATTGACAAGCGAAAAAAGGATATGAGTACCTGGAAAGAGAAATAACAACTGAAATACGATTTTGAGGTAAAAACTACAGGAAATGGTGGATAAAGTCAAATGGAAAACAAATTCATGGAAACAAAAATGGAGAAACAAATAGAAAAAACACAATAGGAAAACAAAACCAAAAAGCAATGAGACATAGAATTGCATGATCCAGAATGATAATGGAAAAGAGGAAACTGTAAGAGAAAGAAGAATGAAATAGAAACAGTGAAAAAATTATATACAGAAAAAAAGGAAAGGGATCAACAAAATGATTTTTTACTGTAAATGGTGTCTTTCTTATGTAAGCTGACCATACTTGTCACAACAGCTAAGTTTGCCAGATGGCACAGTCAACCACCTGCTACACAATTAGTGGTTAGACTTACAGCAGGAAGGGATGTTTCATTGGCCAGGTCCATACAATGATTTTTTCACTTCCCCCAATTTACTGTAATTGCTCACTGTCAAAATTTTTCAGCACAGTTTTTGTGACGCTTTTTACTGCACTTCTCTGTGCACTTTTTGTTGGCGTCATCATCTAGGAAAAGACAGAAAATAAAAAACGTATTGAAATTATATAAAGTATGAAAGGTATGGAGAGCTGTCAATTTTTGATCATTCCCATAATTTACAACCTCTTCTTTGGTTCTCTGATGTATTTTCTCCTCTGTTGAAGACAATGACCTTCCAAAGGGGCAGCTGAATTGGCCCAAATTTCTTGTCTACTGGCCCAAGGGAAATTGTCATGAATAATGTGATGATGAATCCTCATTTGCTGGCCGTCATAGTCATCTACATTTTTGTCCATTTAACTAAGAGTTTTAACCGACCCTTTTAACATTATGGTATAATAAAAATAGAAAAATCTGAGAAAATATAGATGATGAACTGGATAAAAAAGCAGGATTGATAAAAAAATGGTAACTAGATACAGAAAATCCTAACAACAAACTTGACAGTTATAGTGCATGCAGATAATTATAATCCAAATGATTCCTCGAAGTAATATAACATTGTGCAGGGGCATAACATGGATCCATAAGTGCAGAAAATAATCAGTCCCCCATCTGTTGAAAAAGCATAGTCACTAATAGTTTCTCATTTTTAGCTCAGTGTGGTCATTTTGATGGTTGTCTTACTTGTTTTTACTCACTAGTGACTTTTTTTTGCTGACTGACAGCAAATGTGGCCATGGTAGCTGATGTATACTAGGTAGCCAATGTGCTACCCAGTCAACCACATGGCATAGACAATCATGTGGTGCAGTCGATCACATGGCATGATAAGCCACTCTGCATCAAGTATTATTTCCCAACATTTGAAAAAACTGATAGCTCACATGTCTACTAGTGGATGGAATGTGGTTGGGGTCAGCAATAATTCTACCTGACATTTACATGTGTTGCATGACTGCAAAACAAAAAATAAATGCCTAGCTGCAAAAAAAAACTCTACCTCGCCTGTGTCTAGCCTCTTTCCACTCATGCATTTCACTGCGTGGAACAAATACAGAAAAAAAGCAATTCAGAAATTTCCTAGTCATACAGAATGTCAGCTTTTTTTCAATCTAGGATCAGTTGAAAATCGGAATTCTAGAGGAACACAAGCAACTATGAAGCAAACCTGTGAAAATCACAAAAAATGTCAAGGAAGGAGGGTATGCATTCCGCTCAACCCAACCATTGCATTATTTACAGAAGTGGAATAAATTGGTAATAAAATCTATATGCTGCATTCAGCATAATCAACAATAATTTTTGTATCAAACAGGATCCACTCAGTAATTTGGGAAGGCAAGAAAAGAAATCAACAATATCCTACTACATTTTAGAATTATCCAGGGACATTATCCACAAATGCAGAAATGATGACTAGAGAAATGCTAACAGTTTTGGATTACTCTTTTTTTGCTTGTTTGGTTATTCTTTGCATTTAAGAATGATTCTTAGAGCATGCTGTAAACCAGGTAAAGTTATTCAGAATCATGCATTGGGGTATCATACTATATTCTGTCTTTTATAAAATGCTTGATATGAAAAATGACACAACTATCTAATGACTGCTTTTGCTGTAGCATTTTTACTGCAAAAATTTTTGAGTGTGGGTTGTTATGTCCATAGATCCACAGCACAGAAAATCTGCTGGGGGTCAGCCAATACAGGTGGTGGAATAGAATTTTTTTTTATTCTTGATAACCAAAAGCTTTTCAACATTCAGGCAGTATATTCTGAAACCCTTATTAATCAGATATGTGAAATTATTTGCTTGCAAAACAGTTTTCAGAGTTTTAATGTTAATTCCTCAGGAAGTTTTAATGTTAGTTCCTTAGGAGATATGCAAAAATATCACTTTCTCCCGCTGTCATTTTTGGGTTGTCATTCAGAAAGCCCTGAATAGTGATTTTGAGGCCAAGTGTTATATGGGAAATACCATGTCTACTGGAAAACCAAAAACACAGGAACATTGTTACACGGTGTTTTCGATCTGCCATTGGGTGTCACATGACCGCCTTCCTCAAAAATCAATAGTTCTCGGATACTTTTCGTACTTGTGAATCTTTTTTGCAATCGACTGTAGTTAATCAAACCTCAAAAATCGTAATTACAAAGCGTAATTATGAATTTCTCACTTTTAATATTTGAATTTTGTGTGCGATAAAATTTTAGATTTTTCTTTGAATTTTTTAATGAAAATAGTTTCAGAACGCGGTTTTGTTGAACTTTTAGCTTATCATCAGAATCTGAAATGGGCGGGCGCACGCAGCCCTGTAATTTTTTCCGCCTTTTCTTTGGATTTCGAATTTCGGATTTTGTATTTGTCATCTCTCTCAGTATATATACACACCAGAGAAAGTTAGGAAATCGAAGCTCGAGATAAGATTCGTTTTTTTGTTTGTGAACAGAGAAAACATAGTTCTGTTTTTTCGAAGCAGCAGCACTGTTTTTCCACCGATTTTTCCAATTTACCCTCAGAAGTTTCTTCCCTTTTTTTTCAAGTCGTTTTTTGTGCTCAAAATGCTCAGATGCTTTATTCAAGTGTTTCTGAACTTATTCAAACATTTGGAATTTTTAAAGCCGTTAATTCCTTAAAAGTAAAGGAGAAAACTAAAATTTCCGGGTTTGATAGAAGTCGAATATTGTCCACTTGAAGAATTTCTCAACAAATAATGTAAGAGCACACTGATCTTGAATCAGGGTTTTCTGCACACAGCGACCAAATTTCAGGCAGTGCAACTAAATTTTTCCTGCAAGTTGCACAATGCAACCAAGAGCCTGACCACGTCTTTTGATTACGTTATAGGGTTTCCTGTCCGAAGATGCATTTTTATTCATTTTAGAACGAAAAATATTGAAAATTTTCCGGCGCTCTGTGCCGAATTCAAAATCATTTATATTTTGTGATTTTTGTGATCATTTCTTTTGTGGGGCCATAAAATTTTATTCTATACCCAGTGTTTTTTTTTTGTACATGACCCATTTGCACATGTACAAACGAGTAGGCAATTTTCATTTGTACATATTTGTACAATGAAAATATTAGTTTTTTAAGCGATTTTGTTTGGGTACTTATTGGTACAGATATCGAATCAAATATATTATGATTTTAGAAGAAGTGAGACCGCTCTAAATAAAATCAAAAAAATACTCAACAACAACAAAATTTATTCAACACCGGGCAGGGCTGCACGTCGAAAAATCATTCAAGTAGAGGAAGATCTTTCTCAAACAATTTTATTGCATCTTCTTCTTCATCACTTTCAGCAGTTTCCGCCACCGCCTCAATTTCCAATACTTCAGCCACTGCCCGACACTTCTTTTTGGCCTGCGGTTCGCAGATTTGGCCACTATTGTATCGGCCTCGTTTGGTCGAAGTGGACAGTTCCGCTGAGACAAGCGGAAATCTCAATTTTTGTTACAAATTTCGGCAAAATTTTGGATTCTTCTTGTTTGTACATGTACAAATGACGACTCAAAGTTCATTTGCCGCTAGAAATTTTCATTTGCCGATGGCAAAAAAAAAAACACTGTCTATACCTCGAGCTTATAGCTTTTGAATATCAACTTATATTATGGATAAATGTTTGATCCAGGAACTTTTTTCCACAAGTAGAAAGAGGTAAAATTTTTTTCTACATGTGGAAAATCTTTTGACAAGTTTTCGTCTTAAAATTCTCCTTTTTACGCTTGAAAATGCTCATGAACGCTTTATTCAAATCATACATGTAAGACCTCCGACCAGTTGGGGGGAGGGGGGGTCGAAAAAAGTCGAAATTTTTCCCAAAAAAGGCCAAAAAACATACAATTTTTGCAAATTTTTTCAATTTTTTCCAAACTGGGGGGGGGGGGGGTTGGATGATGTTGGGTACATGGTTGGCCAAGTTGGGGGGCCCCCCCAATTCCCCCAAGTACAGGTGGGATTCAAATGTTTTTGAGCTTCTTAAGGCATTCTGATAATTGTTCTGAACATATATCTCAAAAGTTTGATTTAAATTTTTTGTTCATGAATCGTAATTTCTAGAAATTTATCATTAAAAAAATTTTAAAACCATTAATTTGTTCATAACCTCTCATAAATTTGGTCGAAAAGGTATGAGTCAGAAGCGTAGAAATTTTCCAAAAATACTTCTACGAAGCTCTTGAATTGAATTTACATTAAGAAATGAACAAACGCTTCAAAAAGTTTAGAAAGCTGACGTCTTGATCTTCCTCAAGAAAGTATGAAGGAAAAAATGCGGATCTTCATTAAACATACAGATATAATATTCAAGATTGCCAATTAAACATGAAATAATACGTTTAAGATGATGAAAACTATGAAAAATTAAATGGTAAGCGAAGGTAGACATGCTAGAAGCCGCGCCTGAGCTTCGTAATAAATAATAATGATTATTTCTGTTATGACCGGTGCGAAGCGCCAAAAATTTTGAGATTTGGACCTCCTAAAATGCATCTTTCCAGTATGAATACCCCAAATTTTTCTTCCTCATTTGTGGAAAAAACTCAAAATTTTTTTCCACATTATAGTGCAAATGTGGAAAAAAACAGTGGTTTGTTCTCGTCTTTTGATCCATTTGACCAAAAATTTTTCTCGATTATTTTCACATTATCGTTTTGTAGACCTTTAGAATTTCCGGGTTTCATGAACATAAACTTTTTGCATTCGAAAATTCTCGGTTGCAATTCTTGTAATTAGTTTAGGCACGCAAATTAGGCAGGCAACCAAATTCTTGATTGCATGCCTAATTTTCGAATTTTAGTTCGCCCGACTGAAAACTTATTGAGTTAACTGAAAAATTAACCTCCATCAAGGCAATCTATATTGAGAAGATTTATTTTCCAGCGTTATAGAATACTTAAATGCTAAAAATTCAATTGCCGGAATAAAGTAGTACGGACGTTCAAGTACAGGTTAAAATACCGATGCACTTCTTATGCATAGAATAATTTGGAAACAATCACTTTTGATAAATAATGATGATTACTGATTGAAAATGCGAGAAAAAATGTTCGATCTCTTTCGTCAATCAAATGGCGAAAAGATCATGGCTGATCATCGATAGTTGCGGATCCAATGTTTTAGAACCCTTGAAATCAAAGTTTTTCAGGTCATTTTTCTTCTTCTTTTTGAGCTATTTTTGTCCAAGCAAATTCGAATGAAAAACAAGGAAACTATAGCTTCTAATCATTTTTCTGACTAAATTGACCGAATTTGTCAATTTTTGAGTGAGCAACTGTATGCGAAACCAAATTTTCTCCTGAGTTGCACATTTCAACCTGGCCTGTGCAAAACAGCCTGATTTGAATTACTTGATAAATCTAACCATTAAGGTCTCCTTGTTGACAAGTGAGAGCCCAAGAAAGAGATGTGATAGAAAATTTTTTCGGATATTGAATAGAATGCTGGACAAAAATCCAGCATTTATTTCACGAATTAGGTTCAAATGGTCTGCTCAAAAATCGTGCCTTTTTGAAATTCATCGTAGAAAATGTTGAAAATTGTAATCATTCATGCGCTCCCATTTCATTCAGTTGAAAAGCTGTGAGTAAGAAAAGTAAAATTTTGTGAAAACTTCTTTCCAGAAGATTTTCAATTCAATTTATGTTAGGAAAGAAACTATCGTTTTAAAAATTTGGAGAAGTTGACATGTAAATATTTCTCAAGGAATATTCAAATGTTACCTACTAAAAGATGAGCTAACGTTTAAAATGATGTAATTATTCAAAATTAATTGATTAGTAAATGTTGACATGATAAAAGCTGTGCCTGAGCTAGATAACAAACAATAATGATTATTAAGCTCATAGCTGGCGTAAAGTGTCCCGAAATTTTCACATTTAGACTTTCTAAAACGCATCTGTTTAACCCTCAAAATTTTTCTTACCATAAACAGCCAGAATTTTTTCATTTTTTTGTAAGTTTTCTCCTGAAAAGCAAAATTCGTGGAAAAAATACTTAGCATTAGTTGTATCTTGCAAAAAATTGATAATATTGTTCCTTCAGTCAAATTTTTATTTTTGGCGAAAAAAATCCCGAAATGCAAAAAAATATGGGCTTTATGTGCCAAATTCTGAGAAAATTATGGCGGTTCAAAGCAGGGTTTTTTCTACATAGTGCGGACTTTTTTTGCGTTGTGCAGAAAATTTCTTGGATATTTTCTGCACAGAACGGAAATTTTTTGCGCATTTCCACAGCTGGCATTGATGAAAAGGTGCATTTTGTTACAATTTAGAAAGTCAAAATCTCAAATTTTTCTGTTGCTTCGCGCCAGCAATGACAATAATTTATAACATTCACTACAATTATAAGCTGAAGCTCAGCCAGAAAGAAGTTTAGTTTCATTTCTCAGTTATTCTTGATTGTTTCCATGAATCTGTTTTGTCTTTACTAGAGTGAGTAAAACTCGACACTTTCTTTGAAAAAATAGTGAGAATTGGAATTTTGGTGATGAATATGAGTTTGCTGATTTTTTCCCACCTTTCTGCATACATTTATTTAATAATCATTCTTTTTCTAGAGAAAATCTAAACCGAGAATATTACAAATTATCTCCAGAACTAGAACTCATTTTCCAACATATCAGAAACTCCTGTGTTCTAAAATTCTCTGATGCTATGCTCTGGAAATGTTGTTCGGCTTGGAATTTGTTGGAAATTGAATTTTTTCTTGATCTTGATGAATTTTTTCTCTGACTTCAAGTTTTCTGATCTTTGTAAACACAAAGTTTGTCATTTGGAAACGATGATTCTTGATTTTCATGAAATTCGACTAAAAATGTAAAGCTTTTATTTCAGGATAAGGGCTGAAAAGACTTATTTTCGAGTGTTCTAGAGTGTCGAAAAAACATTTTTTCAATTCAAAAATCAATTGAAATCTACAAACCTTCAGCCCTAATCACAAAATTGACAGCAGCAACTATTAAATTTACTCAGCCAATTTAAAACAATTTTTTGAGCTAGAAAAACAGATACTTTTCAAGACTTTGCTGGAAATTTTCGTTCATTTTACACATTTATCGAATGATTTCAACTTGGAATGGAACCAATTTTTGTGTGGGAAAAATTTTTTGCATCATCTCCATAGGAAAATGAAGGCATGCAAAAAAATCCCCGGTTGAAAGTAAGGTGTAGTTTCTTAGGTTCAAACTTTGATCTTTTAAAGTACTTCGCCCTTTAAAAGATCATTGGTTGATATAATCCAGCTCAGGCGCGACTATTATTATGTCTATTTCACTTACTAGTCAACATTTAATAGTTCTCATTTTCTTAATTCAATATTGAATGAAATTGTGTTTTAATCAGATAATTTGAATCAGATTTTTGAATGACGGTCGAAAATTCAATTTTTTAGCATTTTAAAATGTTGAAAATGATAAGTGTAAAGCACTTCGTGTCAAAACGCTGACTTCATATCCAAGTTATCCAATACGTTCAATATACATTTTGCTACATTTATCATGATTCGATTTCAAGCATTTATCATGATTCAATTTTAAGCTAAAAATTTCGTTTTTCATTGACTTCCAAAGAATTATCGCCAATGAAAACTTGGGAGGTTGTCGAGCTAAGCATCGCAGCACATTGTTAAACTAAATGTGTGAAAATGTGGAGAAAAATTTTGGTCTTATCATCTAGCTGAGAAAAAGTTGGCGTGGAAAACTGCAATTATGTTCTACGATGATGTCATTTAAAAGTCATTTAAAAAGACAGTTTGGATTAAAACTTAAATTCTGAAAGATTTAGATTCAATATTAACTGATATAGCGTTGAGTTGAGCATTTTGTTGTTATTTACGCCTTATTGGATTTGCGATTAATTTCGGGTTCTACGTAACTGTGCACACATTTTGTCGCTGTTATACATTTGGTTCAGCGATTTTTTGTGTTCTGGTTATTCAGACCCATAAGACTTTTCCGATATATATATATATATATGTTGCTTTATAATTCACGTGAAATCCATGTTGTTACATTTGTGTTTATACTATGTTTAATGTGTCTCCCCAGTTTACTTTGAGGAAACTCTCTGGGGGGAACTCATTTTTGGCTTGACATAGGCCATAAAGTGATATTTTGGAAAAGTTGATGTTTTTTTCTGATTCGAATTTGACAGAACAACGTAATAAATTTTTCCAATCAGTCAAGGGGTCATTTGATGCTAACAGGAGCAACTTTTTGGTCCAGAAAAGATTTTGAGGTATTATATCTAAATTGGTACCACTATATTTTTGTTCGAGATAAGCATTATTGCTCTAAACAAAGATTTTTTTGACAATCTTCGTTCAAAGTACAAAGAGATTTTGTCGATATTACCTGGTCAGAAAGAAAATCCTACTCCATGCTCTAGTATCAGAAATCACCAAAAAAATTTCCGGCACTCGGCGCCGGATTTTGTAATTGTTTGCAATGGTCTATCCACTATTTTTCTACAAATCGTGCTCTCTGGAGAAAAAATGTAGGCGGTCCTGTGTGGAAAAGACGAATTTTGGTGCATAATCAAAATCAATTTTTCCAACTTTTTTGTGACTATAATTTTAAACATGAAGCCGAGTTTTAATTCAGAAGCATCATGGAAGTAATTTTCAGAAATATCATGTTCAACTTGAAGTTTTTCAGATTAAAGAGTATGAGTACATTTTTTTAATTTGTAAAATTATTATGAAGGACATGAACTGGAGTGCTATCAGGAAGAAGGTTTGTACGGAAACACAAAGAGTTTTTGGCTGATCTTTGTACTGGTACAAGGGTTTTTGTACAAAAAAACACTGATTCATATGAAAAATACGTCTAGATTGTCCACAGTTTTAAGATTCATGCTTAAGTGATCTTGATTCTTGAAATTGGAAAAATTGACATTTGCAGAGCACCACTATTTTTTTGTACAGACAATTATTTTTGGCTACGTACTAAGATTTTTTTTTGTATTTGTGTGCAATGTGGAAATACATTTTGTTCACATGGCATGGTTAGAAAATGGCCGTAAAATCGGAAAATACTGAAGAATGTTATGGCGCCCCATGCCGATTTCAATTTTGTAATTCGGATTGGGAACAGTGTTTTTTTGCACTGTGCAAAACTTTTTCTGCTCGTGCAAATTTTTTTTTGCACTGTGCAAAACAGCTTGTGCAGAAAAAACACTGATTGGGACATCCACTCGTTGTTCCAAAATTGTACTTTTTCGGGGGAAAAATGTTAGGAAAAGGAGGAAAATGTTGTGGATGCGGCGCGAAAAAACATAATGTTGTTGCATTTTGTAAGATCAACCTGTGAAATTGAATGTTATTGGGTAATAAATGATTTGTAACCTATTGTGTTGGCAGAACCACGGACACAACCCCTCCGACTTGACACAGCGAGCGTAAAAGGTCACTGCACGGGAGTAAGTACTACAGAATTTCACCTCCACGAACGAACATTTCCAACCCTGACAATATCAGGTGCTCAACCATTCGTTTTTCATCTTTTTGCTGGGTTTTTCCTCACAGAAAAATTTTTGAGTATTCTTGATGCTAACGGATTCAGAAGTTGCAGATGTTCGAGGTGTTCTTACCCAAGAATCGATGAAAAGATGCAATTCCCAGTGTTCTAGGAAGCAAAGAAAATATAATTTTCTGGTTCTAGAATGTGCCTTCATCCCATTTACAGTCGTTTGCTCATCTGCAGAAACTTGGTCATTTTCACTTTGACAAAATTAATTAGAGCTCTTTAAATAGTGGAAATTTTGAATAGACTCAGTTAATTTTATTCATGAATCCTAAATTAATATGTTTTTTCACTGTTTAAATTTTGAGGATCTAATTTGCATGATTGGTGAATCTGGTTTTCATCGTAAAATTTGTCGAATCGTGTTGCAAAAATAAGTTCTCAATAATTAGTGATCAGTTCATCAGTCAGTTATTAAAGTTGAGCCCATTCTGCTCAAAGTTTGGAACAAACATTTTCATAATGTCTACAATTTTGCACCACGTTTGTTACTTCCGGCTTATGAGCGTAATATGTGGTCAATTTTGATTTATTGCCCAATCAGTAATTCTTAGCTCATATTTAGTCTCAATATGATTTTTCATCAGTCAGGTTAAATTTAAAACCTAATTGATTCAATAGTTTAAAAAACTATGCTCATTCATTTTTGTTTTTTTTATTCTGTTCACTGCCCATTCTTGTTCATCCTAAAAAAGTACTAAAGAGTGACTTATTATGAATAACTAAAAAAGCAATGGAGAAAAAAAGAGGCATAACATGGGAGATAAATCGTCTAAGAAAACGCTGGACAAAAAATAAAATGACGAAAACCATAGAGCTAGTGAAAAAAATCGATAATGCAACATGATAAACTCAAGGGAAAATAAAACAAGCAACAAATAGACAGGAAATAATCAGAAAAATTTTAAACATTGGAAAAGGTAAGGCGTGTTGTCAAAATAATACTGAGGGATAGCAAACAGAGAAAAATAAGTTGATGAAGAAGTCGACAAACTTGAAATGAGAATGCGATGGAGAAATGGAAGCATAACTGGTGCACAAAATGACAGCTACGAAAAAAGCAATAAACGTATATTGAAGCTCATAAATAAAACTAAAAGATAGGGGAGTGTTTTTGCGTTTTGTGTTTTGGTGTTTCTGCACAGCCCCAAATTTTTTCTATGCAAAAAGATTCCGTTACAAAAAAGAGGTGGACTCCAATAATGCCCGCCTTGAAAATATAACTCAGTGGTGTTAATAGAGAATAAAAGGCTGAAAAAAAGTCGATGCCTAAACTTAAGGCCCTGTCATACTTCACCGTGCGGCACCGTGCAGTACCGGCCGGCGCCACGCGGCGCCGGTTGTCCTATTCATACTAACAGGCGGCGCCGCGCAGTGGCTTGTCATACTTCGCCGCGCGGCGCCGTACGACACCGCTTTTTTACTTTTGGATTTTGCTCTTCTCAAAAAATGTGTATTGGTTTAGTTGAAACCTGATGGGGCGCCACAAAAATTACAAAAACCTATTCATACTTCAAAAGCGGTACCGCGCGGCGCCGGCCTGCGCCGAATTTTAGTATGAATAGGACAACCGGTGCCGCCCGGCGAAGTATGACAGGGCCTTTACAATGAGTGGGAAAATAGATGAAAGTGGCCCACCAAATAATGGTTGTAAAAAACGTGAAAAATGCACGTCTGGAAAAAGTCGATCAGGTTAAAATGAGAATGCACAGAGAAAATGGGCGTAAGAGGTGGACAGGATAATGGATGCAAAAAATTAATAAAGGAAAAAAATGTGCATATGATACAAAATTGATATAAAAGACATAGCCCGGAGAAAAAAGGAGGATTTTTTATGTAGTTTGTAGAAAACTATGCTTTTGAAAAAAATCAAGTTTATGGCTCAACTGCCTTTTCGAATGACACCTTAAATTTTGAAACAATGTAGCTAAGTTCTGCTTTTTGCCTAATCATTTTGAATGTGAAATTGATGATGTAGGTCATCACGAAAGCAATTAGAAATTAGAATTAGGTAAACAATCGAGCAGAAGCCACATGCAGGCATGTGTTCATTAGAAACAAATTTAAAATACATATGCCAAAAATCAATCAGTTGGAAAAAACGCACTGCACCTTGAAAGGCAATAAAAATGACCATAAAACTAACGTGCAAAAATTGCTGCAGAAAGATTTAGTGGATACTAACAACTACAAGAAAATATGAAAATTTCTCAGACAAGAAGCCACAAGAGTACAAATCAGTGGAGAGTTTTGATAACAGTAAGAAAATCCTTCCTCAAACCGCTGAATTTGTGCATTCTGCTGCTAACAAATAAAAATTGAGATGAGTTTAGTTTCAAAAACTGGGTTGTTTTCCGAGAGATAATTCTGATTTGACCCAATCCTACTGTTGAATTCACTCATGTTTTCAGTGGGAGGTACGGTGTAGTGAACCCACCTACCTGAGACCTTTTTATATCCTCGTCCGGAACTCGTGTAGTTTTTTGAAAGAAATTTTTCTGATAACTTAATAATTGGGTTTTTCCGCACTGGTCATTCTGCATTTTGCGGAAATCGACCAGTAAAATTTCCGCAGCACCATTAACAACCAATAAAAACATTAAAAAGGTTTCCGTTCCATGCGGAAAACTCCAAAAATTTGACGCATGACCCCAAAATATCCGCACTGTGTGGAAAAAACCCTGACTTGATATACAAATTTTGCATGAAAAAACATGCTTTTGTAGCTCTCTTTCAAGTTTTTCACTCACTCGCTGAAATTCTCCCCCTGAAGAATCTTAGAGATGTATATCTCCATCTCCAATCATGTTTTTTAAGCACGGTGCTAATGAAACCAAAGCCATACTATTAGAAATTTCAGACGTTAGCACATGTGCCAATGACTTAAAGTGAGAAAATTTAAAGAGAAGTTCGAGAAGAAAATTACAGGTAGAAATACACAATCTTTCATAAATAAGGGCGAAACAACAAAAATCATATCAATCTTATAAAGAAAACAGACAACCAACCAAAAAATACGATTCCCTCAAATGACAGTAAGTTCTGTGATAACCCATCATTGCACAAACTCAATCATGATTAACAAAGAATCACTCAAATATTTTAATTAGTACCCCATTTTTAAAAGAGAACTTTGTAGGGCCTCCGCTGCATCTATTATTTCAAGATAAATGGACTATAATCGAGCGAATAACTTCTGATTCGATCAGTGCCATGACTTACCATAACTTACTCATTCCAGTATCAATCGAATAATCAATAACAGATTAATCATGCAACATCATTAAGCTCCAAATAATTGGATGAAGAGGCTCAAGAGGCTACAAACACAGACTGGCTGATCAACTTCCAGTCATGTTTAAATGAAAATCAGCCAATAACTGTTTGTGACCACATTTGCCATTCCCATAACCATCAAAAATTAAGCTATGGACCACAAAAGCAAAAAATATGATGAGCATTTCACGCACTAAATACAGAAGCATAAACATATTACGCACTGAACACAAAAAGATGAACATATTACGCGCCAGGTTCCGCAATTTTTCAAATCATAACAATACTTCCGAACAGAGTGCCCCATGGGGATGGGTATGAGGGGGTATTACACCTACCTAAAGTCATTAAAATCGATCACTGGCTGCCTAGTTTCGAAACAAAAAGACACATTTAAATTAAATTTAGCTATACTACTCCTGCAAGTTTTCAACTTTACCCCTACCTGAAAAATCTGACCTTGGCGGCCTCTGCTTCCGAACATACACGCATGTAACAGAGCCCCCAACGTCTTGCAACTTTTTTTGGGGCCGCAGTCACTGATGCCGCAAAATTTTAGAGTAGGGATCCTTAAAAAAAACTCGATTTTTTAACCAAGAAAGTCCGAAAACGGTTCAAAAAATAGTAATTTTTGTCTCGAAAATGTAAAAAATGAACTCATGACGCGAATTGCCGAGAAATTTGATATTTCAAACTCTTTTTGTTCAAAAAATGACGTTTTTCAGTATTTTGCCGACCAGAGGTAATGGCTAGCCATGTGAATGCTCAACGGTTTTTTGCAGTGTTCCACTTCCGGAACAGATTTTTTTTTAACTCATGAATGTTTGACAGAAGTGGTGCTTCTCTCAATTTCCATTCAGAAACAATGGATTTGAACTTCCAAATAAAACTGTTTCTGAATTTGGACATGACAAGTTTGGCTGGCTGTACACGTAGTTTTTGACGTAAGAAAGAAAAGAAATTTTCAAGAATAATGCAGAGTTCAAACTCATGCGTTTCGATCTATTTACTGGTGAAATCCACTTGTTTCCTCGATCATTATATGAGCAGGAAAAAATAATTTTCATATTGAAAGAATAGTTTTTTCTCGATTTGAAAATACTACTTCATCATTATTTTTCGACATGAGCTAAAAACAAATTATCAGACAGGTGAACATTTTTTACCTGGATTTTTTAGATATCACAAGCTGAAAATTAGTATTCTTTCATATGTAATTAGAAAGGCTGATACTAGAGATGTATGGGGTAACATATTTTGAAAATATCAAGTCCGGGTCCAAAATTTCAAGGATATCGGGTCCAGGTCCATCAAAATGGTTGGGTAATTTCCGGTCTTGTTTTGGGTCCGAGTGACCGATTTAGAGAGATATGGGGGATCCGGACCTGGAATGAGACCCGAAATTACCCAAACATTTGGTTGGAACCGAGCCGATATTCTTAAAATTTTGGACCCGGGTCCGATATTTTCAAAATTTTGGACCCGATACATATTTACCATACATGCACATAGGGGGGGTAGCGGACCGTCCTACCTGACACCCTGGCCCAAAAAAAAACGTCAAACCTGAACTTTTTCCAAGACAGCTTTTTTGATTATTTTTGTGCATATTTTGTATGAAAATCAGGCTTGCAGAACTTTTTTTTCTTTTTTTGCTCACCCTGCCCCCCTGGATAAAAAGTCCAAGGACCCTCCCACCTGGAAAATTTTTGCTGTGCATGTCTGATCTCTACGCGATACATCACTAATGTTCATGTCAAAATATGATTTCTGATAGATTCTGGTAGGCAGAATTTAGTTATTTCAATACTCTTTGACTCGAAAAAGACCTAAAAAATATCGATTTTTCAAACTGGTACAATTTCATTCATAGTCGGGCAGAAACAGCATATACTTTATCAATTTTGAACTGGAAAAAAAGATTTCCACAAAAACGAAACTTTTCCGTTGATTTACCAGGCACCAAATTCTGCTAAGTTTTCAGCGTGAGGAAGGACATCAAGTTCAACAACTTTCTTGTTTTCAAACTAAAGTTTCTGTCTGTATTCAGTTAAAAGAATCAGTGATTTCATCAATTCTGATTGAAAAAATCAACTTTCATTTCTAAACAGCGTTTTTTCTGCACAGTGCAGACTTTTTAGGCTTCATACAGAACTCAGAATTTTTTGATTCATGTGTTTTGTGTTGCATTTTGGTTTTTAGAAGGTCATAATCTCAAAATTTTCAGGCACGAACTTTAATAATTATTATTATTTATATTTCCTACCCTAGGCGCGGCTTCTAACATATCTACCTTCACTTATCACTTAATCTTTAAAAGTTTTCATCATCTTAAACGTATTATTTCATGTTTTAATTGGTAATCTTCAATATTTTATCCTGATATTCAATGAAGATTCACAGTTTTTCCTTCACACATTTTTTGAGAAAAATCAATACGTCAAGTCTCTGAACTTTTTGAAGCGATTATTCCTTTCTTAACGTAAAATCAATCCAAAAGCTTCATGAAAGTTGTTTTCGGAAATTTCTACTCTTCTTACTCATTTCTTTCCCGCCAAGCTCATGAGAGTTTGCTAATAAATAACTGGTTTTAAAATTTTTCAAATATAAAATTCTAGAAATTACGACTTTTGAACACAAAATTCGAATCTAATTCTTGAAATAAATGTTCAGAAAATTGATTTTCTAGCGTCGCAGAGTGCCAATACCCAAAAAAATTTTCCGGCGCTTTGAGCCAGAGAGATTAATATTTTTTTGGGGCTCTCACTTGTCATCATAGAGGACTTGACCGCCGATTTCTCATGTTATTCAAAGTCATTATGCTTTTAGATAGTTTGCTGGAAAATTTGTTCCACAATGCTTGTAAATTAGAACTCGATCAAACTCAAAAATTTCGATTGATCCCTCAATTTTAATGAATTAACAGCTCTAAAAAACAGCAGAAAGTTTGGACAAGCTCAAAAATACATAAATAAAGCATGTATGAGCATTTTTAAGCGAAAAACGACTTCGAGAAAATTGGAAACAAATCTCAACCTCTTCCCCATTTGGGGAAAAGGCCCGGGGAAAAAACCGCAGTGCAGAAAAAACACTGTTTCAAAATGACATTTTTTCTTAATTTTTGATGTGCAAATTCAATTCAACTATAATGAATATTTCCCAACAGTCAGGAAAACCAAAATCATCGAAAAAAATAATTTCTCAAACATGTAAATTTCCAGCTTTTTCCAGTTGTTTTAACCGATGAAACCAGCACAACTAAGACTTGTTTTATAACCCTCAAAAAATTAATTTTCGTGTTGGAAAAACGTTTCTCTGAAACTGCATTTTTTGGACCTCGTATAATTTTTGAAATTTGGTTATTTAAAATTTCGAAGAATGATTTCGGTTAACGATGTAACTGATGGTGTTAAAAATTTTAAAGATCAATCAGAACCTGACTTGCATAATATAAACATAAATTGAAAAACATAAAAACCGCTTGCGCACAGAATATAGATATAGTATATCAATCGAGCATTCTTGGCATTCAGCCAATTGCAATTCAACATTCAACAGGAGGAGAAAATTCGGTTGCATATATAAATTTAGTTCCACACACCAAAACTGGAAAATTTTTTCATTTTTACGAAAACAGACATTTGTTACAAGCATAGCCTATAACTAGGATTTTCCTCAAGGAAAAAGTGATTGTGACTCGATCAAAAATCAGGTTAGAGCACTAGAAATGCTATTGTTGGGCTTTTTTGGGCGATATTTGGTATTTTTCCGTCTATTCGGTTCAGAGAAAATGAAAAATTAATGTCAGGAATGTATGAACTTTTTTTTTGAAAATGCATAGAAATGCTTATGCATCTCTGAACCGGAAGTTCTACAGCTTCATCCAGAAAATTGATCAGTCTTAAGCTGTATTATTATGTAACTATAGGCCAAAAAATTTGGCTGCACACGCTTCAAAATTTAATAGCAAAATGCAGAAATGAAAATTTGATCTGAACTTGAGAAAATATGGGTGGTAATCACTATTTTTTCACATGAACTTTTTAGAGGCCAAAATTCTTTGAGTCATTTTTGCCGAGCTGTTTTTTGGCTTAGAAACATCTGCATATGCTTCATTTATACTTTTTGGAGCTTGTTTGAATGTTTTTGCAGTCACTAATTTACGACAAATGAAAAAAATAGAATTCTCAAGTGATGAATAACAAAAAATTACAAAACTGCAGCAAAAAAACCCTAATAGTCTAGAAATTAGTGACCATTTTAGCTGAGGTGAACAGACTGTTCAGTGATCATTTTGGCTGATGAGGTGAACAGACTGCACAGGACCTACATACCCTCTCTTCTGGCACGAAGCCCGGGAAGAATTTTCAGATTTACTCAACATAATAACAATGTTGGAAAATAAATCTTTCCAACACACTTTCCATGATTCAAGGTTGAATTTTTCAGCCTAGAATGATGCTAAGACTTGAGAAATGAGCTGATATTTTGAGTCAGTTAACCAGCTAGAAAATTAGTTTGAAGTTAATGCAGTTTCAAAGTTTAGAACAAAAAAGTGAGAATCATAGAAATAATTTTGGCGTGGAGTAAAATTTTTTTTAAATATTTTAGGATGCAGGAAAAATGAATTAGTTTGACATTTATTTTCTAGGCGGCAAAATATTTTAGTCAATTCAATCATTTTCCATACTGACTCAAAATGCAAAAATCATATATGAAGCATACAACTAAAATTCGAAAGCAACAAATATTTTGTACCCTTCAACACAGCTATAATTGAGGGATTGGAGGGATTGCCAGATTGCCCGGACCTAGTGCCCAAATTTGGGGAATCTCCCCTCAACTCGGACAATCGGGCAAAAAATAGTTTTTTGGCCTTTTTCGGTAAAATTTTCTAAATTTTGGGCTTTTTTACTTCTTTAAGACCCCAGGATTTAGGGAAAAACATGACCTCGTAAATGATGTCTTCCAAGTGGCAAAAACTTCAGCCACTGGTCACATACAAGGCTGTTTTGATCATTTTCCAGATGTAGAGTTTATGTTCACAAAATTCAAAAATTATGAAAGACCACAAAAAGATTTTTTCAAATTCTAGATGGCATCAACTATTAAATGCTAACTATTGGGTGATGTGGACATGCTAACAGTCGCGCCTCGGCTGCATTACAGCAAAAAGATCCATTATAATAATAATTATTTACACTGGATAATATATAAGTTTTGACCTTCCAAAACCTAACTTTTTAAATTCTAACTGCCAGAATTTTTTGCCATTTAGCGAAAAAGCTCAACATTTTTTTCTGCATTTCCGATTTTTTAAAATTAGAAACACTGTTTTCCCCATTTGAGGCAAGAAAATTTCGGAGATTGAATAGAAGAATTGCATTTTGGTGCATTTTAGAGGGACCGAATATCGAAATTTTTGATGTGGTTATACCCTTAATAATCATTGTTCTCTATTACCTAGCCGAGGCGTGACTTTTAACATGTCTACCTTCATTTACCATTTAATCTTTAATAGTTATTTAATAGTAACAATACTTGTAAATTATAGACTTCATACTCGAAAATATCAATTTTTCTTCAATTTTACTGAACTGTTCTAGCAATTAAATTATATTTATTTCCATTGACTGTCATCGTTGTTTATTTTTTCTAATGCAAGTAATAAATCCATTCATTCATTCAGTTCAGTTCCCCCCTCAACCCCCCCCCCCCCCAAGTACAGGTATGCTGGGTAAAATATATGAAAGTTTAGGAACAAAAAAATTTTCTTGCAGTCCGCGTCGCGCTGGAAAAATCAACATTTTTTGGGCTCTCACTTGTCATCGTAGAGGCCTTAACGCTCGATTTCTCATATAACTCAAAGTCAATTTACTAATGAATAGTTTGCCTGGGGATTTTTCCGACAATACTTGTAAATTATAGACTTCATACTCAATATCAGAATGTTTTTAAAAGCTAAAAAACACTTGAATAAAGCGTCTATGATCATTTTTAAGCAAAAAAACGACTTGGGAGGTTTAGGAGAAAAATATTGACCCCTTCTCCATTTGGGTAGAAGACAGGCAGGGGAAAAAACGATGATTTGCGATTAGAATTTAAAAACGATTTGGGCAAGAAAACAGTGGTGGGAATTCTAAAGAAATTTGTTTCATTTGGTTCACGACTCATCGCCATGAACTCGCGAAGATCTTATACATTCTAATCTAAATAAAATAGCAGTTTAACAATGAAATAAAAATATTTACAAATACAATGTCTTACATGAGGAAATGAGAAAAACAAACGGCGCTGGCGCTGGAAAAAAGGAACCTCAATGAATTACAGTAATTTTTGCCCCAGCGCAGAGTTCAACAGCCAGAACTCCATCTGCAGTTTGATAAGGGAGACAATATTTTCAAACAGAATTTCGTTCAATTCTGTTCTGTTACCATTGTAGAGCATCGCAAGAGCTTTCGATTGATGTATTTTTATCAAAACTGTACACGCAGTTATCGAGAAAATTCTCATGAAAGAAAGTTATATGTTTTCCATTAGATGACGTCAAACACATGGATGGTCGCATATAGCACAGAGTGGGAATGCCGTGTATTTCATTGAAAAACTTGCTGTGTTTCTCAATTTCATTTTTTGGAAGGTGAACCAGCTTGATATTATTTGATCTTTTGTTGTCATTGTTATCATTAGAGTTGGATTAGCCCTCAGGAAATATTGTGCCCTTTGAAGCATCCTCAACAAATTGGTCTTTTATTTGTTTCTGAATATCTATCAATGGCTTTTCCGCATCCTCCTCCATGATTCGCAGATGCTGGAAACTTTTTCTAGTTTCTTCAAACTTGTAAGTCCTAATGCAAACAGGATTTTAACCCTAGCACTCCCACTCAAAATATGTAAAAAAGTAGCCTAAAAAAAATTGTCACAAAATTTTACCTATTGCACTTAGAATCATAAATTTTCCCCCTAGATGCCCAAGTGTTTGCTGTCATAATAAATAACTCCTTAAGAATGTGATTATGGTGACTGATTATGAAAACTAGAAGTGCTAGCAGAAGCAATATTCTCCCTACTTTTTTCTACGGTATTTTCACTTTGTGAGGAAGATTTTGCGCAAAAAACTCTTTTGTTAGTTTTTCATTATTTTTCTGCATTCATTTTTATAAAATAGCATATTATAATAAAAAATATATGCCATGTCCGGTCTGGCCTCAATATTAATACAAGCTCTTTGAAATTTTCACAAAAATTTATTTTTCAGGAAAATATTTTCTATGCATATTTTCTATGTGTAGCAACATTAGTTTTGACACAGGCTTTATTCATTTCACCTAAGTTTACCTCATTTCAGAGATTTTTATCATTTCTAGTGAATTTTCGTCTGTTTCAACACTTCTTCTCTATGTCAAAAAATGACTATAGGGCCAAGAGGCCTGCAGGTGGAAAGAGGGTCCCACAGGCATTTCATGCAACTCTTTTCCATGAGAACCCTCAATTGGTCCTATGACTTGGGAATAATAAGAAGAAATAGCCCAAGTGTAAGCAGAAGCATTATGTCAGTGTTAGAATAGGGTTGTGAATAGGTATGTGTTCTTGGCGCTAATTGCGAAGGGCTCCAAGGAGCCAGCAGTTGACGAACCTCACCAACTCAGGGCACACACGCAAGCAGGAGGTGGAGGACGTGCTTCAGGCCTTGATAGATGTTAAGATCAAGGCTGCCTTAGAAGGCTTTGGTCAAGGTCCGTGAGTGAGCGCAGCAAAAGATGATCCAAGCATCTCCATGGCATCTTCGACGGCTGAGAATTGAGATCAGGAGGGGATGCTGAGCATCAATGAAGTAGGGACCATGGAGCAGACATCTAAACATAGGCGTAATAGAAGCAGCACGAACGTGTTCCTCCATAGTTTTTAGTTGTTTGTTTTTATTGTCAGTTAAAGCAATAAGCAGTGTTACTGCGTATGTCTTGTTGTTGCTTAGAAAGGGAAAATGATGGAACACCCACCATCACTGTTCACCCTGGATAGGGTTGACAGATATTTTTTAACATAATTTGCATAATTAATATGCAAACTGGTCTGGACATAACAGGTTGGGTTTTTTTTCAAGTCCAGACCGAGAGCTACAGCAGACGGAAGCAGTACTGGTACCTTGAGTAAGTCAGCTCATAGTTGGGACCAGAAATGAGCATCATCTGTCAGTCACAGCACGAGTAGCAAACGGAGAAAGCACACAGGCAAGGCACAGAGGGTGTGAGAATTGGACAAGGCAGAACAGTCTGAATATTCACTTGAGCAAGGTGCAATGTTGTGGCATATATATGTGAAAATAAGCCTGGAGCTCGTATCTATCTATAGGGTGTAGAATAGGGGCAATATGGTACATATCAATGTCACACTAACATTGTCAGTCATTGTGTCTTTAGATATCAGAATCAATTTATTCCAATAATAATACTGCTGGGGAAATGACACTGAAGGAAAGCACCCTAAGGATCAGTGACGGAAAACTGCCAAAAAGAACACCAGGAAGGTTAGAGTTGCACTGGTGAACTATGGGTGTAAGAATGCACACTGAAACTTCTCTTTTGGAACAAAAGGCAAAAGCCAGTCAAGCTCGCTGCCAAATGGCAAGGAAGGAGAACAGAAGGAATGCTCAGGAAAAGAGAGGTGCGCTATGAGCCATAAACCTATAATGTCGTTAGGCCTAACTTGACTGTCATTCAACCAGTCTTGCAACATGGCTTCTTGAGCAGTCCTCAGTGTATTAGTGAGCATCACATTTTAGAAGATGTGATGTGGAGACTAAGGAGTTTCCTCTTCAAGCTCCAAAGTCTGAGAGGCCTGGAGTTTTGGCATGAAAGACCTTACTGAAGGTGTGTGCTCACCACTATAGTCCAGCAACTCCTTGCTGATCTGAGAGAGTGGTAAAAACCCTGAATCTGAGAGAGCCGTTTCCTCTACCCTAGAGTGTAGTGCCAGCCTCAGGTCTGGGAGAGTTTGCATCACCCTGCTTCCCTGGCTTCTTCCATTGCCAGCTGGTGCAGTGACCAGTGTGCTATATTTTCGGTTTTTACTCCTAGGGCCCTTGCATCCCTCTTTTCTCCTGAGCATTCCTTCGCTTCTCCTTCCTTGCCATTCTGCAGCCTGCTTGACTGGCTTCTGCCTTTTGTAGTAAAAGAGGAGTTTGAGTGTGTGTTCTTACGCCCACAGTTCACCAGTGCAACTCTCACCTTCATGGTGTTCTTTTTGGCAGTTTTCCATCACTGATCTTTAGAATACTTTCCATCAGCATCTTTTCTACAGCAGTATTATTATCAGACTAAATTGATTCGGATAACTAAAGACACAATGACTGACACTGTTAGGGTGATACTGATATGTACCATGTTGCCTCTATTTTACATAAGATAAATAGATAAGAGCTATAGAGTTATTTTCACATATATAGGCCACAACATTGCACCTTGCTCAAGTGAGTATTCAGACTGTTCTGCCTTGTCCGATTCTCACACTGGACTCCACCCTCTGTTCCTTGCCTGTGTGGACTCCACCCTCTGTTCCTTGCCTGTGTGCTTTCTTTTTTTACTAGTGCTGTGACCAACACGTGATGCTCACTTCTGGTCTCTCCTATGAGCTTACTCACTCAAAGTACCAGTACTGCCCCTGTCTGCTGTAGCTCTCAGTCTGGACTTAAAAAAAATCCCAACCTGTTAAGTCCAGACCTCTTTGCATATTAATTATGCAAATTAGTTTAGAAAAACATCTGTCCACCCTATCCTGGGTGAACAGTGATTTTTGGTGTTCCATCATTTTCCTTTTCTAAGCAACAACAAGATATATCCAGTAAAACTGACTATGAAGGAGCACCTATGTCCTCCTTCTATCAACCCTATGTTAGACGTTTTGGCTGCTCCGTGGCTCCTAGTTGGTCAACACTCAGTGTCACATCCTGATCTCCATCCCCAGCAGTCGATGATGCAGTGGGAGAAGCTCAGATCATCTTTTGCCACCCTTACACACAGCCCTTGACCAGCGCCTTCCAAGGCAGCCTTGATCTTGATGTCTATCAAGGCCTGAAGTGCATTGTCCACCTCCTGTTTGCTGGGGTGCCCAGGGTTGCCAGCCTTTGTCAACTGTTGGTTCCTTTGAGCCCTTTGCAATTTGCGCCTGGAACATATAACTATTCACAACCCCGTTCTAGCACTGACATAATGCTTCTGCTCATACTCGCTCTATTTCTTGTTCCATTTGTCCTAAGTCGTAGGTTTTTGTTACGCCTACTGGACTCTTGGTCCTATAGTCATTTTTTGAATTAGAGGAAGAAGTGTTGGAGCAGACAAAAATTCACTAAAACTGATAAAAAAACTCTGAAATGAGGTAAACTTTAGTGGAATGAATAAAGCCTGTGTCAAAACTAATATTGCTACACATGGAAAATTTTCATAGGAAATATTTTCCTGAAAAATCAATTCTTGGGTACAGAAAGTACTGATCATTTTTTGAAGCATCAACTCTAAGGATTCAATGTGGACAATACTTCTGAGTTAATTGCTGAATTTCCAACTTGATTTTGAACTAAAAGTTGCAAAAAACATGAGTGAAGATTAGTTTTTTATGCTGAATCCAAAATTAGACTGTCAACAATAGAGAGGGACCATGAAAAAAGTTATTCAGTGGTCAAGTTACTTCAGATGAACAGGTACAAATATGCACATTTTTCTTGAATTCCAGAAATTTTTTTCTGTTTTCTGCTAAAATGTAGTGTTTTTGATGCTGATTTAAAAAGTACATTATTCTCAAAAGTTGATTCACTAGACCAAGAGTTATTTAAAATAATTATAAAGTTGTGAATATCATTTTAATGCTATAAATCTAATAATCTAATCAATTTTTGATTTTGTTTTTAATCAAATACAAGTATTTTTCTTTGTTTTTAATCAAATAGACGTATTTTTCATGCTTATTATAGAAATATTCATTTTTCAGATTGAGCAACAAAGGTCCCTAGTTGCACTTTGACACTGCAACACCAAAAACTTAGCATATTCTGGGGATTTTAAATAAATTTTTTGTCATAACATCATGTCTTTTGAGCTAACTCTGAGGAAGTCTAATTACAGAATTTTGATTAGGGAGATGCAGACAGCCACATATTCAACAACTCACCACCCAATTTTTTCCATGTTCATACTTCAATACAGTCTCAACTGTATGCTGATTGAGATTATTGTTAACGAGAACAAATCAATTAAAAATCAAAACACAATAAACAACAATTAAAATAAACAATATGAGCAATGAATAAAATTAAAGCAAATCAAAATATACAGTACATCTATCAGCCTTCGACCTCTTCAGAACACTGCAAACTGAAATGATAATAGTCTATTCCTACAGGGTTAAGCAAATTATTGAACAACACAGCTATGTATTCTACTTGGAATCACAATCCGTCAGAGGACTATCTGATGCGTAGTGACACTATGGATATGCATGTGCACCAAGCATCAGAATGCATACTTAAGAGGTCACCAAGCATGAGAAGAATCCCTGACCCTCAGTGTAGCATTCCGTACTTTGGAAAATGGGGCCTCAAAACCAATAAACCATGTGTCAGAGGTGACACTCAACACTATCAGCTGACACATAGTGTTGATCCAAGCAACAACTTCAAACTTCAATAACTCAATCAATTTTACAGCTAGAGCGTTCAAACTAGCTCCATTCGATCAAGCTGCTCAAAAAAATGCAAATCAAAATATACAATACATCTTTTAGCCTATGACCTCTCCGGAACACTGCAAACTGAAATGACAATAGTCTGTTAGTAAAGGGTTAAGCAAATTATTAAACAATACAGCTATGTATTCTACTTGGAACTGCTCCACTTTTCAATGATATGATTTTCAAAGTTTATGATAACTTATAAAAAGGAAAATGCCAAAAGTTTTCTGATGAATTTTGCAGTATACTTTTATCACTGAAAGACTGAAATCTATTTGAATCAAGATTTCATATTGTACTAACTAGGGTTTCTTCCGAAATGCACATTCTACTTGTTTCCTCATTTGACCACATATTGGATTTCCATGTCTCATCCTTAAAAACTCATGTGAATAATTTGACCAGTCAATATCCCATTGGAAAGTTACAAACTCTGAAAGCTATGTCTCACACATCAGATAACACAATCTTCCTTCTTTTTGGCCTGATTGAATTTTAAAATTTGAATAAATTGTTTTTGAAATTATATTCATAGATGGTTTTACATGAAAGTGTTTAAGGACGTACCTACCATCTAGATTAATCGCTTGGCTAGACATAATCCGAAAATGATTGAAACTTAATTTTATGGGGCGAAGGAATCATCTGAAACAACCTGCGAATTTTCATCCTGAACAAATAGTGACTTTACCGCATTCAAAGTTGCCACTTTTTCCTATAATGTCCATGCGCTGCATAATAAATTGAACATCTTAAATTTAAAAAATGTCTTGTAATATATAAAATCAATTCAATAGTGAGAAATGGCATTAAATGGCAAAAAACAGTA
Source organism: Romanomermis culicivorax (assembly GCA_963922205.1). Classification (NCBI taxonomy): domain Eukaryota; kingdom Metazoa; phylum Nematoda; class Enoplea; order Mermithida; family Mermithidae; genus Romanomermis; species Romanomermis culicivorax. The sequence continues at coordinate 1,087,230 of CAWUHX010000086.1, forward strand.
TATAAGAAAAATGGCAACAAAAAATGAAATTTTTAATGGCTCTAAATAAAAATAATCACAAATCTACAACGTCCAGGGCAGTGGCAGGATCAACAGTCCCATCATTGTTAGTAATGTTTTGGACCTGTGAAAAATGCGCAAAAAAACTATGCTCAATATAAAAAAAACTATGCTCTATACAAACATAAATAAAACATAAAAGCCAAAAATTAAAGAAATTTCAAGAAACTTTATTGACTTTTTTTTCAAACATTTTTCCGAAAAGTTTCCAGTACCACTTGCCACAGTTTTCTTTCTGCAGCCTCTCTGATTCCATGCTACCTATTTTCAACACCTAGATTTGTGAAAAAAGAGTATAATGATTTAAAAATATTTGGTTCTCACTATGTACCACAGATGTCTCGTTGAATGCATATTCTCCCTCTGAATTAGCCTGTAAAAAGAATTGATTTATTGTTAATGTCTTTTCCCTGATTAGTTCTATTACTGCCTTGGATTTGTTTTTATTTTCCTCTGTATCTAAGTTAGATATTTCTGTCTTTCTTCCTGGATCACCCTGTAAAATTAAAAAAATTTTCAATGAGTCCTCATCTAAGTTTTTATTTTCTTAACCTCTAAGGTGATGGTTTTCAAGTGATGTATTTGCTTTGTTGGCATCAAAACGCTGTTTTCTTCATGATAATAATCAGGGATACATGTGTTTTTGATTATAGAGATTGAACCAAAAGTTCATCTATCATTAATTGTTATATGTAGGTTGTATTGACTTTTCTGTTTCTAACTTGCATATTTACGGGTCGCTATCACTGAGTCCAATCTTCTGTTCCGAATGGATTTTTTGTTGCAGAGTGCAACCTGAAGCCTCAGGACTGTTTTGGTTACATTTTAGGATTTCCCATTCCAAAATTCATTCTCATGCATTTTAAAATGAAAAATCCTGAAAAGATTCCGGCAGCTAGTACTGGATTTTAAATAATTTCTAGTTGACAGTTGAGAAATTTTGTTCTATCTTATGGTTACAGCTTTTAAACATCAATACATAATAGATAAATGTTTGCACTTGTATTTCTTGATATAATTGAATAGAATTAAGATTTTTCTTTATCCTTTTCTTAAATTTTGTTTGCAGTATTTAGACATTTTTGTGTTTCATGAACATAACTTCTTCCCATTTGGAATATGATTCAGGCATTATCAGTGTGGAAGAATGATATATAATATTTCCACTCGAGGAATGAAAAACATTGGTTGAGTGCCTAACTTTAATATATTGCCCCACTGTGAAGTCACTGAATTCGATGAAAAAGTAATTTTTTTATCCAGCAAATTAATATTGAAAAAATTCATTTCCCTACATTTTAGAATATCAAAATTTTGAAATTTTTCTGGCTCCAAGTGCCGGAATAAAAAATTTCCAACTAAAAGATGGTATACCTGCAGTTGAATTCTTTGCCACTTCGATTCTCATGCATTATATAAATGACGAGGTTCCTACACAACCTGGGAAACTCAGGGGGCTTTTTTCAGCACTTGGGAAACCTGATAAACCTGGGAAACTTGGGGATTTTTTTCTTGGGCCACATGTTCATACTAAAGGCCCAGCACTTATTGTATGACTACATAAGGTGGGAGGGGGGTTTGTTAAAAATTTTTTTTTTTGATTTTTTTGTTTAAGTTTTATATCTTTGCTGCTTATAAATTGTTGAACAGCAGTTAAAAAATTTGATATAAACGTTGATAATAATTAACAATCGGTGATAAAAAAAGATCCCTAATCTGCAGTTTCAGTAGAATGTGCTGAAAAATTAATTTTCCGACACTTTAGAGGCCTGGAAATCAAAATTTTTCGATGCTAGGCACCAAACAAGTTACTCTAGCCAGAATTTTGATTTCTTGCCCAAAACTCAAGAAATTCAATTGGAAAGTAACTTTTGATCATTTTTCTAATGAAATTGAGCAAATTTATTAATTTTAGAGTGAGCAGCCAAAAATTAATCTGTGTAATCAAACTCCTCCCCAAGTTACAGATCAACCTGGCTTATTTCTACAGAATGCTACAGAAATGGGAGGATTGTATGGAAATTATTTTTGCTAGGATTCTGTGTCATATTGATCAACCAGTTGAGAAAAAGAAAACCTTGGTTTGCACTCCTGATCAATTTTTCAGTTCAAAGGAGAGCATTTTGGACCAGGAACTGAGAGATATTCTGGATTTTTATCACTAGAAAAAACAAGTTGTTCTTGCTTCGGTTTATATGTTTTTCTGAACAAAAAATCTGGAATAGGGTTTTCTTTTGTAGCACAATGCTAATAGAATTGAGCCTGTGCTAATGAAAGTTTTAGTCTTGCAAAGAGAAAGTAATACAAATCAGGGAGTGTTAGTGGCTGTGCTGATGGGACTCTTGCTAAAAAAGAACCATGAGTAGGTACCATGAAGCCTGTCTAAATGAGCTATTTAATTAATATTTAGTATAACAACACTCATCTTTCAAAGTTTTGTGAATATGTCATGTTAAACATTTCTTGGCATTTCAAGCTTTGTTTTGTGCTTATATCGTGATGTCACAGCCTAAATTGACCAAAAATGTAGGTAATCAGTTGATATTTTCCCCCCTATTTTCGTCTTAAATAAATGACCTGACTGAAAATCCAAATGATTCTGCCCTACAAAAATTCCGTTTTATGCCTTGCGCTACGTTTATACATAATGTAACACAACCTTGTAATTTCACATACTAAAATTATTATGAATCCGCCTCCTCTTAGAACGAACTTTCAGGAAGTTTTACCTAAAAACTTTTGATAGAATCATAATTAAAGATACTTTTCATTGCACTAATTTACATAGAAATCATGCCTACCTTTTGGTGGGATAAGAAAAACTGATGAAGAAAATGGTTCACAGGATTTGAAAAAAATAAGATGTTGGGAGAATTCAAGTATTCCTATAGAATCGGTGAAGAAGTTATATTTTTCTTCAATTTCCAGCAAAGTATCTTTTTGCATATATAAACCACATTTCTTGTTTATTTTTCATTCGGTTTTCGCTCCCTTCCCTTTTCACATTTCCTCGACGGACCACTGTCTTTCCCTTTTGCTATCCCATCTGTCTGCCTATAATTTCTGGCTGTTCCAATATTTTCTGCTTGTTTTACATCATTATTCTATTGCATATGCTATCGTCTTTTTATATTTGGTCTATAAAACTATTCTGTATGTTTTACATATAAACGTCCTCAATAAATTATGAAACCCAAATCGGTCCAATCGTCTTTTGAGTTCATGGGAAATATAGAAACGTCCATCCCAACTGATATATAACTTAGAATCGTTCCTTCTCATCATTTATCAAATACCATCTCCAGTCGACTACATTAAAACAATCAAAGTCCAAATACTCATTTCAATTTCCCATCGTTCTCGGTTCTACGGTTCATAAGACTTGAGTGTAGAATTGGTTCAATTCTTAAATTGCACACATTCTGAAATCACTCTGTCATTTTTTCACAGAATAAAAACTGCAGGTAAGTTTCTCATTTCAAACAGCCTTGCAGTAAATAAATGTTCGATCATGCCATTCCTGCTACAGTAACCTGTAATCTATGTAATACAAACCCCATACCAAAAACCTTACATTTTCTGAAAATGACTAAAATATATCTGATCTATTGATTGGATTAAATTTTTGAAAAACGTGCAAGTTTTATTTGCTCTCATGTGTGAAGGACGACTTATACGTCATCACTTTGTTTTGCTTGCACATGATTCTTTTGATGACATGTTGCAGTCTTTTCATGAAAACTGTACTATATGTGGCTATGTGGCCCTAATGAAAGATTTCCAACGGCCAATTAGAATATCACAAAGAGATCAGGTTGGATAAAAAATAGCTGCAATGACAGCTTTGAGACCACAAGAAGAGCAAGTCATGGGATATAATTTGTTGTATAATACAAATGCCCATCAAATTTCTATGGAAAAAAATTGAATTTGCACCTTTGATCATCAAATCAAAAAAAAATTCAAATTTTAAAATTTGAATCAAATTTTAATCGATTTTCAAAGTTTTTGATTTCTGATCAAGAAATCACTAAATTTTCACATTTTTTTCTCAAAAACCCAAGATTAAAATTGAATTTTGATCATTTTTCAGTGAAAAAAATCATTACGTTTTGGAATTTAATGATTAGTGTTGAGGAATAAAGTTCTGAAATGTCAGCTGCTAACAGTTGTCAATTCTTCAATTTCTAATTTTTTTAATTTCATTAAAATTTGACATTGTTTTTAATTTAAATTTTTTTGAAATTCTAGAAAATAATTTTTAAAATTTCTGATCATTTTCCAATTTAATTCCAATTTTTAAAAAAATTGAAATTTCTAACCTTTTACCTAAATTTTGTTTCACAATTTCCGATGAAAAAGTTTTTCATCCAAATGGTCAATCTTTCTTGTATTGCTTCATTTTCTACCTTGAATTTTCATTATTATTGTCACTTTCTACCAATTTTTTCTTTTCCAAATGTAAATGAGGTATTTTTTTAAATTTTTTGAAAATTTTTCCCAGATCACCATGGTCCAAAGTCCTCAAAACTCCAAAATACTCAAATTTTGTTGTACTTATGGCTTCAAAAAAATAATTTGTTGTCATATAATGCACTGTGCAACAGGATTTCACATTTTATTAATTAAAAAGTTTGACACATTCTTATGCTAAAACTGATTAAATATGTGGAAAGGTTCACCATCAGGCTACCTCTGATTTGAGTTCTCCATTTTAGACCATCCCAGCTGGAAAACTTTCCCCATGCATCACTGTAGTCAAAAATATGGGGCGTTTATTCGACATTTAAGTACCATACTGCCACAAATTTTAATTTTCAATTTTAATTTCCTTAACTTTGTTTATTTGAAATTTTAAAACTTTTCAATTAAATTTTTTAATTGTAAATTTTAAAATATTTCAATTAAATTTTTTAATTGTAAATTTTAAAATTTTCTGATTTTAAAATTTTTCATTATGTTTGAAATTGAAATTAATTAAATTTTTAGAACGTTAATTTAAAAAAAATGCTGGAATCAATAAACAAAAACAGCAAATCTAGCGTTTTGTTAAGAACAAACATGGCTACAGTTGCCTAAAGTGGGCAAATTTCGCCAAAATATGAAAAAATCTGTCGTTGACTACTCCATCTTATCTAGTTCCCAAATTATCAGTTTTTGATGATTTCACTTCATTTTGCATTCAAATTACTGGAAAATGTAACTAGGATTATGCCCTGGCTAAATGCTTTATACATTTGATGAGTAGCTTGTAGCTTTCTGGATCTCTAAAAAGTACAGAAGGCTTGTACTTTGTTCCCCATGTCAGGAAAGCCATCCATTCCTGATCAGGAAGATGTCAGGAACACCTCTCCTAATCAGGTTGGGAATGCTGCCCAGATCCTGATTTCAGGATTATGGATTGTGTCAGTATCAAAAATTTGGGGAACGAACTTTCCTGACTAAGCAAAGGTTGGTTTTTCGAAACCACCCGATGTCAGTGGGAGAGTTTATTCCTACATGAGCCATTTTTTTGACCACTTACAACGGTGACTCTAAGCTCCCGAAAATAAGCCATTTGGAAGAGTCCGATGTGGAGAATTTCCAAAAAATTCAATTTTTTTGAAATCTTTATCATCAGCTTGCAATTCTAGATGATAAATATATGAGAAAATTTGAATTTTCCAATTCAATTTTGACATGTTTCATTACTTTGGGAATAAATTCTTGCAAAAAAGAAACACTGGTACTTGCCAGCATCTGTTTTTCTGCATGAGAAACCTTATACTTTTGGTCAGAAAAAAGTCAATTTTTTGATGAAAAATGTAAACTTCTAGGCAAAACATGATCTAAAAGGTTCACTTTCTTCATGCTTTGCACTGTGAAAACACATTTTACACTTTTTAGACAAAGATTACTGTTTTTTGAACAATTTTTTAGATTTTTTGCAGTTTTTCTCAAGTATTGTATTTTTAGTCCATAGTGTTTATTGAATGTGATCTTTCTGGAGTACCGTAGCTTTTTATGAATTGAAGTAAAATAACACATTGTTAAAATAGATAAATTGTTGCCTTTTTCAAAAAATTAAAAAATGATTAATTAAAATAACACTCTAAAATTAGGCTAGTTTAAAACTGTTTCATAATTTTTTTTTTAATTTAGGGGCTTCGAATCAAATGGTCCTTTTTAAACTACATTGCATTGTCATACCCTTTTCTATCCTCTGATGCCAGGTACTTTTTGTAATGTTAACCACGTTGATCTATCATTTGTTTGCAATAGATACAACGACGATCACAGCACTAATAAACAACAGGATTTTGAAATTCATTGAATGTTATTCCATTACATCATTTTTCTCTCAGACTCCAACTTTTTGTTTTGTGTGATCAATTCAGATTTGTTCAATTCATCACTGCTATTTGCAAAAAAGGGATTCTTTATTGCATCATCCTCACTATCACTAGAAAAAAAGAATCCATTCACACCTCTGTTTTTCAATTTCATTAGAACCTCACATTGATAACTCATTCAATGTTCTCCTTTGGTGGCTTGGTAAATTCAGGGCCAGCGGCATGCCTAGCATTCAAACTGATTTCTATAATCATGAATTTGTTATGTTTAATCACAAATAATTCTTACGATTCCTCCCACCTCAACATACAAATTTCACATGTGTAACTGGTTCAGTTGCAATGTTTAAGGGGTTTACATAGTGATGCTTAACAAGCCTATTTGAATGGATAACAAGTTTTTCTCAGTGTTTAACAAGTTTGTCCAATGCAGAATATATGTAGGAAAAAAACTAATACCCTTGTGTTCATTTCAACCAGAGAAAAATTAGTGTAACAAGTGGTCTCAGTACTTTAAAGTTTTTTGAAGTTGTGTAACATCTCTAGATAATACTGTTAAATCATGTAAGTTGTCCATATCAAAGTGTTGACTTGTGTAATTAGTTCAGATTACATGGATGATTTGTGTAACAAGTTCATATCATGAATCAACCAAACTCAAAACTTGTTTAACAAGTTCAGACTGGTAAGACACTTTTACTTTGACAAGTTTAACAGGTGCATACAGTTGTACATACTTGTGTAAGAGGTTAAATGGTAGTTAGGGACTTATTAAGTAATGTATAACAAATTAGAATGATCAAAATTGATCTAGATCAATTAAGTAACATGTTTAATTGGAACTTTGACACCACAATTGTAATTGTAACAAGCTTAGAAAAATGTGTAACAAGTTTAGGAAAAAGTGTAACAAGTTCTGAAGAGCGTGTAACAGGTCATGATGATTTGCATCATTTCATGATGTGCCTGTGTAATTAGTTTAGATTGTACTTTGAGAGAGGATGTAGTCACCATATAAATGACAGAGAAAAGTTGGGGGAGCCCAAGCAGGCACACAGCCAGGATTTTTTTTGAGGGTATAAGACCGAAAATTTAGATTTTTTGGGGAAATAAGGCAAATGATGTATTTTTTATGTATCTCAATGCTTTCTATTGAATTTGTGCACATAGACCTCTATTAAGCATAACCAGTCAATCCTATGATTATTTACTGCTAAATCATTTATAATTTTTTCGACATTTGCCTTCTGAATGAAGTGAATGATAAATAACACCAAATTCGAGCATCACTCTTCAGTCATGATGGAACAAGAACAGGTTTTAAGATGTTTTAACCTTGAAAGAGATCATTCAAATGATGGAGCTGTGACAGGAAAGCTTCCAAAATCAAAATAAACATGTGATATTTATAATATAGGGCTAATCAATCAAGGTCGTTTTGAACTAATATTTCGAACAGTAAAAAGGCTGAAAGGAATAAATTGTTCAGTGGGTAGCATCCAAAAATTTTGATTTGGAGCTTCTAAAATGTCTAAAAATGCATATTTGTTGACAGATGCTTAATTTTATGTCTTCTGAGCTTTTTTACATTCGAATACATCTGGAGCCAGGAGTCATAATTATACATCAATCAAAATGGACTGTTCTTAAATGTTCATTGCTTCATTCAAATATCAGTAATTCGCGAAAACTTTTCCATTTGTATATTTTAGAATGCTAGAAAACAAATCTTTTCAACATTTATTTTTTTGATGAAAAGTCTAAATTTTAAATGAATTAAAAAACAACTTTCAAAAAAACCTCTAAAACTCGAAAAGTAGGCAAGCAACCAAAAATTTGGAATCTTCAACCAACAAGAACTTGTAGATTTGTTACATGCTGGAAACATTTTCAGCTCCACGTTTAAAATTATAGTTACAAAAAGATAGAAAAATGCAAACTTTGATGTCTAAAATGTGCACAAAATTCATCATTTTCATGTCAAAATCACCCCACATATTTTCACTACTTCAAAATCCTTTTCCCACAAAAGGTTTGATTTGTGAAAAAACAGTGGAATGATCAATCCGAAGAATTATACAATGAAATCCAGCAGGAAGTTTCGGTGTTTTGCTTATTTTAGAGCCTGCAGACAACTTACTTTAAATCTAAAATTGAATGAAATTAACTATAATTGAAGTAGGAACCAAAATTGCTCCTAGACAAGAAACTCCAGGAGCGATTTTAAATTTTCCGGGGACCAGGCCCCTAATACGACTAAAAAAGCAAAAATACAAAAAGTCTATGTTCCCTAAAGTCGAAAAATCTTAAGGATCATGAAAAGATTCTGGAGAAATAATTTTCATCAAATACATAACACCAATGCAAGAAGATCAAACATTTGTCCATAATATGTTGACACTTGAAACATATAAGCATACATTACCATGATAGTTTCTATTTGTGTGCTAGAAATAATACCAAAAGAATTATAAATCATTTTAAAGCCCACACGTAGCACCATAAAGTTTTTAGCATTTCTTATTTTCAAATGCATAAAAATCTACTTTACTGTAAATGAGGTGTTCTGCCGCAAATTTCTTGCAAATTCCTTGCACACAACTTTATGTTTCACCCTGATGAGATTCATTGACCCCTGGACCCCTCCTGGCTAGGCGCTTGCCCAAGCTCTGTGGAAGGAGGCTAGAAACTTTGCAGCTATGTGGGCATTATAGTAGGTTCAAATCCCAACAACTCCAAATTTTTTCTGTTATGCTGGATCAAGCTTACCATATATAACATGTATTATAGCATATATTTTATTATATAGTTGAATTTTTTTATTTTCATCGAACGATTTTCATTTGAGTCTGTCATCTTTTCACCAATGTGTAAACTTCTTACACAAAACAGAATTATATAACATTGATTTTTGTACATTGTATTTACATATTTTCACATTAGGATTACAGTTTGGGAATGGAGTGAAATGTATCAACTTCATTTTATGCAATCATTGTTTATATACAGGAAAAGTTTGATCAAAAGTATGAATTATTCCAATCTTTTATACATCAGTAATTGTACAATTTTCAACATTGCACCAACGAATTGGTTCATAAGCTCATGTAATCCGTTGATAGAATACTGTGTAACAGGTTTAGATAACATGCTTGAATAGATAAAACTGTGCAGAGGACCATTTTATACAGGAGTTTCCAAAAAAGACAATGTTTTCTGCATTGCTAACATTATTTTTTCATTCAGCTGAACCAAAAAATCAGAATTGAATTAATCTACTTCAGATAGCTTTCAGCAGAAATGAAAAATCATTTGGTTGAATTCTCAAATTTTAAGTTGTTTTCATCAAGCTTTAAAAGTTGCTTTTCCATGAAAAGTTATTTTGGTCTTTTTTCTTCATATGGATCTACCTGGTAGAAGCCCAATCCATTAGAGCTCATGAATATTAATGAAGGTCCATGGGCCTTTTTTGGGCAAATAAAAAAAGAGTCATTTTAGTTGAAAAACCTTTTAGTGTGCACTATTTTTGGAGAAGTTGTTCCTGAAAATGAACAGATCCAACGTTTTGAAGGAGCCACAGAAATTGAAAAAGTAAGTAAGTTTATTGTGTGTAATCTGGATAGCCCAGAAAAATTCTTTCGACACTGGATAGTTTTAATGATTTTTTCAAACAATTACACTAGTAAACATATACACTTAAATTTATTGACATAAAAACAAAGATTATTGAGAAAACATCATTCTTTTCCTGTTTTAATGCAATCGGCCCGGTCATACCTTAAGCATATGAAGAATAGAATAAATTTACAGCAAGCATATCATATTTTACTTCCAGACGTTGTGTAAATTGCCAGCTGGCCAACGAATCATTGTTGTCTCTGTATTGCCGCTGTAAAAATGCAAAACCTAAGTTGCTCAAGTCACACCTAAAGAGTTCAAAGTGATTGATCATAGAACCTCATTCTTCCATTTCAAATCTAATGATTGTATAATTGAGCATTTTGTTGCTGGCTTCGTCTTTTAATCAGATGATGTATCAATATGTAGTCTTGGGTCCCTGAAAAAAGAAATTAATGTCACCCAATGTCATCTTCGGACAGGATATTATAACTCTGCAAATCTGTGTATATTTCCCGAAAAATTCAATTTCTGAGCCATCTTCCTTTTTGAATTGAATGCTTTCTGCTTCCATTATCCTTAAAAAATGTAGGAAAGATAAGTGATTAAGCTTAAATTGATAAAGATGTAGTAAATTGATCAAAATTATATCCTGAATGAACAACTTGTGTATGTTAAAAACCAAAAGATTAAAACAATATTTATTTTGTACATTCTTTACAAATGAGGATCATTTCTTTGTTTCACTGTCCTGAAAAAAACATAGGTATGAGAAGATATCAATATGAGAAAACTATATGTTCAGAGAATATGTTCCATGATCTGAATCCCACAAAAAAGTGAGTAGGCTGATTTACCTCCTTTGTTTTTTTTCTTCTTTTTCTTCTTTTTTTCTTCAATGTTTGATTGTTGACCTAATGGATTGATTCAATGTTGTTGTAAACATCGATTTGGGCAGGTTCAGTGCTACATTCCAGATCAATGTTACTAGGTCCAACTTCACGTACCTGTGAAACCTAAAATCTCTTGAATTCAGAGCGTGCTCAATGTTGTAAAAATACTCACTAATACATTTGTTTCAACTTGTAGTTGAAATTCATCATCTACACCACTGATTACCTCCTAGAAAAATGAAATATAAACCCCTTTTTCCTCTTTAGGTGAAGGGAATACCCATGGCTCTTGTCTATCAAGGTGAATCTGGAAATCAAATTCATCGCTGGAACGGGCCTAAAAATTGGTGCAGATCACTTTTACAACGAATGATGCCGCAACACAAAAGTCTGTGACTGAAACAGGCTCACTAAGGATGGATGGTATCAGGAAGAGGATGAGATGTCTCCATTGGACATTGGTCAAGTAATGCAACAACGTATTTAGTACACGAGGACAAACCATATTTACCTCCCATTTACTTATTCTGATGGCTCATAGCATTTCTTGTTCCTGGAAAAGGTAAACTTGTTACATTTTTTGATTGTGTTGCTGAATTATATTGTGTATGTCCACTAGATAGTCAACTACTTAATAATATCTGACAATTTGAAGGTCATAAATAATTTTATTTGAAAATCAACCCCTCTGTCCTGATCAGGAATTGGTGTGTGATGTTGGAAATATTGTCAGGAAACTCCGAGACTAGTTTATCTGTTTGTATTGTAGTGCTTCAAAAATATGTCAACAGGGACTGCTAACGTGGGAGAATTTAGGAGATATCCATGATTCAAATATCTTCAAGTGTATTCTTACTGGGATTAGTTCATCGAGGCTTTCAAATCTAATGTGGTGGCATCGGAATTTTGTTGTCCTCTTCAAAAACCTTTCTGCTGCTATTTTCCATGAGTTTTGATAGAATGGGTCACCTTTACCATTCAAACTGAGCTTATTGTCCATTTCCTTGGTCCATGGCAATTCACCATCATCGAGATGGGATAAGCCACAAACAGATTTATCATAATCAAATTTCACCAATTTTTTCGATTTTTTCTATCCGGTCTTTGGATAAACCTGGTTGATCATCTGTTGTGTTAACAACTACAGACATGTCACAAACTTTCTGCTCAAGTTCGATTTCTTTCTCTCCCTCGTGTAATATGTCTGCAGTCATCAATTCCTCGATAATTCAGGCAGACGCTTCATTGGTTTCTTCTACAACACGTAGTGTGTAGTAGGATCAGACTATAAGGTTTAGTTCTTTCCATCTGAAACATAATAATGCTATTGTTCACTACTGTCAGTATATAATGATAAGTTTCATGAAGTTTCACCGGTCCTAGATGTTGGCGGCAACCTTGGATGTGTGGTTTGGACAATGGTTGTCAACGTCTATTAAACCCTCCTCAACAGCATCAAACTGATCCCATAATCTTTGGACCGCTGAAGTGGCACTGCACCGACAAACAAATAGTGCAAATTTTGACAGAATTCAAAAACTTAGGGAGCTTAACTGATAACATCTAGTGTCTCAGCCTCTCATTGCTTTTTTTTGTTGCAAAGACTCACCATAGTCGTTTAAACGGCCTCTGATATATTTTTTGAAATTGGTTTCATCGAAAAGCTCACAATGCTGTTTGGGGAACAGTCTATGAGCTCATTCTGTTTGGCTGCTTCCTGTTAGATGCGTTGATAGGCATCAAAAAATAGTTTGTCATCAAGGCTCATCACAATTACATTCAAACCATTTTTGGCATAGGGGAGAACCATCAGATTGAATGTCTGCTGGTTCTCAAAATCATATTTGATAACATGCGGGAGCATGGATTTGATGCAAGTCTCTGGATGGGCACTGTTTGAAAACACAATTCAGGCAATTGTATAATACAGGACAAAATTATAGTCATGGTGACTGATAACTTCTGTGTCCTCTACTATTTTGAAAAATTTTTGTTGGACAACTGTTAACCTCATGAAAACCATGCAGTCCTTGTATGGCTTTAAGTGTAGGTTCGTTCCTATTCCAAAACATCTTTTGAATCTAAAAAAAATTGTATGCAACACCTTAAACTTTTGGTTTTTCATATAAGTGCTGTTGATCATGGCGTGCTGCCCATTCCAGTGCCTCTTTCAAAGTTGGAAACTCTTTGTTGAAGGGCCATAAAGGCCAAAAAAACATGGGCTTTGAATCCCTTTCCAAACTTTCTTTTGTTTGGAAAATAGCGCAGAAACATTGCAAGATATTTCAAATAGCTATGGGCATTTTCATTGCTAGTTACCTGGATGAGTTTTGATACTGATTATTTACAGATTATTAAGAAGAATGAAATCTCTCTGTTAAATCGAGCCTACCATCAATGATTTGTTCAATTCCCAGGGTGCCATGGCTTTGGCAGCAAACCACTAAAATCATGGAAACATGATTTCTATAATTGTCTGCGTTTGTTTTTGCAGACAGTTTAGGGTATGATGCCAAATTTTCATGCTATCTTACCAATCTTCCCAATCATGCTATCTTCACAAAATAGCAGACACTGCCCACTTTCTATTTTCTGGCGGAGGCCCATCTCCTCCATTCTGGTCCAGACATTTTTGTCCATTCCTTTGATGTCACAGGGGACAGGCACTTCCATGGCCCTTCAGTCAGAGGTTTATTTTTTGATGGTATTCCTGAGCCAACAATGCTCATTATAGTGCTGAGTAGGTTAAAATTTGTTTCATCCATCGAAGCTATATTTTAAATTTTCCTCTTCAGTTTCTCAGGCTTTGCAAAGTGTATTGATAGCTACTTGGAAGTTGTGCTGAATATATTACAGTCCTCCAGCACAATGGTTCAATACTGCAAATCTTTGATATGTTTCATTGGCTAGCTCAAAAGTGAGAATGATCCAGAGGATCCCTTTTATTCCCAAATTATTGAAGCAAAGCCAATTAGAGAAACAGTCAAACTTGTCAGAAAGTAGTCAAAAATCAGTGCATGGACACTGTTTTTTGTCAATTAAAGGTCAGAAGCAATCAAAAACCCTCATGCTCCTCTAGTGAGCTATCCCCATTGTTTGGCCTTTGTTCACTCTTGCAAGATCCAACAAATGTTTCAGGATATTGTATCATGCCCAATGCTGATGGTTAAAAACGACAACAACTTCGTTTTATTTTAGGTAATGACCTGCATTTTGTTTCGAAATGCAGCCATACCTGAGGTGGCATACAAGTTGCAGCTCAAGTATGTCCAATTGACTAATTATAAAGGTTCCATGTATATCATGATAAAAATTCTGAATGCCAAATCAAAAATAACCATGAATGTGCTAATGGAAGAAAAAGCCAACTACTATCCAGAGTATCAAGATTACCATGCCAGGTTGGTGACACAAACTGAAAATCCAGACAAATCTGAAATTTGTTTCATCAATTTTGAAATCAAGCTGCTGACGGCACATATCTCCAGTAGACCAAAGTGGTCATGGTGAGTTTTTTCAGAAAAACATGACATTTTTCAAATTTGTCAAGGATTTATGATGATTACAGAAATGTAATGGTTTCCCTGAGCTCACTTTTTAGGACAATTGCTGATCAAGCATAACTGTTTCCGGTCATGAGTTTTTTGACGAGATTGGCAATTTGGAATCCAGAAAATATGAAATTCGCCAAAATACAAAGGGACACATGGCAAAAAAGAGTTTGTTTGGGCTATCCAGATTACACACACTAAAACTTACTTTTTTAATTTCTGTGGTTCCTTCAAAACTTTTGAAGTTCTTCATTTTCAGGAAAAACTTCTGCAAAAATAGTGCACACTAAAAGGTTTTTCAACTAAAATGACTCCTTTTCTTTTTTGCCCAAGAAAAGGCCCAGGGACCTTCATTAATATTCATGAGCTCTAATGGATCACCCTTCTACCAGGTAGGTCCATATGAAGAAAAACGACGAAAATAACTTTTCATGGAAAAACAACTTTTGAAGCTTGATTAAAACAACTTAAAATTTGAGAATTCAACAAAGTGATTTTTCAACTTTTCCTGTATATAAACAACTATTGCATAAAATGAAAATAATAGATTTCACTCCATTCCCAAACTGTAATCCTAATGTGAAAATATGTAAATAAAGTGTACAAAAATCAATGTAATATAATTCAGTTTTGTGTAAGAAGTTTACACATTGGTGAAAGAATGACAGATCCAAATGAAAATCGTTCAAGGAAAATAAAAAAATTCAACTGTATAATAAAGTACATGCTGTGATACATGTTATATACGGTAAGCTCAATCCAACATAACAGAAAAAATTTGGAGTTGGTGGACCAACCACAATGCCCATATAATTGCATAGTTTCTAGCCTCCTTCCACAAAGCTTGGGCCCCCCAACAATTGCTTTTTCTCTGTTATTTATATGATGATTACATCATCTCTCAAAGTATAATCTAAACTAATTACACAGGCACATCATGAAATGATGCAAATCATTATGACCTGTTACACACCCTTCAGGACTTGTTACACTTTTTTCTAAACTTGTTACACATTTTTCTAAGCTTGTTACAATTACAGTTTTGGTGTCAAAGTTCCAATTAAACATGTTACTCAATTGGTCTAGATCAATTTTGATCATTCTAATTTGTTATACATTAATTAATAAGTCCCTAACTACAACTTAACCTCTTACACAAGTATGTACAACTGTATGCACCTGTTAAACTTGTCAAAGTAAAAGTGTCTTACCAGTCTGAACTTGTTAAACAAGTTTTGAGTTTGGTTGATTCATGATATGAACTTGTTACACAAGTCATCCATGCAATCTGAACTAATTTCACAAGTCAACACTTTGATATGGACAACTTACACAATTTAACAGTATTATCTAGAGATGTTAGACAACTTCAAAAAAATTTCAAAGTATCCAGAACACTTGATACACAAGTTTTTCTCTGGTTGAAATGAACACAAGAGTATTAGTTCTTCCTACATATATTCTGCATTGGACAAACTTGTTACATACTGAGAAAAACTTGTTACTCATCCAAATAGGCTTGTTAAACATCACTATGTAAACCCTTTAAACATTGTAACTGAACCAGTTACACATGTGAAGATTGTATGTCCATATGGGAGGAATCGTAAAAATGATTTGTGATTATACATAACAAATTCATGATTATTGGAATCTGTTTGAATGCTAGGCATGCCACTGGCTCTAAATTTACCAAGCAACCAAAGCTGAACATTGAATGAATCATTCAGGTGAGATTCTAATAAAATTGAAAAACAGTGGCCAGAATGGATTCTTCTTTTTTAGTGATAGTGGGGATGATCCAATTAAGGATCCCTGTTTTGCAAATAGAAGTGATGAATTGAACATATTTGAATTGATCACACAAAACAAAAAGTTTATATCAGCAAGAAAATTGATGTGATCTAAAAACATTCCATGAACTTCAAAATCCCGTGGTTATATGCGCTGTGACCATCTTTGTATCTATTGCAAACAAATGATAGATCAACCTGATGAACATTACACAAAATACCTGGCATCTGAGGATAGCAAAGGGTATGAGGATGCAATGAAGTTTAATAAGGGCAATTGGTTAAATGAATTTAATGACTTAACAACAACTGGTCATGATAAAGGTATTCACAAAAATCAACAAATCAAGGCAAAAGAAGTGCACAATGTGACAAATTCAGGCCAAAAATTCTCGAGGCGAACAATATAGACAAACAATGTGACTTGTTCCCTTTACTCTAAAGATTTAAGAACTATTTAATTAACCATTCCACCAGGCCATATTTGTTAAAATTCTGAGAAAGTGTTCAACAAAAGTCTTTTATAATCCAAAAACCATACCCAAATAACAAAGCCAAACTTACATCAGATGATGTAATAGAGGGAAAACAATTATCTCAATTTTCCTATTGCTCTGCCTGATTTTCTGTTCATTTTCAGATCTACTTAAGGTATCACCAAAAATATTAAACGGTATTGCAAGAAAATCGTTTTAATGATGAACAGAAAATAATTCATGGATTATTACCTGACGTGCATTAAATGATTTTTGGAATTTCTCCATATTGATGTTATCAGGATTTACAAGGGGCTTCAACTAAAAACCCCTTAATTGATATGTTGATCAGTCAAATTGACCAATTGAAAACTGGCTACTTGAAACAGGTGGCACAAAATGAATTGTGAAAGCCTCATTTCTCTGCTTTGCATACTTTAAAGAAGTTTTTTCTCTAAGGCCAATTATGGGATCAGAGTGTGTGCAGTTGATTCTTTATACTTTATCCTTATAAGGAGTGTGTGCAGTTCATTCGCTATCCATGAATAATCAATAAAGTTAACAGAATTTTTGGAAATAGCAAAATGTAGGGGGTATATTAACTTTTCTGAATATAATTTTGTGTTGTATTATACTATTTGGTTTGTTAAGATGTTGAATGCTTCATGAGCTGAAATGGCATATAAATTAGTGTTATTCAATTTGCATCCAGTAAAAAAAGAGCTCATTCAGACAATCACATTAAGGATGATGATGCTGATCCAATCACTCAATTCTTCATTATTCATTTGTGGAACTCGAAGTCAGTGCTGATGATAGCAATATTGAGTTCAAGTGATGAGGCAATCTTAGACAATTATTTGAAGCTCCGAAAAATCATTGGACAACAAAATGATAGGATTGACAGCAGAAAAATATTTTTGTTAGTTTCAAAATGGGCAAGTTGGATCCTCATATTTCCAAGTGAATAATGTAAATAATGATTGGTCAAATTAATTCATGCCTGATTGAAAAATGTCTTATCCTAGTGTTTTCAGATTTCAGAGGGATTTTTTCCAGTTAACATCCTGATTGTGCATCGAGCCCCAGCAACTTGATGCATAAGCCTGCTATGGAACAACCATGAAGATATGAAAAAGGGAAAGTTCCACCTTGGACATGCTGGTCATCATCATACAGCCAAGGTGACTGTCCTGACTTATGATGCACAAAGAGAGTGTAAGTTTTGTTTGAATTATACTGAACTGTTATATTCTATTCAAGGGAAGGTTCTACACACTTCACTTCTTTTAGATATTGAGAACACTATATTTTATAATCAGCATAAAAAACACTATACTTCAACAAAAAACAGAAAGAAAATGTCTGGAGGTGAAGAAAAAGTATGTGCATTTGCACAAGATAATCTGTACTACTTTAACTGTTGAATAACTGTGTTTTTTCCTCTGTTGAAAGTTCCATTTTTGAATCCCGCATACAAGACTGATCTTACGTCTCGTTTTTTGCAGTTCTGAGTCAGAAATGAAGTAGAAAATTTAGCAATTGATCCAGAGCTGTTGCCCACTTTCAACACCTAGAGTTGATGTTCCAAGAAATAACCAGTACTTTTTGTGTTGGCGTTTTTCATATGTATTGTTTGTCACTACTTGAATCTGGTTTTTTACTTTTTCTGCCAATTTCTGCTTATCAAGATCTTACAAAAAATATTCTAATACAAATCAAGTTAAATGAAAAGTCTGAATAGATAATTATTGTGCTTGATTTCTGCACAATGGGAAGACCAGGAGCAGGATTGCTTTAAGGTAATGAGGGTTGGAAGGGTACAAGTTTTTCAATCCCACTCACACCCCTATTGAGGCTCATGATGGTAACATTCAAGCCATTTTTGATGTATGGGAGAACCATCAGATAGAACGTGTGCTAGTTCTTGAAATCCTACTTGATGAAATGCGCAAGTATGGTTTAATAGCTTGCCTTGCCTGCACCATTCAAAGCAAAATTCAGGCTATACAATAATGCAGGGTGAAATTATACTCGTAGTGACTGATGAAATTTATGTTATCCACTATCAAGAAAAATTGTAGTTAATCTACAGTTGACCTTATAAAAGCCATTCAGTCGACATATGACTTCAAGTGAAGGTCCATTATTATGACCAATGTTCTTTCGAATCTGAAAAAAATTTATACAACACCCTAAAGGTTTAGTTTCCTATATAAGAACTGTTGATTATTGCGGGCTCCTGTTTCTGTGACTCTTTCAAAGTTGAAGAACCTTTGTTAAAGGGCCTGAATAACCCTGGACAAAAACCCTTCCCCAATTTTATTTTATTTCATGGCGTTTTCACTGCAGCCATTTGGGCTTGACAACACTGCCTGTTGAAAAATCGATAAATTTCCACCATTATTAATTCCTTTGGATCTTTTCTAGAACATACTGTAGCCAAAAATTTTTGGTGAATGGGAATTTGAATGCTTGCCACCTTTCCACCTCATTTCGTTTACTGTTCCCTATTTTTCATAGAGCTGTGTTTCAAATGTTGAAGAATATTTTATTTTTAAGTCAATATTGTACTTATCTCATGTTTGCTGTTCATTCCGTCAAAATTATTTGGTGAAAAAAATTTTGAGCTGTTCTGGACTTCATTTGAAGTTTGAAGTTAAAATAGTGGTTTTTTGTGCCGAAACATGAACTTTGGCACCCGAAAAATTTGAAATGGCACACAAAATTTTGACTATTGGTGTCACTTGGCATAAATTTTTCCACTGGTAAAGCTACTTTCCCCGATTTTCAGTCATGATAAGGGTTGAAAAAGCAAAATTTTTTTCTGCGCCCCCAGTCGATCTACATAAATCTTATTTGGCGATCTACGCCCCAAGTCTATCTACATAACATATTTGGCCTGAGCACCAGGACATTTTCGTCAGATAGTGTGTTTGTTTTACTGCTGCAAAATTATAGATTGACAATAATGAATATAAGTAAATAAACAGAAATTTTAAACTCTCAGTTTATTGAGTGAGATTTGCAATTCGAAAAAGAAATTCTTATTTTTGATGTTCAATACAAATAGGAAAATTGATGGACTTGGTACAATTTTTCCATATGCAATGTTTGACTTTATATTCTCCCAATTTCCGAAGCACTGTTTTTTCCACTGACTCTTCCCCCAACTAGGATGTTTTCCCTTCTTTTACTCCATTCGTTTTTCTGTCTGTAAAACCCTCAAAGACATTTTTTAATCGTTTTAAAACTTATTCTAATCTTCTTAAACCCTTAGAGTCATTCATTCATCAAAAATGGGGAAAAAATGAAAATTTTCGGGTTTAATGTAATTAAAATATTGAAATCATTATTCAAATGATCCAAAAGCACACAGTGTTTTTGAATCAAATAAGAGATCAGCAATTAAAGTCCGCGATGACTAGAATATATTTTTTATCTTTAATGAGGGAATCGTTAAAACTATCGGCGTTTTTTATTTTCTGCTCAATATCGACGTTTTTTGTGCACAGACAAAAATTTGGTAATTTATTTAATGAAAAAGCTATATTAATCACACTGAATAGAGGTAAAAATATTTTTCATCTGTTCTGGAAGAATAAGACAAGAAAATGTCTGAGAAACTGTTTAGGTTTCAAAAAGAAAATTCTAGTCATCTTAAAAAAACTTCAACGGTCGTGTTTTTCTGGCAGAAAAAACATTGCTCATCACTACTGCCTAATAAATGATCTTAATAATTCTGATCATCTAAAAGGAATTATAATTCCATCTTCTGATTGATGATCTTCATACCTGTAAGTGAGGGAAGAGAACACCTTCCACAACTTGACCAGACTGGGTAAAAAATGCTCCTTATGGTCTTTTTTGAAAACATTTTCTGTTGTTTACTTTTTGGGCAAAATCGGTTGTGCGCCCACACACCCTCCAAACTTGTCGAGCCTCTTACAGGTAGGTTCATCGACTTTACTTTGATTCGATATTTGATGGCCGTTCATATTTCTCCTTTAACAAATAATTTGAGGAAAATGAACTTCTCAACTTTTCAAATGTCTTCACATTGTCACATTTTACGCCATGTCACGTGTATGACAGGTTTATCTTGGGAGAGCTGGGGAGGTTTGGGTATCTCATCAGGTAATACCGTGTTTTAGACGTCACATTGATGGTGAACCATATCAGATTGATCCTATTACAGTGAGTAATAGGCTGTGACTCCTGATGGATACTGGCATTTTCCCCAGGCTTCCCAAGTTGGGGTTGGGGCCTAACCTGGCAATTGGTGGCTATAGAGAGGTCTACAGTTGGTTCTCTGGAGTTGTCCTTGGGGTCTTGCTGTAGGGTAACGGACAATGCTGCCAGGCTAGGTGCGACAATCCCCGAGTCCTACTCAGTGAGAGTGGGGACAGGGTCACCCGTAAAATGACCTAATTTATGGGACCCGATTATGAACCAGACAGCCCCTTTTAGCCCGAACCTGAGAGGTGGAGGCCCTACTTATCTGTGGAAACCTTGGGAAACCGACTTAGGAAGGATTTCCCAACAAATAACCCACAAACAACAATAATCCCCTGAGAAGACTCACCTAGTCCTGTTTCTCAAGCGATTACGACGCAACGGGCGGCAAGTCCCTGGATGCTTTCGGTCTTCTGGCACTGGGAGCGGGGATACGATCCTCAGAACGTCCTAGTGGCAAGCGGCGGCGAGCGGCGGCGAGCGGGAGGGAGCGGGAGCGAGCGGGAGGCGAAAACTCCAACGTTTAATTAACGAACCGGGGCGGTCGGACACCTGGCACTGATGGGCAGCGGGGTACTGTAGGCGGTAAGCGGCGGACGCAGTGAACAAGGGTAAATTTATGCAAATTTATTGAAGATAAAGGCGGCGGACGCAGTCGGGTATATAAAAATATGCAAATTAAGTAGAGCAGCGGACGCGAAGTTACAACAACCGAATCGGAACTTGGTGAACCCAAAAGTGAGTGAAAAACTAAAGAAACATGTCCTTTTAAGGACATGTTTGGCTACAGCTGCAGCTTGAGCGGAGTTTCTCGGCGCTCAAGCTAAGTTCTGCAGCTAGACGCGATGCAGAAGATGCCTATGAGCACATAGACATTTTTTCATTCACATGCGTTTAGCACTGAGGCCGGCTGCAGTGCCTATGCTAAGCATATGAACGTCTTTAGCTAAAACTTCTTAGCTAGTCGTTTTGCGTAACAAAAACGACGCTAATTTTTGATGATAAGAGGTGCGTGAGCGCACCAAAAATAGCCATGTGCTCGTGGAGCACGACTGGCGGAAGTTTTTAGCTAAAGGGCCTACTGTAGCCCGCGTTTGTAAAGAAATAAAAAATACAACAAAACGAAACATAGAAATGCATAGAAATATAAAAACGAACACAAAAATGCATGTGTAAAAATGAAATAAACAAAAGCATGATGGAGTAATAAACGAAACATGAAAAATAACAAAATGTCGGCATGATCGGGATCACGTGACGTTGGAGAATTGAGCGGCACGTGACAACATGATGAGTTCTTTTTTTGACATGATTTGAGTTCAGGAACTTCATTAAGTAATCCTTAGAAATTTTTATTCTTCTGGACACATACTTTTTCAATCAAACTCATGAAGGCACGTGAATACCATTTTTAAAATTTCTAAAATTTTTTAAAAAAGGACGATTTATTGTTAGTGGTTATTTCATCGTTAGTTGTTATTTTATATCTTGAGAGTACGTTTGTCATCAGTAATTTGATTATTTGTCTCGCGCTATATATCCATATTAATGTTTATAGTATTTGATTCGACTTTCTCATGGGCTTCTTCATAATCTTGCACACATCAATATGCTGTTCTGTCCATGATAATAATCAGCAATAGATCTGTTCTTGATTATAGAGATTGGACCAAGAGGTTATTTATCAATTAATTGTTATAGCTCGTATTAATTTTTTTGTTTCTAAATTGTTTATTTACGCGTGTTTAACCATTCAAAGCAGGCTATACAAAAATGGATTGATGAATCCAAATAATGCTGCTGTTGCATGTAGGGGGCATTGTCAATGTTTTGTATGCATTTGTAGGCTCGCTGAAAAAATGTGCTCGATTTTCGCCTAAAGAATCTTCCTCTTCCATAGCACCCTAGAGACTTTTTGCTGCACAGTGCAACCTGATGCCTGACGACCCTTTTGATTAAGTTATAGGATTTCCTGTTTGGAAATTTGTCTTCATACATTTTGAAACGAAAATTCTTGAAAATTTTTGGGCACATGGTGATGGATTTTAAATGATTTAAAACTCTGTTTGTTATTTCTAGTTCACAGTTGAAAAATTTCATCTTATCCTATGATTACAGCCTTTAAACATTAATACATCATGGCAAAATGTTTGAACTCGTATTGTTTCTTGATGTAATTGAATAAAATTGAGATTTTTCACGATTTTTTTCTTAAATTTTGTTTTTAGTGTTTAAATATTTTTGTGTTTCGTGAACATAAACTTTTTCCCATTTGGAATAGAATTCAGACATTATCAGTGTGGAACAATAATGAATGCCTAATTTATATATTTTTGTGCCACTGAAAAATCACTGAAGAAGTAATGCTTATATACGAGAAGTAAATGCTGAAAAAAGATTTTTCTACAATTTAGAGTATTGAAATTTTGAAAAATTTTCCACACTACGTGCTGGGATTAACAATCTTCAGCAAAAAGATAAAATATCTGCTGCTGAATTCTCTTCTACTTACGTTATCGTGCAATAAATCATCTAAAAACACGCCTTTCCTGCATTATTAAGATTATTTACATGCTAAAAACAGTGATTATGATCGATAACCTATAGTTGGACAAGAATATATGCATTTTCCATCATTTTAGGAGCCTTGAAATATACTTTTTCTTTCCATACACTTCTCATTGTTTTCCCGGAAAGCTTATTAAATCCAGTTGCAAAAATAGAAATGGCGCAATTTTAATGAAGTTCAAGAGAATTAGTGTTTAATCGTTTTTCTGAATTTATCAATTTCAGAGTGGGCAACCTAAATTATTGGTCAAAGTCGCACATTGCAACATTGCTGTGCGAAAAAAAGATATAGTTTGTACTGTTAGGACATATACTTAGAAAATAGAAGTTGTACAGAAATATTTGGGATTGTCCAAAAATTTTTTTCCTATAATACCATATGGTACTGATCGACCAGTACCGAAAAAGAAAACCCCAGTTTCCAGTCCTGATCAATTTTTCGGTTTAAAGGAGATTCTTTTGGGCCAGAAACTGAAAAATATTCAGGCTTTTTCATCACAGGAAAAAATTCTATTCACATAACTACGATTGTGCCCAGAAATCCTTGCATGTTTGAAAAACCATCAGAAATGGAAAAAAACCAAACAAAATCTCAGGTTATAAGGATATTTTGGCACGATTTGGTTGCATTTTGAAAAATGACAAAAAAAAGTTTTTCGGGGATTTTCAGTCAAAAGAAATAGTGTAAAGTATATGTTTTTCATAGGGTGTAAGACCATTCAGTCAGCTATCCAGTAAGCAATTTTCACGTCATAAATGTACCAGTTCCAATTCCACTCATAATCCATGATTTGATAGTATTCACCAATCTACAGCATATTCTGTGGTTGTATTTTATCATATTCGGCAAAATTTTAACTGGGCATCTTAATGAACACGTTTTGCATGGTTAAAAATGAAAAAGTTAACGAAGCTTCATTCAAGTTTCTGAACTTTAAGGGTGATAATTGATGTTTTTGAGGTCGAGCAGAAAATTGGAATTTCTGCCCACAAATTTTTTTCGACCCAGCTAGTTGTGACCCAATCAATAGTGCTGGCTGTTTCATAGTGCAAAGCAAATGCAAGCAGCTGCAATGTTTAAATATTGGCGCCTAGTAATTGGCGCCTAACCTAAAAATGGTTCCGTGTTTTCATATCAGTAAATCAAAGGTACCTATGACTGGTGCTACGGGTGCATTGCAAGAGCATCAGATGGCTCCAAACTTTATCTAGAGCTCTCTAAAATTATTATTATTTTTTTTTGGACCCCTGGTTCTTGTGGTTCCAAGTCAAAATTATGTGAAAAAACCTGAAATTGTTTTTCTAAGACCCAGGCTACATGCTTCTGAAAACGATTAGTTTTAGCATCAGTTTATAAGCTTTTCTGAATGAAAAATCTCAAATAGGCACTACAGATATATCAGGTCCAAAATTTGGGAAATATCAGGTCCAGGTCCCATTCAAAAACTTTAAGAATACTGGGTCCGGTTCCAGGTCCAACAATTCAAGAATTTCAGGTGCGAGTCCAGCGAAATAGTCGGATAATTACAGGTCTTATTTCGGGCCTGGGTTCATTATACTTTTCAAAACGCTTATCTGTGCGGTATGCTTATCTGTGTGATATGCCTTATCTGTGCGATATATTTCAAAACGCTTATCTGTGCGATATCTTCACATAATAGAAACTAAAAATGTATCGGGTCCAACATATTGACCTAAAAATTAAAAAATCTTTTTTCAATGTGGGCGTTGCCTAACAGAAATTTGTCTATGACTCCGTGGCCTAGCCACATCTTTATGGACAATAATGATTAGCTAATATAGAAATAATGTTCAAGTACAAGAGTTATTCATGATTCACATGTAATGCTCATATTCTGAATGGTTCTACATGGAGCCATTTGATGATCATTGGATATGGTTCATTTGTCTTTGCATGGGTCTGTTTTCATCATGTCCAGTTTCGTTTAGCTCTATCTAAAAGTATGAAGCTCATCTTTTTACGATGTGGGGTTAACTAGCTATCAGAGGCTAAAAAATCTAATTATTTTCTTGACATTAGAATTTTGACCATTTCAAGGAACCTTGTTCTTAGAGTCTGATTGAAGTGAGTCAAGTTTTGTTAATTCTCATTATGTGGAGTTTTTTTGGCTCTATTTAATGATGTTAAGAAGATTTCTTACACAGCTTTAGTTCAAGAGTTATATATGATTCACATGTAATGCTCATATTCTAAATGGTTCTAGAAAGGGCCATTGTATGATCATTGGATTTGGTTCAAGTGTCTCTGCATTTGTCTGTTTTCATCATGTCCTGTTTTGCTTTGCTCTGTCTAAAAGTATGAAGCTCATCTCTTTAGGATGTGGGGTTAACTAGCTATTAGAGGCTGAAAAATCAAATTATTGTCTTGACATTAAAATTTGGACTATTTGAAGGTACCTTGTTCTTGGAGTCTGATTGAAGTGAGTCAAGTTTTGTTAATTCTCATTATGTGGAGTTTTTTTGCTCTATTTTATGGTATAAAGAAGATTTCTTACACAGCTTTATTTCAAGAGTTATTCATGATTCACATGTAATGCTCATATTCAATATGGTTCTTGAATGGGCCATTCGATGATCATAGGATTTGGCTCATGTATGGAACAATCATGAAGATATGAAGAAGGGAAAGTTCCACCTTGAACATGCTGGTCTTCATCATACAGCCAAGGTGACTGTCCTTATTTACGATGCATTAAGAGAATGTAAGTTTTGTTTGAATTGTACTGAACTGTTATATTCTATTCAAGGGAAGGTTCTACACACTTCACTATAATGTCATTTCACCAAATGGGGTGAATGCATGGGTGGAAAATGCACTTATGCTGCAGACAGCCTGGTGACTTGAAGAGGACAGCAATGTCAGGGACAACAGTGTAGAAAATAAGGAAGAACAAATGTTAGCAGCCACCAGGGATGTTGATACAGTAATTCATTCTCAAAAAGAACACTGCAAATTAGTCAAATCTGATTTTATGACATTTGTGCCAATGATCATACCATTGGACCTCACCTCACACAACTAACATTCAGCGACCAGAAGTCGGGTCAGTCCCAGTTAGCCAAGGAACAAAAATTGGTGAAGGGGGTTTTGGTAGATATCTACTATTTTCAGAAAGCTGTGGTTGCAGCTGAGGAATTTTTGTTCGATTCTACTGAAGATTGTATGCAAAACTAGCTGACTGCAATTTATTAGTACTGGTATTTGTTAAAATCTTGTCCTCTGTCCGATGGAGTTCATGAATTTTTTTTCCAGAAAAAACTACTGGCCTTGCTCATTGGACTGAAGAAAGAGCTTGATCAATTGTGACAACATGTTTTTGTCTGTTTGATGCAATATCTAAAGAATATTTAAGCCATCTTTGATTCATTATACCAGATAGGTGGAGAAGGATGATAATTATTTGAATGATCCTAGAGATGTGGCAAAATTTTGATTGCTGTACTTCAAGTTGAAATAGCCCAGCTTAGTCTAAGGTTTGAAACATCAGGCAAAAGCCTTCATAATACACTTGATTATCCACTTTGATGCTCTTTCTAATTTTTTTATTTTCAATTAGGCTGCCTTAGATGACCCGATTGAATTGACACTCAACCTAGCCAATAATAATGTTGTTAAACAGCCATTAAATGAAAGCATGGAAGATGATGTGTCGATGATGTAACAATGGAAATATTGATGAAGGAAAAGGTTCCAGAAGTAGAACTACAAGCAAAATGAGGTCAAGTATTCAGTCTTAGTTTCCATTCTTTTAGATATTAAACATCACTACTATTGTATGCCTAACAAGCAGTCAACTCCACTGAGTGACACCAGTCAACAGCAGATACTATGCAGAAATGAGTTGAATGATGTAAATGAAAGTAAACAAAAGAAGAAAAAAGATGCATCAGAAACTAAACAATCTATCTCTGTACAAAAATTTTTTTCTTGAAACTTTTTTGTCTTTCAGATTGACAGGATGAGATATCAAGAACATTCAAGATGTTGAGAGAATGCCTAAAGGAACAACATCCTGATATTGATGGTAAAAATCAATCATTTTGACAGTAAGGAAATGATGAAACTTTGAATCTGCATAGCTTTGAAGTTAAATTTTAAAATTTTCTGTGCTGTCCAAATTTTTGTTTTTTTACCAACTGCACATAACATGTCTAAATTGTTTAAAAAACAGAGAAGTAATTGAGTCAGATTTCAACTCATTGGCATTGTTTTTGTATCACTGCTATTCAATCATCAAAAATTAATTTTACTGTACTTTTTATTGTTTATTTCATCACATTTTTTGCTATCAGCTAGATGTACTGTTTGGAAACTTGGTTCAGTATTCTACAGTTTTGCAATGACATTATTGGTCATTTGCATCAGTAAAAATACACTGTGCTCTTTTATATACAGATACTGTAACACTGAATAATCCATTAGTTATGCCTCTTGATCAGTATAACACTGAACTTTGCAGTTATATATTACTTAATCAGACATAGGAGGAAATGGGTGATAGATGACCTGCAGACTGGCCTGGGGGAATCAAAATATTCATGAAACACAGCATGGGTTACATGTTACACAACCAGCATGAAAAGTACTACAATTAGCTGGAAAATGAAATGGAAATTTGAAGAACTGATTTGTTGAAGTTATAGCACCAAAATAATATTTGAAAGTTCAGTTCTTAATAACTATGTGTCTTCCAGATCAAAATTCAAGGACATTATATTTTATAATCAGCATAAAAAACACTATACTTCAACAAAAAACAGAAAGAAAATGTCTGAAGGTGAAGAAAAAGTATGTGCATTTCAACAAGATAATCTGTACTACTTTAACCATTGAATAACTGTGTTTTTTCCTCTATTGAAAGTCTCGTTTTTGAATTCAGTATATAAGACTGATCTTACCTCCGGTTTTTTGCAGTTTTGAGTTAGAAAAGAAGTAGAAAATTTGGTAATTGACTTAGAGCTGTATGTTGCATACTTTTAACTTCAAGACTTGATGTTCCAAGAAATAACCAGTACTTTTTGTGTTGGCTTTTTTTATATGTGATTTTTGTCACTACTTGAATCTGGTTTTTGACTTTTTCTGCTTATCAAGATCTTTACTGTCCATTGGTAGATAGATGAATAAATGCTTTTTCAGGACGCTCTGCCCAAAAGGGCTTCAAAATGATTTATCTCATTTTTTAAATTTGTTTTTTACTCAAGGCTTGATTAAAGCTTTTCCATGCTATAAACTAGAAAAAGAGAAACCAAGACATTTTCGATTTTTTAGTTTATTATAGAATCAAAAAAACCAAAAATCAAAGCCAAGCAACAATGTTTGTTTCATGAGATTTCAAATTGCAATGTGTTTGTGTGATATATAAATGTTCAGGTTTTCTATTGCTTTCAATGAAGAGTTGTGATTAATGATTTTAAATCTATAATGAGAGAATAAATTTGTATACAACTGTGTAGTACTCACTCCCAGTGGATCTTAGAAAATATATTCTAATATAAATCAAGTTGAATAAACAGCCTGAATAGATAACTATTGTGCTTGATTCCTGCGTGATGGGAAGACCAGGAGAGTGGATGGAGCAGGATTGCTTTAAGGTAATGAGGGTGGGAAGTGGACAAGTTTTTTAATCCCACTCACACCCCTATTGAGGCTCATGATGGTAACATTCAAGCCATTCTTGGTGTATGGGAGAACTGTTAGATATAATGTATGCTGGTTCTTGAAATCCTACTGTCCAAGTATCAATTTATGGCATGCTTTTGGAGGTGCACCATTCAAAAACACAATTCAGGCTATACAATAATACAGGACGAAATTATACCCATAGTGACTGATAGAACTTCTGTCCTCCACTATCTAGAAAAATTTTAGTTAATCTACAGTTGACCTTATAAAAGCCATGCAGTCAACATATAACGTCAAGTGAAAGTCCGTTCCTACGCCCAAAGTTCTTTTGAATCTGAAAGAATTTATACAACACCCTAAAGGTTTGGTTTCCCATATAAGTACTGTTGATCATGGCCAGCTCCTGTTTCTGTGACTCTTCCAAAGTTGGAAAATCTTTCTTGAAGGGCCCGAATGGCCAAGAAAATCTTGGCTTTATAACCCTTCCCCAATTTTATTTTATTTTAAAAGTAGCATAAAAACAAGGATATATATTTCAGGTAGCTGTAGGCATTTTCATTGCTGGCTACATGGATGAGCTTTGATATGGAAGTATCAAATTGATCTGATAGACCTGAAAGGCAGATTATTAAAAAAATGCAATCTTTCATTTAAATAGAGCTTACCACCAACAATAAGTTTGATTCCTAGCATGCCATTGCTCTGGCAGCCTGCAGACAAAATGATTGGAATATCATTGTGATGCGTAAATTTCTTCATATCATATGATATGAAACAAAACATTTTATCCTCGAGCAACCCGCTTTGTGAATGCATTGGTATCTTTAAAAGATTTTATAGTCCTCCAGTGACAAAATAATGGCACTTATCCGACAATTTTTTGAATTAGGCACCTTTATCAAGTCAAACTCTTTCTCTTCCAGAAGATGCAAGAGTGGAAGTCCTGACTTATAAATCATTTCAGATCGAGCAGGGTATGAGAATACGAGTTGAATTCATCTATAGTTCAATGCAAATGCATAATTGGCTATGCTAAAGTCATGTTTCTTTTCGCAAATGGACTTGAACTTTTGTAGCATCTCGTCGCTACAACTGAACTTCAAACAATCCTGATATGATGTGGTTGGAAGCAGCATTTTTTTGGGGTGACTGAGCCTACAAGTCAAAATTTCTGTGCCCCAAAATACAAGTGGTCACTACAATGCTGTGCAACAAAATTTCACAATCCTCAATGTTCATGATTTTGAAATTTCCAAATATTTAACTTGATCACAATTTTTGGTATACTACAGACAGATTTCATTTTTCATATCAGCAAAGATAAGTGGCATAAAAACCAGTGAATTTGTTCACTATTCAATAACAACTGACCTGATATATGAAGCATGTGTGATCAAAACTGTATTCAAAATGCTTGATCTGATATATGGGCTTTGACTATGATTTTGAAGGTAGTTATTGAATAAATTTGTTGAAAAAGCTGTTTTAATTACCACATTCCTTCAGGAACACTGTGGTTTTGCTTGTTGAAATTCCAATTGGCTTGCAAAATTTTGATCCTAGGAGCCAATTGGCCTGTGGAGAAAAAATGAAAAATTTCCTTGATTCAGAATAACATACTCCCTCTAGTAAGTATGTTGATTTTTTGACAATTTAAAGCCAAAAAACTCAGTTTTTTATCATGTGTTTCATTTTTTTCCGAGAAATTCCCTGACCTTCCCAGGTTTTCCAGGTGATCAAAAATTTTCTCCAACTTTTCCAGGTTTTCCAGGTCTGTTGGTCATCCAGTATATATGTTATTGGACTGTAGTGAATGCTGGCAACAAAACAGGATGGAGCTGCGAAGAACTTTGAGTTTGGCCAAAATGAACAAATATGCTGCCTTTGAATTCTTGACCATTTTTGGTTGATACATGGGCAGCATTCTCCAGGTTGTCTTATCAATGCCAGCATTCTGAATGGTGCCTTATTCACAGCCAGCACTCCTAACAAGAGTGTCCAAAATGTTTTTGGAAGAATTAACTTTAGACTTTGTTGCAAAAAAAGTTTTATTCTTTGGACAGAAAATAGTTCTAATAGATGGAATGCACCAAAAGGAGTTTTATGTTCTGGTACAAAATTAAGTTGCTTGGGTGTGCTGTGCTGGCTACAGATAGCAATGGAACCACAAGGCATAAAGTGTCAAACAATAGACAGACTGCAAAAAAGATACAAGGTGGACAGTATGATGGATACTGCACAGTATTATTGTATGGTATCAAACATGCCCATAGCGAGGTGAACTGGCATACCTGAGACCCGTCCATCCCAACCCTGGCAGAAAAATGGTCAAAACAGCTCGCCCTGAACTTTTTTCATGATTTTAGAAGCATATTTTGTATAAGAAACAGGCTTGTAGAATTTTTTTCTTTTTTTGCTCACCCATTCCCCCACCCCCCTGGAAAAAAAGCCCATCGACCCTCCAGAGTGGAAAACACTTGCCATGCATGTCTGAAGCAAACATTGTAAAATAAATGTGAAATCAGTCTCAGGGGCACATCAACTAAATAATTAAAAAATCGGCATTGAAATTCCACTGGAATTATCGGGCCAAAAACAACCATTATGTGATGAATGAATAGTACAGTTCCAAACTATGATCTTTCTGAAGCCAAAAAGGTCATAAAATATGGAATGGGCCCTGCTGAATTTATTGGAGATATTTTTTCTCTGCTCAGACAGCTTGATTTTTCAGGAAATTGAAAAAATCTGTGATTTGGACCAAAAATCAAACTATTTCATGCATGAAAAATTGTATAGAATCAGGTATACAATTTTGCTGGTGTTCAGAAAGGTTGATTGATATAGAACCAATGTGGCTGATTTCACTGGAAGAGTGATTTTAATTCTAAGACTTATCGACTGTTCAGCAAATCAAAAAAATTGTCACTTCTGGGCCAAAAATCAAATGAAATTTAGGCCAAGAATCGCCTAGAATCAAATCAACAAGTTTTCGGAGGTGAAATAGCTCATGGAATAAGACCAGCAACTGATGCCTAAGAATATGAATACATGCAATGTTCTAGCCAAACATTTGTTATGCAAATTTACCTTTTGGGGTGTATTTGTCTTCAGGATTTCTTCATTTTGCTTTTTCCCATTATTGCTGTCCTTCTCTGCAGCAGTTCTGTGAACTATTTCCTAATTATTGCAGAGAAATTTTGGTGTTGTATTACTTACATTTCTCGAAGACGTTTTTGTTCATGTCATTGTTTCCTCTTCCTAAAAAAGAATGGTAAAACTTTCTACATAAGACCAATACTCATTTCATCACTCTTTCCCCTTCCGTCTTTGTTGTTCATTTTCATCTTCCTGTTGAGAAGAATTTGCTGCCTAAAAAACTAGATTGGAGCCCAAAATTTTCAATTTAGTCAGTTTTACCCACCTGTAAACTTTTTATTGGTGTGCCTACGTTGTTAGTATGGCTGATTCTAATGGCACAGCTGCATTTTCCTATATGATTTTAAGGTTATTATTGAAGTAAAAAACAGGGATTCACTTACTTCTCCAACTGCATTGCAATCAACCAGTATTGGAATGGCCATATCTTCTCTGCTCAAACAGGGTATTTTGAAGAAATTTTCGTGGTGGACAACAGAATTATCCTGTAAAATGACAATAAAAAAAGTAACTCTTTTAAAATTTGCAGGGTTTACTTTTTCCTCATTCATTTTTCTGACATTTTTTGGCCAAATCCCTGGCTGCAGCAATCGTCATTATTTTCTTTATTTTGCTTAGTTTTAGGCTGCAGAGTTGTATTTTCAAAGAAAGCTGCAGTTTTTCTTACAGTCTCCAGGATGTTGTCCTCTGTCATTTCACTCATAACAAGGTTTGAAGAAAGGAACCAAAGGAGGGCTATTGTTTGGGTTTTTGCAAGATGGTCTGAGATGACAGAAAAAATTAGTTCGTAGAGTTTCAGAAGGGCATTCTGATCATATTTTGTGGCTGTCAATATATCAGTCTACAATATACAAAAACTACAGTTTTTTCAACATGAGGATTAATAACTTACTGGTATCAAAAAATCAACTCCTTCCCAGCCAAAAGCCAGCTTCCTAAAATCTCCTTTTTGCATTAGAGCAATTTTGACAGCGTGTTTCCAACCATAAGTATAGTACTGTGTCCTATTCCCATTGGAAATTACCTTAAAGTCCAAGGAGCTTCACCCTCATTCATTAGATGGCTCAGATGATCCAACAATCCTTCAATAGGATTGATCATCTGTTACCCCTTTATTTAATGAAAAACTCCCTGTCTTTTTCAATTTCATTTTTTCGAAAGTCGACCTGCTTGATATCATTTAGTCTTTTGCCATCATCCTTATCATTAGAATTGGATTTGCTCCCTGGAAAGATTGTGTTCTTTAAAGCATCCTCGACAAATTGGTCTTTTATTTGATTCGGAATATCTTTCAATGGCTTTTCGCCATCCTCCTCCATGATTTGCAGATGCTGGAAACTCAATTTAGTTTTCTGAAACTCATAAGTCGTAATGCAAACAGGATTTTAACCCTAGCACTCCCACTCAAAGTATGTGAAAAAAGTAGACTCCAAAAAAGTCGCCATAAAATTTTACTTGTATCACTTAGAACCATAATTTTCCCCCTAGATGCACAAGTGTTTGCTGTCATAATAAATAACTCCTTAAGATAGCAATTACTGTGACTGATTGGGAAAACTAGAAGCGCTAGCAAAAGCAATATTCTCCCTACTTTTTTCTCCGGTATTTTCACTTTATGAGGAAGATTTTGCACATAAAACTCATTTGTCAGTATTTTATTATTTTTCTGCCTTCATTTTTCTATAAGATTGTATATTATACTAGAAAATATATTCAGTTTTTTCATGATTTTCATTTTTCATGATCATTTTTCATGATGATTTTAAATATTTCTGTCCCAATATTTTTTTTAGATATAGCATATGAAACATTTATGCGAAAAATTCGTTTAAAATATATTGAAACCACTGAGAGTCAATTTGACTCACAGTCAAGTTTGCACATTTCATGTGGTTTATTTTATTATAGAAAACATTGTTTATATAAACAGTTTGAAAAGGTTTGAATTACTCTGACAATAGGAAATATGGAAAAATGTGTGAGTGAGTCAATTTGACTCAGAGTGGGAATGCTAGGGTTAAAATAAAATTATCAGCCCATCACACAAAAAACTCACTGATCATAATGCAACAAACTCATTTTGCCATGTGTCCCCTTGTATTTTGGCGAATTTCATATTTTCTGGATTCCAAATTGCCGATCTCATCAAAGAACTCAGACCTGAAACAGTTATGCTTGATCAACAAACGTTGTAAAAAGTGAGCTCAGGGGAACCGTTACATTTCTGGAATCATCATAAATCCTTGACAAATTTGAAAAATGTCATGTTTTTCTGAATCAATAAGCCATGTTTGAATGGTAAACATGACCCATTCTATCCAAACTCGTGGAAAGTTGTGGAAGAAAGGTTTTTGAAGAGGACAACAAAATTCGATGCCACTATATAGATTTGAAAGCCTGGATGAAATAATCCCAGTAAGAATACACTTGAAGATATTTGAATCATGGACATCTCACAAATTCTTATGTGTTAGCAGTCGCTGTTGACAGCACTACAATACAAACAGATTAATTTGTCTCCAAGTTTCCCGACAATATTTCCAACAACATACACCCATTCCTGATCAGGACAGAGGGGTTGATTTTCAAATAAAATTATTTATGCCCTTCAAATTGTAGGATATTATTAAAAGGATGACTATCTAGTTTACCTACACTATATAATTGAGCTACACAATCAAAAATGTACAAAGTTTACCTTTTCCAGGAACAAGAAATGCTACCAGCCGTCGGAATAAGTAAATGGGAGGTAAAAATCGTCTATCGTCGAGTACTTTACTTGAACAATGTAAAATGTATGTCTCTCAAATGCTCCCTGATACCATCCATCCTTAGCGAGCCTGTTTTGGTCACCGACTTTTGTGATGCAGCATCATTTGTTGCAAAGGTGATCAGCATTGATTTTCAGGCCCCTTCCAGCGATGAATTTGATTTCCTGATTCGTCCTGATGGACAGGGACCATGGGTATACCCTTCATCTAAAGGGAAAAAAGGGGTTTAGATTTCATTTTTCTAGGTGGTAATCATTGGTGCAGATGATTAAACTCAACTACAAGTCGAAAAAATGTATTAGTGAGTATTTTTACAACATTGAGCATGCTCTGAATTCAAGAGATTTTAGGTTTCACAGGCACCTGAAGTTGAACCTAGTAACTTTGATATGAAATGTAGCAGTGAAGCCACCCAAATCGATGTTTACAACAACATTGAATCAATCCAATTGATTCAACAATCAAAAGATGAGGAGAAAAAGAAGAGAAAAAAGAAAAATGTTGTATTGCGTGCTCGTATACCCTCGGCTGCCTACCTGTGGTTCTTGGGAGATCCAATCTGGTATGGCCCCTGATGCTAACCCGGTACCGAATACGGTCCTGCTGCAGTGAGTTGAGACTAGATGCACGGAATGTTTATTGGTGAGCAAAACACAACGGGTAGTAGAATACAACAATGGGGTGAGTAAGAAACAAATGTGCAGAGTGTCAGAAATGCGAACACTAACACCTAAAACCTCCCTATTCGGCTGATCTTTCTTTTCGTCCCTGAGCAACGAGCCACAGGGACAATAGGATATCTCGGGCCACGGCCTAAGCTGAAACTTTGCCAAAATAGGTAAACCTGACTACAAGATAACCACTCACTGATTCTTCTTATCAAAACGGGAGGTCGCAAACGTCTCAGGCCGCGTAACTGCTCAAAACTCGTCCGCGGCGCGAACCACAAAACACAAAGGAACACAATGGCGAAAACGTTAAGGACCTTTCCTCAGTCACCACGGCTGAATAACACGACGTCCGAATCTTACGGCTCAGACGCTAATACAATACGGAGGGGTGACGATTCTCCAATGCCCAATAAAAAGGGGCGACGATTTTCAAGACGAAAATATTAACAAGAATGATAATAATAATAATGAATAAAATGTTGCAACGCGCCTAACATCGACTTGCAAGTAGTATGCAAAACATTTGCGCCAATCATTTATTTATTTTAGACCAAAAATATGTGTGACACGAACCGTTTTATCGGTTTGTTTACCTGAGAATAAATGAACACACTTTAGCAATAAAGAAACTTTAGAAAAATGAAAATGAGGTAGTTAGAGGACCAAAGGTCAGAGGAACTGACCCTCTGACATCCCTCCCCCCAAAGGCAAGACTTTTCCCGCCATTTCCGAACTAGTTCTTTCTCCTGATCTAAATATCCGAATTTAGTCAGAACTAGCGTGATATCCTCGCGAATGTGGAAACCGACGATGATATTTTCCCGACGAAAAATCGTTCCGTACACTTTGTGAAAATGTTCTTTGTCCCAAAACTTCAAATCTATTATAAAATTCTTTCCGCACATCGTGGAAATCGTTAGGAGTCGCAATGCGTCGCTTGGCTTTGACCCTGAGGTTTTGGGCTTTCTCCCACTTTCGGTATCTAGCGCTATGACTATTCGTCCTCTAAACTTCAATTGATTTATCGCCTTAATAAACCCTTTCATATTCTCGGGCGCAAGAAATAACGGTTCTTCGATGGCCGCATGAGGCACACCGAACAACGACGTAAAATAATTAAAAATGTCTGTTGAGTGAACCAATCTTCGAACGTTGTAATCTTAAAATTTTTCACACAATTTCTTAACTACATTTTTGGTAATAATTTCGAAACAAAAACGACTCAAATGCACAAGAATAAATTTGGACATAGGGGAGTTGATCAGGCTCTCAAACACCCAAAATCCTCGGCATATAAATTGCCGGCCGGTCAATTTAGAGTCCCATTCCAAAAATTTTCTCACATATTCTACCTTTTCCCAACTTACTACTAATTTGAAAATTTGTATTATCTTGACGATCTTGAGGCTGCCCGAAAGTGCTATCTATTTTGACGATACTCGACGTAGCCATATTGCGTTTGGATTCGAATTTCCCGAAATCTCCAATCGACGAAAATTATCAATATACTAACGCTTTGTAAATTAAATCTAAAAAATAACTCCATAACACTTCGAATTTGCGGAATTTATAATTTGGGGAAGATTTTCCCGGGAGTTATAAACATTTGATTTTCTCACACCAAGCGCGTGAAAAAATATTATTTTGCCCATTAAAAATTTTCCGGCGTCATAATTTTTTGGTAAATGCCTAAAACTTTCCATAAAGTTGCCAAAAATAAGTCAGAATAGTTAACAATTGAAAGAGAAAAGGGGAAAAAGTTAGAAAAGATACGATACATAAAGCATTAAAAATACAAATAAAATAAATTCGAACAGAATGCACAATTAGAATGATATAAATGAATTATGGGTTACAGTAAAAATCGGGTGTTCGCGTAACAAAAGGCATTACGCGATTTATGGAAACTATTTGTACACGCGAATCTGGTTTCCCAGCACAGCGTATTTTTATGACATTTTTATCTAAATTCTGTGTTTCAATTACTTCATAGGGACCGTCGTTTGTTGTGTCGTCCTTCCCTTTGATGATTCCTAGTAGTAAGGCCGGCCCGTATAGGTCGTACGCTTAAGGATACTCCTATCTTTTGTGTACGACCTATAATTTGTCACTTTTTTTCGATTTATAGGTCGTACAGTAAACATACACGTTTTGCTTTTGTCGGATTTACAGGTCGTACAGTAAACATATACGGTTAATTTCTTCGTCGATTTATAGGTCGTACAGAAAACATATAGGTCGATTTATAGGTCGCAAGGTTAAAAATGCATGTTCTAGAGTTACCGTAATTGTAGAATTACGGTAATTTTTCGATTATGGTAATAAATGTGTTACTGTGCGTGGAAAAGGAAAATCATTGATGAACGTAAAAAGGAAAACTAAAATGAACAAAAAATGGAAAAGAAATAAAAAGAGATTGTGTGTAAAAATGGCTTCCCCTCTGGGAAGAGGAAGCCCACAAAAATTTGCACCCCGGACCCCCTTTGTCAAAAGGGTGCCACCTGCAGGTGTAAAAATATTTCGGAGGTCCCATTTTCTGAACGATCGTTCAAGTCAACAAATGTCAGAACGGTCAATCTGGTCAGTAATGGTCTGTTTAATGGGTAAATTCTCGGGAGGGTCATTACGCGATGAAACATTATCTTTACGGGTGCATGCGTAAAAATTTTGATGTTCTGCCAAAAATGACCAAGAAGGTCTTTTATAAAAATGACCAGAGCGAGCTGGCCGTAAAAAGCATGTAGACAAAAAAAGGTCTTTCATAGAAAGATGACCAAACAAGAAGGTCGTAAAAAGCGTGCGGAAAATTTGACAAGTTAAAAAAATCTTTACGTATCAAAAATTTTTAATTCAATGCAACATTTTATTTTATTATAAAACTTTTGAAACACTATTTTATTTTTGTTTATCACTAAAATATTATAGTCTAAATACAAAAAATAATAACGTGAACAAAAAATGGAAAACATAAAAGAAAGAATTCATTTATAAAATTGACCCCCTCCGCCCACGGAGGAAGTCCTTCAAAAATCGTGCCCTCGGGCTCCAAAATAAGAGGTGCACCGTCTGCAGGTTCACAGAGAAGTGAAGTGGAAGCCCTGCATACTGAACGATCGTCCAAATTAGAACGGTCTTTTAGATCAGAATGCTCAATTCCACATACAAAAACTCTAAGAGTCTATAAAACTTGAAACATTATTCCTACGGGTTTATACTTATAAAATCGTAAATGATCAAATTCTTTATAGAAAAATGACCCAAAAGAGTGGGGCGTAAAGCGCATGTAGAAAAGTGAATAGTTGAGATGCAAAATATTCTAAATGTAAAAAGTAATTGATACCTCAAAAAATATTTGAAAAAAAGAAAAGAAAAGAAAAGAAAAAAGAAAAGAACTAAATCATCAATACATGAACGTTATTCTACGTATCGGAAATTAATACATTATATTGGATGATTTATGTAGGTAGATGTGGTTTTGTATACAGAGTGTTTCCCGGAGCAAACATAGAAAGGTTAGACAGCTGAAGCCATTTAGATCATAAAACCAATTAGAAATGCTAGAAAAGGTCAAAGGTTCTATAAAACACGGTAGCAAGAGACGCTTTACCAAAACAATTAAGGTGGTGATTATTATTATTTTGATAGTTTTCTAGAATAACCTAGAGCCTAAAACCTTTAAAGAGACGCAATACCAAAACAATTAAGGTGGTGATTATTGTTATTTTGATAGAACCTTCAAAGAAAAACCGAAAAGATTCAACCAAAAAAGCAGAAAAAACCGGAAAAGGTTTAATGAGGGTAAAGAGGTATAAATAGAAAAAATAGAAGAAGAAGAACCATTCTTATTTTTGTACTTGCGCGCGACACCCGAGACTAACAATGGAAGCCGTTTTCGTTACGTTTATTTCGACGTTGAGAGCCGCCTACGAGGCTTACGGTACACTGATTTTACAAATATTTTGAATTAAAAATTCATATGTATACTATTTCATTATTATTAATTTAGAGCCGTTTTTAACGACGGCCGACATTGACGCGTGGGCGTCCGTCTTCTGGGAGGAGGCCTCGACGGACTTCAAGAGCTGGTGGAAAAGCCAGCGAGGGGTTGAATATCCGGCTAGACAGAAACCCTTTTGGGGTTTCATGAAACGTCTACGCCGGATGTTTGAAAACCCTTCGCTGGTCGACGACCAGCTAGCCTCGCACCTGTGGAATATCCTCCCCTCAGGTGCGAGGGCTGAATGGGAAAACGCCGACGGTCGCTACGTCGAGGAGAGGGTAAAACTAGCGTTGCCGCGTTTCTAGTAAGTTCAGATGTTATAGTTAAAACACGTGGTAGACATATAAATTTTATATTTAATGAGAGTAAAATTATTATAAGCTTTTACTACAATATTTCAAGATAAATATGCGTAGGTTAAAATGTGCTAACTGCAGCATGCTACAGATTTCTAATTTATGTATATTAATGTATGGTATATAGCTGAGTTGTCTAAAACTTAACAAAGAACATTTCTAGAATATTCTAGAAGTTTTCAATTATTTACACGATTTATATGATAAAATTTTACGATAAAATAAAGGTTATTGATAGATCTTGTACCTATTACTTAACAGTTAAATGATATATTAGAGTAAAAATTTTTGTTTAACTAAAATAGTTATTAAAATTTGTAAAATTTTTAGTGGATACGCGTGAAACGTTTAGCGTGGGGGTGCGACGGCGGTGGCGGCGGCGAAGGCGGGTGTATATATGTATATTTTATTTTGTTTTGTTTTAAATTTTGTATATATGTATAATTTATTTTATTTTGTTTTAAATTTTGTATATATTTTGTTTCGAATAAATTAAATTGAATTAAAATTAATAAAATTTTTTATTTATTGCGTTTAATAGTAAAGGTAATTTCTTTAGAGTTCTACTATGAATGTGTGTGTGTGTGTGTGTGTGTGTGTGTGTGTGTATGTGTCAACTTCGGGAATATAAAAAAAGGGTTTACTGTAGTCAGATATTTAGAGATGTACGAGTAAACGATATGTAGAGAATATGCACAAACAGGTCTTAGGGTAAAAAAGAACGTACAAGATAATTACATAGTACTGTAGAATTAAAGGAGAAAATAAAGGAAAGAAGGAGTAATAAAAGGAAGCTCATTTATAATTAGGAATAAATTAAAAGAATATTTCTAAACAATAGCTAAAGAGAAGGAGTGTATAAACAACAACTATAAGTGATTTTTTATTATTATAAAAAAATGAGATGAAATGTACATATAAATATAACGTATTTAAATACTATAATCTGTAAAGGTTTCACGATTTTTATCAATCATTACGAGAGAGTCAAATTCTGCGTATATAAGTGCTTCAATACCGCCATCTGGTATATCCTCTCCAAAATTCATCTGTAAACTAGTGGTTCCTTCACGTACGAGTTCCCAAAAATTACCATCCATACCGCAAGGAGTCAAATCAAAAACAAAAACCGTGTTATGCGTTGTAAAAGAATTTCGGGTAATTTCATTACCCTTGTTATCTGTACCGATTCCTACACCCTCAAATAATTGTACAAAAGTGCGCAAATATTTGTTTTCTTTAAAATTTAGCATATATGGTGTTGTAGGTAAGGTTGTAGTACCACTTGTTATTTTAATCTCGTTTAATCCGAAATGCTTAAAATTGAAGGGGCTTTGATTATAATCACCCCTAGCAGCCGAACCATCAACGAGCGCCACAACGAGACGACGAGGTAAAGGACCTGTGAACAATGAGTTCAGAGGAGCTGAGCGACGACTAGTTGTTATGTATAGACTTGTAACATGACATCGACGAATAGGGTATTTTGCAGCTGTATTTTGTAACATGGATTCAATAGCTAGATTGATATTATCCGCAACTTCAACTTTTTTAATAAATAGAGACATGCTTTTAACCTCGATTTTATAAGCTTCGTTGTCAGTAGCTATAAATTTTTGCAAACAAAAATCATCTCTATGTCTGTATAAATCAATTTTCAAAGTACATTGATTCAATAGAAAACGTTCTTGCATAAATAGATCGGCGTGTATAGGAGCCATTAATTCAACAACTGTACTGTTTTTGAACATCTGAACTCTTTCCAAAGCACCCTTGTTTTTCTTTATATCGAGAACATCGCCATTTTCAAAAGCATAACCAGCAGCTGCAACATGTGTCGACTTAGCATCACGACCATAGTTCAATTCCGTTTCCAAATAAGATCTGTAAGCGTATCTATCCCCACTGAAATGTTAAAATGATAAAATTAAAAAAGGTAAACATACATTTAATTATAAAACTTACCTGTCAGATATTAATTTTCCATTTAAGTACATCTTGATCTGTTTAAAAAATGTTTTGCCGATCAAATTAATTGGTGCTACAACATTTCCAGTAAGGTTATTGTTGGCGTCTGCTGTTAAAACGCAAGCAGCGCCATTAGCTTTCGTAATTCGAATAGTAAAATATATAAAATTTTTTGATAAGTCCAACATATATGAATCAGGTGAAATAACAAACTCGTAAGGTCCTTCATTAGTACAAGGATTTTGTAACTGAATTTCAGACCAAAAACTTCTACGAATAGCAACTTGCGTTGGAGGTACGGTAAATAAATCTAACTCCGTTTTACTACTAGGAGACGACGCAGCATCAATAAATTTACTCATTTTGAATAGATATCCTTGAAACCGACTACTCTACGTGGAGTCTTTTTTAAGAATGAGGAACGTCGTTTCAGGTGTTTACGTTTATGTTGTTTTTGATGTTGATGTTGTTGACGCTGACCATCATTTAACTTTTTATTGCTTTTTATATGTATCGTAGAATTTATATGTTTACGCTTCCCTAAACCTTTTCCTTTATGAATGCGCTCGCCCGTTTCGTGTAATAAGCTACCAGCTGCGTTTCGTCCATGCTCAGCAACACTTTC
The DNA here is from genome assembly GCA_963922205.1 of Romanomermis culicivorax. Lineage (NCBI taxonomy): Eukaryota > Metazoa > Nematoda > Enoplea > Mermithida > Mermithidae > Romanomermis > Romanomermis culicivorax. The sequence goes on from CAWUHX010000086.1 coordinate 1,129,951, forward strand.
TTTAAAAGAACGACCTTCTACAACATCACCTGCAATTTTGGAACCTGCAGCAAGTGCATGCTTTCCTGCAGATTTTAACAAAGGCATAGCTAGACGCCACAAACTCTTAAAAAAATTACCAACTCCAGCTCCTTGATGTCTATAATAATACGGGTATGCTGCTCGAAAACCTTCTAAACTACCACCTAATTGAAATTGATTATCTTGAATACTATGTTGATAAATTTTGATCCAGTAATCAACGGTTTCAGGAATAAATACGGTATGCATATTTTGCTTTGAAAATCAAAAAGAACAACAACTAAATGAATTAATTAATTAAGAGCGTTTGCGAAAATTCAACCTGACGACAACGTGTCCAATTGCAAATGAATGAGTAAATAAAAATTTGATACTATGTTTATAGGAATAAAGGAGTACGTCGCCGAAAATGTAATTTAACTATAACATTCCCAAACTGAAAGGGTATAAGCTCATTCATACTGTTTTTTATATTAATCTCGAGTACTGTAATTTCTTTCAATTGAATTGGTATATAGTGAGGTGTTTCATATAAACGACTCACATTATCTTTGTATTTTCCCTGAACATTTACTATACGTAAAAGCGGCGCTAAAGTATTTCCAACAATCTGATTTTCAATAATATTACAGTAAACATAAAAATTCTGTAAATCATTCAAATTTGGTGGTTGAATACCTAACATGTATAAATGATTAGTTCCAGGCTCGGCAAGAAAAACAGCTTTGGATGGTGGAATATGTGTGTTAGAATTTTTTGGAGGTTTCTCTCCAACAGTATATAAGTTAATATTCACAGCTCTATTTAAAAAATCATCAGCAGTTGCATAGGCCTCAGTATTGGTAGCGCCAAATCCGAGAAGCTCCATTAATCGTTTGCTTATTTCGATTTTACGTAAGATTGTACCACTTTTTATTTTCAAATTAACTAATCCTCTACTATGTTCATCGTATGAAAACATGATTTCCATGTTAGTTCCGGCAATAGCTGCTCCAACTTTTGCATTCAACTCTTCAATTAATTCAGATATGGTAAAGTAATGTTTTTCAAAAACTATTACTTTAATTTTTTTGACCTTATTTCCAACACCATCCGTAGTTAACGTTATTACATTATCTCCACCATGATTGGTAAATGTAGCCCAACTATAGGGGTATATTATTTCACTTAGTCCTACCTCCCAGTTGCCATCTAGTTTTAAACGGTAAGGTAGATGGGCTGAAAAATCAGAGGGTTTGTTTCCATTTTTGCTATTACTAGGTAATGTGATATAAAATTGATCTTCAAAGGTTGTCATTATTTATAATGTTGTTGTTTGCTGTTGCTATAGGTACAGTCTTCAATGAATTAGATGACTGTAATACGGTCGGTACGGGGCTAGGTAATAAATATCCTATACAAGCGCACAAAAGACCAACCCACAATTGTGTATTATTATTGTAGAGAGATAAATTTATTATAGCTGTAATGACTACAATGTATATTAGTATGACCTGACTGAAGAAAACCACTTCGTTTCGAGGTAGACGTTTTCCAAAAAACTCCCAAACGCTAATGCGAGACGTTTCTGAATGCGTACTATTACTACTATCCATTTCAAAATAAAAAATTTTTATTTAACAACTAAACACTCAGTTATAAATTTATAAAAAGGCGGAGCTACTAAAATAACCAATAAAATTATACAAAAATATAAAGGAGGCGGAGCTATCAAAGTGAAGTAAAATTTATATATATATATATATAAATACATATAGAAGGAGTTAACTTTTTACAAACGTGTACATAATTTATTTCGCAAGTGACCTTTTACAGAAAATTTACAATGAAAAAACTTACAAATCAATCTATCATTATAAACAAAATTTGTGTTACTGAAACTTTTAAACATTTTATACATAGGAACATGTCGCACTTTATAATACAAAAAATATAAAGTATATATACCACAAACCCTACTATTAAAATTTTGTAAATGTTTCTTATTTGTATATATTATTAAAGCATTTTTGTTAATATAATTTATAAAAGCAGGAATAACTGGTGGTAAGCCATAAGAATCAAAATAATATACAGAGTTAGCATTATCAAAATACATAGCTATCCAATGACTTCCTTTTTGAAAAGATGTATCGGTGTTTGCAATTAAAGCCGCGGGTCTTTTAACTATCTTCGGTAGAGTATCGCAAGCAAAAACTCCTAAAAAATTTTGTGATAATAGCTCATCTTGTTGAGCATAATATGTCAATTCAAAGTTGTTCATCGTAATCGTCGTCGTCGTCGTTTTGTATATCCTTTTCTAAAATCCAACTGTTGAATTTTTCAGGATAACCCCACCACTTCACAAGTACTCTATTCTGACCATCTGGTAATTGTTTAGTCTTCAAAACCTTTTCAATTTTGTATTCTTTGATATTAGGATTAAAATCGATTTTCTGTAGTTCTTTTTCATAAAAACGTCCTTCTATATCTTCGCCTTCCAGATCTTGAATTGTATAAAGTATATGATTTCGGGTCTTCACAACATGTTTTACTTTGAAAACTTCTTCACTCCATTGAGGTAAATAACCTTTGTCAAATACACCTCTATGTTTACTAATTCGCACGTAATCTCCTATATCAATCTTAGGCTTTCTAGTGTATAATCTTTCAGGGTAGAGTCTTTGCCATATAATTTTTTCGTTAGAATAATCTACATTAATAGGTTTTTCCTTAATAGATCTATGAACAGAGTGATTGTAGTTGGAAACAACTGCGGGTAAAATATCAATCCATTTATAAGTGGTAAACTCTGTAAAATATTTAAATAATTTAGTTTTTAAAGTTCTATTAAACCGTTCCACTATTGAACATTTAATGTCTTCGTTTTGAGAAGTAAAAAAATGTATATCGTTAGTTTTCAATAATTTTTGGAAATCTTTGTTGACAAATTCTTTTCCTTTATCGCTGCGCACTCTCCAAGGGATTCGACCTCTTTTTAAAATATTTTGAAAAGCATCGCAAACATTCTTTGAGTGTTTTGATTTTAAGGGTTCAACCCATGCGTATTTACTTAATACATCTATACATGTAAGCATAAATTTGTACCCATCGTTAAAATCTGCTAAAGAAGACATATCTGCCAAATCAATTTCCCATTGTTGATCCATAGCTGTAACATAAATACGATTACGTGAAAATTTTTTGTTGACTTGTTTATGTAGAGTATAACTATCTTGTTTTGAAAGCCAATCTTTAACATTTTTACGTGTAATTGTTTTACGGTGCTTTCTAGCTTCAGCATATAATTTTTCAATACTAGAAAAAGCTGAGGGATTTCCGTGTAAATTTTTGTATAATTTCGAAAGTAAGGTGTTCATCGCTCTAGTACAAAGGAGTATACCGTCTCAGTGCTCTAGCTTTGCGCCGTATCTTCTTTTCTGTCGAGTTTCCTTTATTAAAGAATGAATCGTCTTTGATATCTTCCTCGGCACCACTTGAAAATAAATCAACACCTTTCACAAGTGGTTTATTCAACCGCTTGACACTACTAACTGCATGATCATCTGATTCTTCCGGAGGTGTATGGTAGGAGAGTTTCCGAGGTAAAGTGAATAACATTTTACGTAATGGGTTTCCTATAGCCTCTAATGGTACATTATATTTTTTCAAAGCATTAACAAACTCATCTACTCCAAGCGTTTGCGTAATTTTTGAACGTTTACGAGACAAATCATGTAATAAATCAATAATATGTGACCCTTCAATTAATTTTCCATCAATTAATACTTCACCTTGCTTATTAACATTTATACTAGGGTTACGTCGCACATGCTCCAATAATAAGGATGCCGAGCGTTTAAACTGTTTAGGAATACCGCTAAGTAACTTTTCGTCGTTCAACCAATTTTTTTCTTTTTGTTTCAAATCGTCACTATCCTTCTCATCTTCTTCGTTATCAATAACTTTTTGTTTTAAAATCACTGTAGTAGGTTGAGCCTTTTCATGTTCAAAAGTTAAATATTGTGAAAATAGTTGCGAGTACATTTTGTATTGTTCTTCAGGTGTTAACGTATTATCTTTCAAAATGCGCTCTAGCTCGTTACGATACATGTCAACTTGCTTAGCTATACCTGTCTTTTCATTTGAACTCGTCGTCGTCGAAGAAGAAGAAACCTGAGAGTTATTCAGTTTATTCAGAACCTCCTGAGGTATAAGAGCAAATTTATTAGCAAATTTCATTCTATAATAATTTCTCTGTAACAAAACTTGCTAATGTAGATAATAAAACGGGTAGTACTAGAGGTAAAAATGCTCCACCACTTTGAACAATTCTTACACGTTTATTATGTAAATCTTTTTTCTTGTTTTTTTCGTGTCTAGTAGCTAAACCTCTGAGCAATAATTTATGTTTGGCCAATTTCTTTTTTAAGTTTGAATTGATAGGAATATTACCGTTCAAAATGTTCAAACAAATTTCACATATACAACAGATCAAATCGGGGGAAGAATGTTGAAGAAGAGCACGTCTTTGAACACGATTTGAATTTTTTAACACATTGAGCTCGTGAATATATTTCTTTAATCTAGAAGCCATACAAAACAGACCGTACAGTACAAAAAAATTTTACAATAATGACCAAATGATGAGTAAACATTGAAATATTTATTGTATTACATTAAGATAGTAATGAAGCTTCATTTTGTATGACGATATTCAACTCTTCGCGTCTAGAAAAAGCACACAAGTTATTCATATTCATAAAAAATAGTTTATGAGCTGTATCTAGTTTTAAAAAAAGATCTTCTACAAAAATAGCGCGAGTTTCGACCATATCCAACTCCGTCAGTAATAGTCTAGCAAAACACCAAAATTGTGTAACTTTTTTACGCCCCATAGGTAAACCAACTTCACGCCGTAAATGGTTGCACGCCTTAGCTATGTCTTTGTAAAAAATCTTGGCTTCGGGTGAGAAACGAGTCCAAAACAAATCAGCTATTTCGCATTTCTGTTTGTTGTTTAGTATTTTACCTTAAATAAAAAATACTATAGTTTAATAAATAGTTAAAGAAGAGATATAAATTTTTACCTTTTACTTTATTTTGCACCATTCTGACAAAAACTTCAAATGCGGCGGACATTGTAATTGTCACAAAACAAACGAATTATAGAAAAACGACCAACCTCTTCAAAATTCTCGACTAGACTGATGAAGGGTATAATATTTTTTTCTGATTATGTAATAAAGCTATCGTATCAATATATCGTAATCTACTTCCATTGATGTACAAGTTTTGAAATTTACTGTTTCGACTACAACAAGAAAATACGACAGGATTGAAAATATATATTTTGAAACACGCTCGTAATTGCATAAATTGTCCGTCATTCTGAGGACAATGTAAAATTTTTTCTATATAACGTAGTAAGGGTATTATATGTAATTTATAATTTTCCCGTAATAATAATAATAATTTCTGATCTGTAACATTTTTTGTGTTTGGTATCGTAAAATCTGTAACATTTTTTGTGTTTGGTATCGTAAAATCTGTAACATTTACAGGTTCTTCTTCATTTTCATAAAATTGAAAAGGGTATTGTACCCATACAATAAAAACAGCTATGAAAAGGATCACAGCGAGAGTATTTAAAAAAATGTGTTTACTGTATATCATATCGCTAAAATAATAGAATCCGACTAACCTGTATAAAGTTTTTTGTAAAAATGATGAATCATTTAGGTGTATACAAAATCATATGATCATTGTCGGGGAATATATTAGATCTAAGTCGATATTTTTCAGGACATGTCTGTGTAAGATCTATTAATAAATAACCGTATGGTTTACTAGTAGCATCCTCATACGATTCTATGAAATAATTTGAGGTAGTTGGAAAAATCTGTCGAGCCAGTGTGCGGACTTGTAATCTATCGCTTGGATTTTTTAAAAGAATTAAATATTGAGCGTTTATCCTACTCGTACGCATTCCATCAAAAAAGGCATTCTGAACTATATGTATAATTGATATATTCCAATGATGCGATCCTTTAGTAAAAAGTTGAGTTAAACTTTGATCATTCTTCATCTCTTGCATCATATCATCCATAATTAATAATTTAGGTGTATCTTTACTTTTCTGAAGTTCATTCAAATCAGGCGAACCTTGAATAAATTCTACATAAGAACATTTCTGAACTAATTCATCGTAAGCTTCTTGCCATTCCGAATAACACCAATAAATTTTCACAGGAGCAGGGTGAAGCATTTCTTTAGCAAAAATTACAAGTTTTTTAACAAATTGTGTTTTTCCTGATTTTGTTGGAGCAGAAACTATACAGTTAAATGGATGTTTCCATATATAAAACTTTTCATCATCATCATTTGACATCTCTTTTTTCGACAACAACAAAAACCAACCACCTTTTTACTTGAACAATTTTTAAAATGATTTTTATTATTTAAAACAAAATGTTACATAATTATCAAAATTACAATATAAAGCAGTGCACATGTAAAACATAAAGATAGCTGATTATATAAAATAGAATAGCATTACTGTATGCAAAAATATACGCGCAATGTATGTATGTATGAAATTATATATATATATAACAAGCAAATACGTAAGCAATTACATAAGCAATCAAAATATAGCTAATTAAAACATACAAGCTGTAATGAATGAATGAATGAATGTAAGCAAAACTTTTACAATTTACTGTTAATAAAATCGCGTAGTGTTTTGATAACAACATCATCATCAAAATCATAATGATAACCTTCATCAATAAAACAAGCTACAGTATCCTTAAGAATTTTACGGCCAGTACTTGTAAGTGGTATACATCTAAATATGTCAATCATCTGTTTAAAAGCGCGAAGACTGTAATAACCTTGAACCTCGCCTATAACATATTCAAAACAGTCAATGATAAGTCCCATCTTTTCATATAAACGATTAACTGTTGGTGTAATTGCGATATTATATATGGAATTACGAGCTGGACACTGATGATCCTCAACAATTCCTACCTCTTTCGCGCAATAACAATCAAAAATACACCCATTAAAGATGTCTTGTATAACTAACTCAGCACATATAATTATAAATAATTTTTCACCTTTTACTACTTGCTCATCAAAAAACCATGGAATATCTAAACCCGGAACACGTAACTCACAAATACGTCTGGTTTCGGCGTCCAACGAATTGGTATCCGACGTTGAATCGTAGTCTGGATCATTGAAACAATTGATGAAGAGATCATTAATAAACGACGTTTGAACGCTAGCTTCCTTTTGATCTTCACGAGCATTGCTTTGTTCTCCGGCGAATTTTGTAGCATGAATCCCTTCTTCTTCTTCTTTTATAATTTTCTTATCTGCACCGACTTCTTCTTCTTTAACGATTTTCGGGGTAGAACCATTTTTTCCAGCTACGTCGTCGTTTTCGTTTGTTTTGCGTTTTATCGCTAGCTGGAGATTTGCTGCTAAAGCGTTGTACTCGTTTGAAATAGCTGGAGCTATCTCATGTATCATATTGGTCCAGCGCCAAAATTGCTAAAGAATAAAACATTATATTTTAAAAGAAAGAAAGAATTCATATATCAACTCACTTCTTTAGATAAGCACCATGTCGTTCCATTAAACAGATTGTTAAATCGTACTGTAACCCCGTCGCTCTCGACCAGCATTTTATAACCAAGGTTGATGCCGCATCGACCTCCATGTGAAAATGTCTTTTCAATAATATTGACATTGCGACCTAGTATACCGTATTGTGGTAAAATGAGCTTGAACCCTCGACCGTACGCCTCTTTTGTTTTAGGGTCGACGTTACGAAAATAGATTGACACGTATCTACCTTCAACCACTACAAATAATGCCATGTTTTCGTCTAACATAAACTGGTGTTCCATTTTTGAAAATTCTTGAAGAAATATTAAAGAGAGAGAGAGAGAGAAGCGAGTAGTTTTTGTAGCAACAAAACAGATAAATGTATAAAGTGTTCAAAATTTTTGAGTAAAGGAGGTTATAGTTATAATAAAATAGCCAAGATATATAGCTTATAGCTGTACGAGGAGGAGTTATAAGCATAATAAATATTCAAGACATATATCCTACAGTATTCTACTATTCTGAGGAGTATATGAGAGGAGGAGCTATGTTCTACAAAAATAAAATAAAATGTGTTTATGTGGTACGGTAACCTTTGAGATCAAAGCTAGAAAAATATATGTGTTTTATGTGTTATAGTAATTATCAAGGTCAAAGCTATAGAAGCAATATAGCCACGTGCGCATGAGTTATAAGGGTCTTTAAAGCTTTTCCACATAAAAAGAAAAGATGGTGCAACAGGGTTATAAGCAGCTATTACAGTTATTTTATAGCTTCAAGAATCAAAACAAAAATACTAGGGTTGTACAGTAAAACAGGTTTTCAACTGGTTTTAACTGGTTATATGCTAATAAAATAAGCTAAAGAAATGATATGGGCACGTGTTCATGAGTTATAGAGGTCTTTAAAGCTTTCCCATCATAAAAAAGAAAAGTACTACATTAACATCGTAAACAATAATTAAATCTCTACCATAAAATTAATAGTTTTTGCTGATTTATAAAAATTTTCTATTATTATTATTACTGTATAAGTTTTTGGTGAATAGGTTGTTTTCTATTTTTCTAGTTTATAGTTTTTATATTTTCTAGTTTAGATAATTTTTATAATGAAACCTATTTATGAGGATATTACTTCGGACGAAGACGACATGCCTATGGAAATTTTAGAAGATATTACTTCTGATGAAGACGACGATGAAACAATAGTGAATGAGTCTTCAGAGAATATTACCTCTGAGAAAGAAGAAGAAACAATCGATAATAATGTTATTTTGGAAGAAGAAGAAGAAGAAGAAGGAACTGTTTTAGATTATGATGATGATGAAGATGATCAATACAAAAGTTATACGCCTTACAGTTCTGATGAGGAAGAAATTTACGAAACAGTTCAAATTGGTGGTGGTGGTGGGGGTAGTGGAGGTGTAACGAATGCATCTTTTGTTGCGGATGATTTTTTTGAACTAGGTCAACCCAGTACCGTAAATATTAGGCGTTTTAATACCGAAGGTCGCGAGTACTCTGTGAACTTTCGTAATACCGAACATATGGATGATTTAAATGCTCAAATAGTGCCAACGTTTCAACGTATAGTAGAGCGAATTTCTGAGAATGTCGCTGATAATGCGTTTATAGGGTTTTCCTTTGACCATCCAGATTTGACGAAAGGTCGTGTTTTGATACCTTTTAGACCGAAACATGCTTTAACTGGAGACTTGATTGTAAACACTCTTAACGCTGTTCTTCAATCAAATGAGCAAATACAAATTGATAGTCGTCAGTCTACAATTCGTACCATTGTTGTAACACCACCTGCGGGTAGCGGTAAGCTGATTAAAATTACTTATGTAAGATTTTTATTTATTTATTTATTTATTTAAGGTATTCACAATGCTCATCAATATTTAAAACATAATGATTTTCTAAAAGATAAACGCTGTATTATTCAAATCAGCAACACGGATGATTTATGTTTTGCTAGAGCTCTAGTTGTTGCTAGAGCTTACATTCATAAAAAAGATAAGAATGCTGAGCACAAATGGGAAAGCATTCGAAAGTCTGACAAGTCACATCTGCTGCAAACAAAGGTTGCTAAAGAACTGATGACCTTAGCAGGCTTAGCTAATCATCAAGGAGCTTGCGGTTTTCATCAGTGGGAACAATTGCAAACTGTTTTATTACCCGATTATCAAATCAAAGTTTTTAGCAGAGAACGCTTTAAAGATTTAATATTTAGAGGTTAGAGTTTTTTATTTTTCAATTATTGTGTACGTATTTAGAGTTTTAAGGACCTGAAGCAACGCATGTTTTAAATATTTACCACCATGATAACCATTACTCCGTCATTACAAAGATGCCTGGATTTTTTGACCGCAGCTACTTTTGTCCTCATTGCGATCTGGCCTACAACAACAAAATGGAACACAGATGCAGAAACGTTTGTCCTCTGTGTTACAATACACCCCCATGTAATCAATTTAATGCTCGAAAATGCAAAGATTGTCTGCGTTATTTTAAAAACGATAAGTGTTTTGCTCGACACAAGCTTGTTTTTACTCAAAGAGGTCAATCCAAACGTCAAAAAACAGGGGTATCTATTTGCGATCGTTTCAAAGTGTGCGAACAATGTGATACACTGGTTCGACGAGCACATTCTAATCCTCATAATTGCGGTTATTTTGAATGTAAAACATGCAAGAAAAGCGTACCTAAAAAAGGTAATAGATATGGTGTAATTATTTTATTTTATTTTATATGAAAATTTTTATTTAGATCATTTATGTTTTATGCAACCTGTTGGTAACGAACAAATTGAAGAGGAAGAAGAAGATATATTTGAAACAAATGTTGATGAGGATGAGTGTCTAGATGATAATGAAACAGGAATTACCGATAAGTGTCCTGTTAATCAAAAATTTGTTTTTTATGATTTTGAGACTACACAGGAAAAAATTCTACGACAAAGCGAGTTAGGGGATGTGTTCGAACATGAACCAAATTTATGTGTTGTCCATACTGTATGCGATCAGTGTCGTCAAAACGAGGGAGATTTTTGCTGCAATACATGCGGTCAACGCGAGCGTATTTTCAAAGGATCTACATGTCTAAATGATTTCTGCGAATACCTTTTTGCAAAAGGTATGAAAAACATTACTGCAATAGCTCATAATTCTCGAGGATTCGATGGACAATTTATAATGCAGTTTTTGTATCGTAATGGACATCATAAACTACATATCATCAATAAGGGTGAATTAGTAAATTGTTTATAGTTTTTCATTTTCATCTATTTATTTATTTTTAGGTTTAGAGTTGATGTGTATCAAAGTAGGGTCGATAAAAATTATTGATTCTCTGAACTTTCTTCCGATGCCTTTGGCGGCTTTACCGAAAACATTTGGAATAAGTGAAATATGTAAAGGATATTTCCCTCATTTCTTTAATAGAAAAGAAAATTACGGATATGTTGGCTCATATCCATCACCCAATATGTACGGTTACAATGCTATGAAACCTGCGGCTCGTGCCACGTTTCTGGAGTGGTATAATCAAAAGCTTGAAACAGTAAGTTTGCAAAAGTATAAAGTTTTGCATTTAAATGCATCATTGTTTAGGGTTGTCAATTTAATTTTGATAATGAGTTAATTGACTACTGTCGTAGCGATGTGCAAGTTTTACGACAATGTTGTATGAAATTTCGCGATATTTTTATGGAAGAAACAAATGTCGATCCTTTTGAAAATTCAATAACCATTGCTAGTGCTTGCAACTTAGTTTTCCGACGTTTATTTTTGAAGCCAAATACTATTGGTGTAATACCATACAAAGGTTATGGTAAAGAAGAAAGACAATCTGTTATAGCCTTAAAATGGTTGAAGTGGCTAGTCCATAAAAATGAAAACCTGTATATTCGACATAAACTTAATGGTGGCGAAGTTCAAATTGGAAGATACAAAGTTGATGGTTTATCAGGTAATTTTGTTCAAATTTTTGAAATTTTAATATCTATATATTTGCTCATTAAGACACGACAATTTATGAATTTCACGGTTGTTATTGGCATGGATGCCCTAAATGTATGAAAAATAGATATCAATTAACAGCCGATAATAATACAAAAGCAGTCGATGCATATGAGCGCACTTTTAATCGTGTTATGGAACTTCAATCACTCGGTTATAGCGTAGTGGAAATGTGGGAGTGCGAACTTTTACAACAACTTCACTCAGATCCCGAAATGAAAACATTTTTTGATACAGTCAAAATACCAGAACCTATAAATCCTCGAGAAGGTAAAATCTTGAATTGTTCTTTTTTATTTTGTCAAAAGTTTTCTTGTTTTAGCTTTCTTTGGTGGTCGCACTAATGCTGTAAAACTGTATCATAAAATTAAGTACAATCAAGATGGTACACCTGCAGAAAAGATCAATTATGTAGATGTATGCAGTTTATACCCGTTTGTCAACAAATATGGGAAATACCCTACAGGCCATCCAAAAATCTTTACTGAAGATTTTGAAGAGGTCAGTTCAACGTCACAACCTTATGAGGGATTAATCAAGTGTAAGGTTTTACCACCTCCCAAACTCTTACATCCTGTTTTACCGTATCGACATGGCGGTAAATTATTGTTTCCTTTATGCAAAACTTGCACGCATGATTCACAAAAGACCGCATGCGTGCATAATGACCAAGACAGAGCATTAGACGGTACATGGGTTACGATAGAATTATATAAAGCCTTAGAGAAGGGATATAAGGTATATTGTTACGGTAATGGTTCTTTTTCTATGTATATTATTTTTGTTTCAGATCCTCAAGATTTTCGAGGTTTGGCATTATGATAACATTGAGCAATATCATCCAACCAAAAACCCCACTGGTGGTTTATTTACTCAATACGTCAATACCTTTATGAAAATGAAACTAGTAAATTTTATATTATGTAAATGTGACAGAATTTGATTGTAATTTTTATAGGAGAGTGAAGGCTATCCTGCTAAAGCTCAAACGGATGAGCAAAAACGTGAATACGAGATGGAGGTCTACAATCGTGAGAATATTTCATTGGATTCTTCAAAAATTTTAAAAAATCCTGGAAAGAGGGCTTTGGCTAAATTAATGCTAAATTCTTTCTGGGGAAAAGTAACTATACATAGTTTTTTTGTATTTCATTTAATTATTTTTATGTTTTTTAGTTTGGTCAACGAAACAATATGGATAAGACTGTTATCCACAATGCACCCAAAGAATATTTTGAACTTGTAATGAATGTCGCCAATATTATTAAGAATGTTAGACTAATCAATGAACAATTGGTGTCAACAACATATTGTCAACATGATGATTTTGCCGAAGTCATGGGAAATACTAACGCTGTTATTGCAGCTTATACGACGGCTCAAGCTCGATTAAAGTTATATTCTTACATTGAGCGATTAAAAAGTCGAGTATTGTATTTTGACACGGATAGTATTATTTACCTGTCAACAGTTGACAAACAACAATATCAAGTACCCACTGGTTGGTGTCTTGGTGAAATGACTGACGAGTTACGTGAATATGGCTCTGGATCTTACATTACCGAATTTGTTAGTGGAGGTCCTAAAAATTACGCCTACAGATTGTACAGTCCCTCTACAGACCAATACCGTCACGTAATCAAAGTCCGCGGTATCACTTTGTCATCAGATACTATGAAAAAAGTTAATTTTTATTCGCTTCGTCGAATGGTTTTTGCTTTTGTAAAAAACAATGGAAAAGAAGAAGTAAATGTACATAGTCTCCGTATAGAGCGTCAGCAAGATCGTAAAGTTGTTACTCGTAAAACTTTGAAAAAATTTCGTATAGTATATGATAAACGTATTTTGAAACGTAATTTTTGTACATTTCCTTATGGTTGGACTAAATGATTTTTACAATAAAGTAGAATGTTGCATCGAATTAAAAATTTTTCTTTTTGATATGCAAAGATTTTTTCTTTTTTCTACATGTCTTTTACGACTATTTTTGATCATTTTTATAAAAAGACCTTCTTGGTTATTTTTGGCAGAACATCAAAAATTTATACGCGTGCACCCGTAAAGATAATGTTTCATCTCGTAATGACTCTCCCGAGAATTTACCCATTAAACAGACCATTACTGACCAAATTGACCGTTTGAGATTGACTTGAACGATCGTTCAGGAATGGGGCCTCCGAGCATATTTACGCCTGCAGGTGGCGCCCTTTTGTCAAAGGGGGTCCAGGGGCGCAAATTTTTGAAAGGCTTATCCTGCCCACGGGAGAAGCCATTTTTACACACAATCTCTTTTTATTTCTTTTCCATTTTTTGTTCATTTTAGTTTTCCTTTTTCACCTACATCTATTGCCCTAATTTCTCTATTACCATAATAAAAATTTACCGTAATTCTACTATTACGGTAATTCCCAAATCTGTATCCTTTACCGTACGTCAACTCTCCAAATTTTCTACACGCTTTTTAGGACCAGCTCGTTTGGTCATCTTTCTATGAAAGACCTTTTTTTGTCTACATGCTTTTTACGGCCAGCTCGCTCTGGTCATTTTTATAAAAGACCTTCTTGGTCATTTTTGGCAGAACATCAAAATTTTTACGCATGCACCCGTAAAGATAATGTTTCATCGCGTAATGACCCTCCCGAGAATTTACCCATTAAACAGACCATTACTGACCAGATTGACCGTTCTGACATTTGTTGACTTGAACGATCGTTCAGAAAATGGGACCTCCGAAATATTTTTACACCTGCAGGTGGCACCCTTTTGACAAAGGGGGTCCGGGGTGCAAATTTTTGTGGGCTTCCTCTTCCCAGAGGGGAAGCCATTTTTACACACAATCTCTTTTTATTTCTTTTCCATTTTTTGTTCATTTTAGTTTTCCTTTTTACGTTCATCAATGATTTTCCTTTTCCACGCACAGTAACACATTTATTACCATAATCGAAAAATTACCGTAATTCTACAATTACGGTAACTCTAGAACATGCATTTTTAACCTTGCGACCTATAAATCGACCTATATGTTTTCTGTACGACCTATAAATCGACGAAGAAATTAACCGTATATGTTTACTGTACGACCTGTAAATCCGACAAAAGCAAAACGTGTATGTTTACTGTACGACCTATAAATCGAAAAAAAGTGACAAATTATAGGTCGTACACAAAAGATAGGAGTATCCTTAAGCGTACGACCTATACGGGCCGGCCTTACTACTTTCGGCTCTAGGTGTCACCTGATCAGCCAAGTGAAGCAGAAGAGAAACCTTCCACTTCACAGGTCATTGAGTTGGCACACTCGTTTATCCCCTCATCAAGTCGGGATTTTACACCAAATCTCATTGACCCACATCTTGATGCGGAAGTCTCCAACCTCTAATCATGACGCTCTCCTCTTCTTTGTCCCCACTTACGGACGAGGACCTCCTTTTTCGAAGGACCCCCATGCCCCTCACTAAAATATTCATTCTCGATCCATGCTGGTTCATTAATGTAAAGAAGAGAATGAGCAGTGACCAAAGCATCAAAATGAGGGTATGGCCTCATACCACAGGCGCATCTTTGCGATAGCCTGCACCTCATCCCTGAAATTTTTCTTTTCCTCTCATTAAAGATCTCACAGACCATTTGACATTAGCAACTTCATGCATCACCAACCACACAGATCAATTGACATTAGCAGCTCCACGCATTACTGACCTCCAGTCATCACATAACGCAATGAGCCAGAACATGGGGAACATCCAATGGACCCTTGACCACCAGCCATGACACCCCTTGGACAATCAACGACCATGGACATGCCGCATAATTCTCTACCACTAGGAGGACGAGGACGCCCTTTTTCGAAAGACCGCTGTGTCACGTTCAGATCAATTTTACCCAAAGTCACATGATTTACATCATGTTGATACACTATGTTTTTTGTGTGTCACTTTGTTGGGTTTTTGTCGTTTTTTCCGTTCCACAGGTAGGCTACAGTATGACCCCTTTAATCAGAATTTCCGCCAGGTAAGCTCTAGGAGATCATGGACATAATTGGAGAATCATGTGCAGTAAAAAGTAGCGATGTTTTGCAACGTGAAATGACTCATTTGGAAGTTCTCATTAAAAGACGTTCATATGTTTAGCATGATGGGAGTGAAACTCAGTCCCAATGCTTAACATATTCGAACTGGAAAATGTCTGTGACCATAGGCATCTTCTGCACCAATTTCTGCTGCAGAAGTTAGCTTGGGCGTCGTAAGCTCTGCCCAGGCCATACTTTAGGCCTACAAGGTCTTTAAAAGGGCCTGTTTTGTTAGTTTTATGCTCATTCTCTGGGTTTTCAGCTCATATCCGACTTTATGTTTAGTCTGCATCCGCCGTCACCTTATTTTTATAATAAATTTGAATATTGGCCTTTGACTTTCGTTCATCGTCGAATTTGCATATTCCCTGCATTCACTGCATCTGCCGCCCGGCCCGTATATAGGGAACACCCGTCACCCCCTAGCGCCAGGTCTACCCTGTCAATCGTCTGTCCGATACCCTGACCTCCCAAATCACCTATCACCAAACCGAGTGGATATTTACCCCCGTTTGCCAACCATCATCCACATCCACAGGACCTGCCGCTCTTGCGTCAAATCATGCTTGAGAACAGGACTAGGTAAGTCTTCTCAGGGGATTATTGTTGTTGAGGGTGTATTTTGGGGAACCCTTTCCTTTGTCGGTTTTCCCTTGAGATTTCCCTCAGTTGAAGAGCCCTTGGTCCTCTTGGGTTAGGGCTAACAAGGGGATTAGGTTTACAATGGGGTCCCCTATATTAGCTCATCCTATGAGTGACCTTCTCCATCGTTCATACTGAATGGGACAAGGGATTGCCACCCCTGACCTGGGCGGCATTGTTCATTTCTACATTCTACAGCAGAACACCAGGACAGCACCAAAGTATCCTATAGGCCTTCCTACAGCCAGTACTAGCCGGGTCGGGTTCCCAAGAGGAATATAAACGAGCCAGCTAACAGGGTCACAGCATGTAACTTACAGTGACATAGCCGTATTTTCTATCAATATGGCATGGGTTTCTTCCCATCAATGTGATTGTCCAATTTCAGTTAACGTGACATGGCTCCAGTTTTCGTTTAATGTGACAATAATTACTTAGCCTTACAAACAAAAAACATTAGGTGTATTAGTCGGACATTCGAAGAAGTGGAACAATCGAAAACCGAAAAAACGATTCATAGTCAAAGAAACGAAACAGTCGGAGAACCGAAGCAGTCGGGGAATCGAAGTACAACGTAAGTAAATGCGTTCTGTTACTGTATTTTTTCTGAAGCTCTACCAATCGCTTCTGAGAACGAAAAACATTCATTTTGTCATAATTCTAGCTATAGTATAGAATAACTGGTTATCATTCATCACAAACAGTTTAATGGCATTGAAAAGATCATTTTTCCTGTTTGACATTATCGATTAACGTGAAGCACGTCTAACATATTACAATAAATTCGAAAAAGAATGACTCTTTACTGTTAATGTCACAGTAAAGATTCATTTGGTTTTTGGCGTGTTTTTTTCGTGCCAAAAAAACATGGTTTTTGGCACAAAAGAATTTGGAATGGCACAAAAAATTTTGAGCGTTTGTGCCAATTGGCACACATTTTTTGGCTGGTCAAACATTAAATTTCCTTGATTTTTAGACGTTTTAGGGGCTGAAAATGCAAAAAATTTTCGGCGCGAAGCGCCGAATCAATGAATATAATATTTCCTATTCGTATATTTGACCCGAACGCAAACGATTTCTTTTCGAACAGTGTATTAGTATCGTTGCAGCAAACTTTATAGGCTGTCAAGACTGATGAGTGAAAAAATTCTGAATATTCTCTCTTTATTCAGTCAGATCACTGTTTTTTTCCCCAAATCGTGCTTTTTCGGGAAAAAAAATTCGGAAAGGGGCAAAAAATTTTTGGCTCTTTCCCCATTTGGGGAAGAAAATTTTGGGGATCGGATACAGAAAAGATGCATTTTGGTGCATTTTAGAAGGTCATAATCTCAAAATTTTCCGCCGCTTCGCGCCGATTATAACTTTAATAATCATTATTATGCATTACTAACCCCTGGCGCGGCTTTTAGCATGTCTACTTTCATTTATCATATAATCTATAATAGTTTTTATCATCTTGAACGTATTATCTCATGTTTTCATTGGTAATCTTCAATATTTTATCATGATATTTAATGAAGATTCGCATTTTTTCCTTTTGAGAAAGATCAATACGTCAAGTCTCTAAGCTTTTTGATGCAATTATTTCTTTTCTAACGTAAAATCAATTTAAATGCTTCATGGAAATATCTTTCGGCAATTTATACTCTGCTTACTCCTATATTTTCGACCAAGTATGAGAGTTTACAAATAAAATATACTGATTTTAAAATTTTTCAAGTAAAATTCTAGAAATTACGACTTTTGAACACAACATTCAAATCTACTTCTTGAAATAAACGTTCGAAAAATTGATTTTCCAGCGTCGCAGAATATCAATACCCAAAAAATTTTTCCCGCGCTTCGCGCCGGAAAGATTAACATCCCTTTTGGGTTCTCACTTGTCAACATAGAGGACTTAACCATCGATTTCTCATGTAATTCAAAGTCATTATGCTTTTGGATAGTTTGCTTGAAAGTTTGTTCCAATGCTTGTAATTAAACTTTGAACTCGAAAATTTCAATTTTTTCCTCAATTTTGATGAATTAACGGGTCTAAAAACACCAGAAGGCTTGAAAAAGCCCAAAAACACGTAAATAAAGCGTCTGTGAGCATTTTTAAGCGAAAAAACGACTTCGGGAAAATGGGGAAAAAAATTTTGATCGCTTTCCCCATTTGGGGAAAAGGCCCGGGGGAAAAAAAACAGTGAGTCAGATTCGGATTTAAAACTGAAATTCTTACTTTTTGTGTTTAATTGATTGAAATAGAAAAATCGATATCGTCATAACCTGTAAGACCTCCGACCAGTTGGGGTGGGGGGTAAATCCGAAATTTTGGGGGGGGGTAGGAAAAAGTCGAAATTTTTCCCAAAAAAGGCCAAAAAACATACACTTTTTGGCAAATTTTTTTAATTTTTTCCCAACTGGGGGAGGGGGGGGGGGTTGGGGGGGGGGAATGATTTTGGGTACTGGGTTGGCCAAGTTGGGGGTGGGGGTCCCCCCCAACCCCCCCCCCCCAAGTACAGGTATGGATATCGTTGATAATGGTACAATGTTCCGATCGAAAATTAATACAATTGTCGACTTTATTTTCTCTATTCTTTACATGGTTGTTAAATATAATAACATAGTTATTCGTTTGTAGTCGAAAATTGAATCAATTTGAACCTCCTGAACAATTCTAGAGCTATTTAAACTGTCTCAGCATTCCATTTCTTTTTGGGATTTCGTAAACTATTTTGTTGCACGGTTTTTTCTTTTCTCACTGACATGGTTAGCTGAAAAATAGGTTGGGCACGATTTTTACAAAAAATTAATGCGTTAAACGTTAACTTTTTATCAAACTTTTTGCCCACAACTTTTCCGCAGTTTTCAGTAATGTCTCTAGCAAAAAAATTTTTTTTGTGCCATTGGCGCAAATTTTTTTGGCCTCTTGTGCCAATTGGCGCAAATGTCCGTGCACAAAAAAACGCTGTTTTTGGCACAAAAAAAATTTGGAATGGCACAAAAAATTTTGGGCGTTTGTGCTAATTGGCACAAATTTTTTGACTAGTCAAATGCCGAATTTTTTTGATTTTTAGTCATTTGACGGGCTGAAAACGCTAAATTTTTCGGCGCTACGCGCCGTGTCAATTACAAGTGTAATATTAGTCAAGTGTCAGGAATCTGAAAGAATTGTATTCGAATAGTAGTCTTGTATGATCGCAAAAAACTTTGAGATTGTCAATGATTGAAAAATGAATTAGTTGACTTTCAGTGTGATTGGAAACGGAAATTTTCATCTGTTTGATTCGAACAGAAAAATTCAACCTGTTGGCACAGTTTTTCAACCAAAAATTTACGCAACGTGACTTACATTCTAGTTTTTTAGGAAAAATCATTATGGACATCCTTAATTCATTTAAATCGGTGTTAAGAAGAAATCCGTAGCCGAACATTAAAGAAAAATATAAAATGCTTGAAAAATTGTATAAAAATATCTGAATCTCGCAGCATCTGATTTCTTTCCGAATCGTATAAACTGCTTTCTTCATCAGTTTTTCTTATCGCACTGACGTGCTAAGATAAAATAGAGTTGGCACGATTTTTTATGCAAATTAGTGCGGCAAAAGTAACCTTTAGTTATGTTTTTATCAAACTTTTGGCATAAAACTTTTTGAAAGTTTTCTCAAAAAAAACGCTGTTCAGAAAGCATTGCGCAGCGCTGTCATCAATTTGATTATTTATTAATTTATTGATTTTTTCAAGTTGTTCTGGAAAATTTTCTGGCTTAGGCTTAGGCTTATTCTTAGGCTTGAGCTTAGGTCTGCGCTTAGGCTTAGGTTTAGGTTTAGGCTTAGGCCAGGGTTCATACACAACCTGGAAACCTGGGAAAGTCAGGGGATTTTGTCACAAATTCCAGAAAATTGAAGAAAAGAAGGTAAAAGGAAAAGAGAAAAAGAAAGAGAATGGAAAGAAAATGAGAAGGAATGGCTTGGGGTGGTTGTGGACCCTATGAGTGGTTTTACTTTTCTGACCTTTGGCTGTCTCAAAATATTCTAGCTCCACATGTATTGCTTGGTCGCTAGGCGCCAACTTAATTAGTTTTTCACACTGTTCTCACATGAGCAATGTGCCTTTCGTCCGATACAGTTAGAGAAAGTTACTGATCGTGAATCAGCATCTTGTGTATGACTACATACAATCATCAGGTGGCTTGGAAAAGGTATGTCACATTCAGATCAGATATTTTCATGAAACATCAGAAATTATATGACACCTTTGTTTAGATTGAGATATCTGATAAAATGCTGAGAAATGTGAAAAGCAGTCAAACACGATATGATCAATATTTAGAAGAAGAAAATTCCAAAGTGATAGCATCAAATGTTGCCAAGAAGAAACACAAATTAGTCGAAATTGAAATCAGACAGCTACAAGAAAAAAAGAAAAAAATCGAAGAAACAACTGTGAAAGATAAGGAAGCTATTGATTTTGAAATTGCTGCTTTGCGAAATGTTTTCAAATAAAGAATTTTTGTGTTTGCAACCTTCTTTTCAAAAGAAAAGTGATTGATATTCGGTAATATTGATATGAAAAAACCTGGGATTTTTTGCTGGGAAGACCTGGGAAACCTGGGAAAGTCAGGGGATTTTATTTACGGGAATGTGTATGAACCCTGTTAGGCTAGGGGAGGCTTGGACTCACGGTTAAGAAGGAGACTAAGCATTAAGGGCGAAGTGTAAGCCCTCTTTTGATTGGCCGGAATTACCGCCCCCTTGTTGATTGGTCAAAATTTTTGAGATGTCGAAAATGCATTATATGCGTTTTGAATGGTTTTAACTAACAACTTCATTTGGAAGAGCCTCAACAGACTGCGCCCTTCGGGGGCAGCTGCTGTACCCTAAGCCTAAGCCTAAGGAAAATTTTAAAGGAAAAATTGATGAAAAATACATATTAGGCGAAAAACCGTCTGGGGGCGGCGGTAATTCCGGCCAATCAAAAGAGGGCTAACACTTCGCCCTTAATGCTTAGTAAGAAGGAGTAGACAACAATTTTCGACCAATCAAATTGAAGGTATAAAATTTTTCGACCAATCAAATTAATGACAGATCTCGCTCTGCAATGCTTTGTAACACTTTCTCCCTCAGTTCATGCTCTGCAGCGTTTTTTTTGTGCATGGACTTTGCGCCAATTGGCACAAGAGGCCAAAAAAATTTGTGCCAGTAGCACAAAAAATTTTTTTGTACTAGAAACATACTGAAAACTGCGGAAAGGTTTTAGGCCAAAAGTTTGATGAAAAATTAATGTTTAACGCATTATTTTTTTGTAAAAATCGTGCCCAACCTATTTTTCAGCTAATCATGTCTGTGAGATAAGAAAAACGGTGCAAGAAAATTGTTAACGATGACTCAAAAAGAAATGGAATGCTAAGAAAATTTGAATAACTCTAGAATTGTTCAGGTCAGGAAGTTTCTAATTAATTCAATTTTCGACTACGATATATTTAACAACAATGTAAAGACTAGTGAAAATAAAGTCGAAAATTGTGTAAATTTTCGGTCGGAACATTGTACCATTACCAACGATATCGAATTTTCTATTCGAATGAATCAAACACAAAAAGTAAGAATTTCAGTTATAAATCCGACCGAATGTGACTGAAAAATTCAGAATTTATTTCCACTCATCTTTCATTGACAGCCTATAAACTTTGCTGCAGCGATAGTGATACACTGTTCGAAGAGAACTCGTTCGCGTTCAGGTCAAATATGAGTAGATAATATACTACATATATCCATTGACTCGGCGCGAAGCGCCGAAAATTTTCAGCGTTTTCGGCCCCTAAATCATTTAAAAATCAAAGAAACTTAATGTTTGAACAGCCAAAAATTTTGTGCCAATTGGCACAAACGCTCAAAAGTTTTTGTGTTATTCCAAATTTTTTTGTGCCAAAAACTATGTTTCGGCACAAAAAACACTGATGCACGATGCACTGTTTTCCCCCAAGTCGTGCTTCCACGTCGGTATTTAGAGAGGGGGATGGGGGGGGGGGGGGAATTCCCCCCTAAATTTTTTTAGATTTAAAATTTTCAGCAATATCGTTGTACTTACAATTCCCGAATTTAATTACTAGATTTACATACTTCTCGTCGAACAAATAATTTAACCACTAATCCAAGCTCACATAACTAACTGGAAATAAGTCGTCTTTGGTGCAAAAATGATTTTCTTTTTATTCAGTGAATTCTAAAAAAATTTTGGAAAATTCCCCTCTTATTTTGAAAGTCCTGGATACAGATATGCGTGCTTTTTTGGGGAAAAATTCGGAAAACGGAAAAAATTATAGGCTCTTCCCCATTTGGGGAAGAAAATTTTTTCGGATACAGAAAAGATGCATTTTGGTGCATTTTAGAAGGTTAGGTCATAATCTGAAAATTTTATAACCGGCGCGAACTTTAATTATATTTAATTAATTTTACTTAGCTCAGGCGCGGCTTTTAGCATGTCTGCTTTCATTTATCACTTAATCTATAGTACATAGTTTTCATCATCTTAAACGTATTATCTCATGTTTTAATTGGTAATCAATTATTTTATCATGATATTTAATGAAGATTCATATTTTTTCCTTGATGCAGTTTTTGAGAAAGATCTGTACGTCAAATATTTAAGATTTTTGATGCGATTATTTCATTGCTAACGTAAAATCAATTCAAAAGCTTCATGGAAGTATCTTTCGGAAATTTATACCACTCCCCTTTTACCACTGTTTTCTCTCCTCTTACCACTGTTTTTTAGCGCAGCGCTAATAAAACATCGGCCGCGCTAATGAAAAATTTAAATTTTTATTTCAGAATTCACTATGATAAATTTGGCTTGGTACTTTTGAAGAATTTTTCTTTTTAAAGGATGCTGTTAACGTTGATTGTGCTATACGATAAAATGATTATGTATCTTATAATCATCATTTTTTCCCTCGAAGATTTTTTCCACATGAGAACCGAACCTAAAATTTTTTTCCTCATTAAGTTGACCACGCCGGAAAATTTTGAGATTTTGACCTTTTAAAGTCCACCAAAATACATCTTTTGGTTTTTAATTCCCAAAAATTTTTTCCACAATGAGTACCATCTCCAATATTTTTTCCTCATTTCCAAATTTTTTTCCGCAAAAGACCCCATTTGAGAAACAAAACGGTGCATATAATATCCTGAAATGAAAAGTGTTCTCTTGGTTTAAAATGAGTTTACAATAACACATTCTCAATAAAGCTTAATACAATAACTACTAGCTTGTCGGCTAATGTTAAAAAAAGGAATTACTGCGCGCTAATAAAATTTTTTTGCGCTAATGAAGTCACACTGCCATTAGCGGCACCACTAATGTGTGTGCTGCTAAAAAACACTGCCTTCTACTCATATATTTTCGACCAATTCATGAGAGTTTACATACAATAAACATGCATGGCAAGAATTTTCCGAGGGAGGGTCCTTGGCGTAACGTGTAATTGGGGGGGTGGAAGTGCTATGGGAACCCCCCCCCCCCCAGAAATCGTCGACCATATGGCTAGCCATTGGGCGACTGCCCCCCCCCCAGGATTTTTCAATTGTATGGCTAGCCATATGGTAGCCGCTGGAACCCCCATACTTTTGGTCGGAAAAATACTTGAAAATATTAATTTTTTTAAGAAAAATGTCAATTTTTGGACAAAAATGGTCAAAAACGTCTATTTTCTCGGCGCTTCGCCCCACGAATACATTTTTTCGGTCTTTTTAGAAAAAAATTACTATTTTTTTGAACTATTTTTTGGACTTTTTTCTTGAAGAAATCGAATTTTTTAACTCAGAGACCCCTCCCTCCAAAATTTTGAGAATTACTGACCCCCAACCCCAAAAAAGTGGCCCGACCTCCCCCCCTTCCAGATCTCGGGGTTCCGTTACATGTATAGGTATTTTTATCCAGAAAGTAGGGGGGGGGGTGGGGTGAGCAAAAAAACAAAAAAAATTCTGAAAGCTTGCTTTTCATATAAAATATGCACAAAAATAATAAAAAAAGCTATCTTGAAAAAAGTTCAGGGGGGTGTTTGATGATTTTTTTGAGCCAGGGGGTGGCCAGGGTCTCAGGTAGGAGGTTTACCCCCTACCTTCTATCAGGGTTTTTTTCCGCACGCCTTCATCCGCACCGTGCGGAAATGACCCAAAATTTTTTCCGCACACGAAAATTTTTTCCGTTCGAAGTTTAGATCATTTGAAAAATGTGTGAAATGAGCGAAAATTATAGATTGCTAAGAAAATAATGTAAAGTATCTGTTTTTCTAGCTCAAAAACATTATTTTAGCGTGATTAAACAAAATTAATAGTTGCTGCTGTCATTTCTGTGATTAAAGCCGATGATTTATAGATTTCAATCGATTTTCCAACAGGAAAAATTTGAAATTTTTGAGTTTGATCGAAGTCTAATCTACAAGCATTGTGGAAAAAATTTTCCAGCAAACTATCCAAGAACATAATGACTTTGAATTACATGAGAAATTGACGGTTAAGTCCTCTATGATGACAAGTGAGAGTTCAAAAAAGGTATTGATCTTTCCTGCCTGAAACGTCGGAAAATTTTTTTGGGTATTGACATGAAAATCAATTTTCCAACCACTTATTTGAAGAATTAGATTCGAATTTTCTGTTCAAAAGTCGTAATTTCTAGAATTTTATGTTTGAAAAATTTTAAAACCATTATTTTATTCACACACTCTCATGAACTTGGCCGAAAAGATATGAGTAAGAAGTTCGGAAAACTACTTCCATGAAGCTTTTGGATTGATTTTACGTTAAAAAAGGAATAATCGCTTCAAAAAGTTTAGCGACTTGACATATTGATCTTTCTCAAAAAATGTGTCAAGGGAAAAATGTGAATCTTCATTAAATATCAAGATGAAGTATTGAAGATTACCAATTAAAACATGAGATAATACGTTCAAGATGATTAAAACTATCAAAGATTAAATGATAAATGAAGGTAGACATGTTAGAAGCAGCGCCTGAGCTAGGAAATAAATAATAATGCTTATTTGAGTTAGAACCGGCGCGAAGCGCCGGAAAATTTTGAGATTATGACCTTCGAAAATGCACCAAAATGCATCTTTTCTGTATCCGATATGATCAAACGCATGACTCAAAAAATTCTGACAAGCCATTTTGGCTTGTTGAACTAAAATTCTACAAGCCATTTTGTCAGTCCAACAAGCCATGGCTTGTAAAAGGCTAAAAAAACTATGCATACCTCTACTCTCTAGTCTACACATTATACGGGATACAAAACGGGTACCCGAATTACCCAGGTAATGGTTTTCATTTTGTACCCGGGTAGTTCGGGTACCCGGTGTCAAGCTCCAGTGAAGATCAATATTAAATCTCAATTTTCAACAAAATCCGAACCTAATATTGAAGATAACTAATTGATGAATGGGATGAGGAACTTCAAATCATGAAAACCATGCACACTTAACTTCCGATGCGTCACACCAGAGAATTTTTGAACAAAGGAGCTACTGAAATGTTGGAAAATGTATTCTAGGGATAATTTGTAATACTTTCGGTTTAGATTTTTCCTAGAAAAATGATGGTAGGTAAATAAATGTGTGGAGAAATCTGGGAAAAATCAGCAAATTCGTATAAAAATTCCAATTCACACTACAAAGTGACGAGTTTTACTCACTCTAGCAGAGACATATAAGATTGATGGAAACAATCAGGGACAACCGAGAAATCAAAGTAAACTTCTTTTTGGCTGCGCTTCAGCTAAATTGTAGTTAATATTATAAATTATTTTCTTTGCCGGCGCGGAGCGCCGGAAAAATTTGAGATTTTGACCATCTAAATTGCACCAAAATGCACCTTTTATGCCAGCAGTAGAAACGCCCAAAAAAATTTCCGTTCTGTGCGGAAAATGCCCAAAAATTTTTCCGCACAGCCCAAAAAAAGTCCGCACTGTGCGGAAAAAACCCTGTCTTCTATATGCATGTATGGTTTACAAATAAATTACCGATTTTGAACTTTGTCTAATAAAATTCTAGAAATTACGACTTTTGAACACAAAATTCGAATCTAATTCTTGAAATAAATGCTCGGAAAATTGATTTTCCAGCGTCGCAGAACATCAATATCCAAAAATATTTTCCGGTGCTCCGTGCCGGAAACATTAACATTTTTTTGGGCTCTTCTCACTTGTCACCATAGAAGACTTTACCATCGATTTCTCATGTAATTCAAAGTCATCATGCTCTTGGATAGTTTGCTGTGAAATTAGTTCCACAGTGCTTGTATAGATTAGGCTTTAAACTCGAAAATTTCAATTTTTTGCTCAATTTGAATGAATTAATGGCATTTAGATACCAGAAGGCTTGAAAAATCTCAGAAACAAGGGCCTCGTTAAATGTATGAGAATAAGCCTAACCCCCCGCCCGGAAGATCAAGTGGACACCACTGTTTTTTTTGTACAACACCCCTTTGTACTTGTACAAAGATTGAAGTCAAAAGTCTTTGTACATTTTAATTTTTCTTTGTACAAAAAAATTTTCGTTTCGTAAATACTTTTTAGTAATCCTGATAGTATCAGTCAGTTCCATAATCACTCTCTACATAGCATCGAAAGAGAAAAAATTTTATTACCTCAATCAGGTACAACAACTAACAAAAAACCAGACTGACTACTACTATTAATTCAGTCAAAATTCAAAAATCAATAAAATTTTCATCACTTTCGGATGACTCTGCTGAGTCTGATTGACTCGATCTGACCATGCTGCTCTCAAACCCACGCTTTTGTTTTTTGACCGGTAATCCAACATTGTAGCGGCCACGTTCAGATGCATCGAGCCACTCCTGATATGCACCCGCCAATGCAGCTTTGTCGTATGAGTCCTCAACAAGTTTCAGTCTCATTAACATGTCAAGCATTTTGACCTTCAAACGAGAAAGCTACTTTGTCTTGATTCTGTGAGCAACGCTGGAAAAAATATATCCTATGGTTGATTGGTTGTTTAATTGAAACTTTGGATACATAGAAACGTGTATGATGTATGTATTAGCTTTATTGAGTTTACCTAAATCCTCTTTCTACAACAGCGTTTTGGCCATTAAAAGTGAGCAGAGTGATGCACATTTTTGAGAGATTGGGATACAACTCAACTTTAGACGCTCCCAAACGACAAACTTCCAACCATCTGTTTTCGACGTCATATTTAGCTGCAGCAGGAAATAGATGCAGCCTCTGGAAAAAAATAATTTCTCCGTGATTTTTTATTTGATTTAGTTTTCACATGCAAAATTACCTTAAACAATTCCCACTCTTCTGCAATAGCCTCTTTTTCGATAGCCAAGACGTCTTGGTAGATTTCAGTCAATTTTTCCAGCTCTGCTACGCCGTAGTTCGTTCTATCTTGCAAAGTAAATTTGACCATTTCGGACTTTGGTATGAAAATCGTGAACA
This sequence comes from Romanomermis culicivorax, assembly GCA_963922205.1. NCBI lineage: Eukaryota > Metazoa > Nematoda > Enoplea > Mermithida > Mermithidae > Romanomermis > Romanomermis culicivorax. Next base: position 1,157,748 of record CAWUHX010000086.1, read on the forward strand.
TTTCAAGAATCGGGTTCTTTTTTTGCAATAGTCTATGACGCATTCGGCTTGAAATTTTTTGTACCAGATCTGAAAAAACATAAATTATATGCATGATAACATCAATTTAAATAATGTTGAAACATCGCCAGTCAGCACCTTTAGTGGCAGTCTGAACCCGGTCAACTTCTTCTTTTGTGATGGTACTTGCTTTGATCAGATCATTTTCCAGCAGCACCGAGTATTCACCCTCTTTACCATCTGAAATGAGTATGAATGTAAACAGGTCTGGTTGGACTATATGAGTTCTGTCATAAATTAATTGTTGTAGTCATAAATACAACATCTTATTTCTTCCTCCTACTGATTAAACAGTCGATCAGTCTTTGAGCATTGGCTCCATTTTGAAATGATCCATTGATATATCGATGAATTATAGGTACTGGAATTTCATAAGGATGCAGCACATCCTTCTGTAGAAGCAGTCCCAGTTTGTTCAGTGGATCGAGAACGTCGAGCAGGTGAAATAGTGACAGCGCATAAGAAAAGTTGGCTACCCGCTTCTTCAATCCCTAAATTCATAATATACGTGTTGCAAATTTTTAATTCATTTTATCTGATCATAACATATTACTTTGAGTTGAGAAAATTCGTGTTCGTCTTTGCTATTCAGAAAAGTGAGTAGAGGAACACACATTCTGACTAAAACTTTATTGACTTGGAAACGGGACAGCCACCTAAAGATCAAGGTTTTGATTGATTGATAACATATTTATTTATGTTTTAAAGTATTTTCAATAAGTTAGCTTGCCGTATTTCGAAAATGCGACGGGGAGTTATGTAAACCATTTCCAATGCCTCACATAGTTCTTCAATCTCGTTTCTGACTCGTTGTGTCGACACAAACGTAATGAGTTCTTTTGTTTTCTTCTCCATAGCGCAAAAATGATCAGATCGATTTTCCTAAATATAGGTGTAGAAAATGAATAATTAGGTGTTATTATAAAACATTTATTTACTAATATATTATTACGATTACTCTAAGGCTAATACTGCTTCTCTCTCTACTATACAACTATTAACTCAACTTTCTTAATATACTACCTTCAACACATCTTTCATGGCAAGCGCTTCCCTGTGGGCAGCACAATGAAATCCCACCAAATGTGGAATTCCAGATTGGCGCAAACGTTGGGTGACACCATTTTTTGATCCTAACATTACAGAAGCACCATCCGTTGTCAGAGAGATCATTTTTTTGCTGTTGATGCAGTTGTGGTTCATAAACGACATCAACAAATTCGTCAAAGTTTCTGCGTCAGTTTTTTTAACACAAAGTAGTGTCAAAAATTGGGTGCCTGTTTCGCCTTTAACCAAGTCCCATTGAGTGATATAAACCGCCATATGATTTTCTTCCGAAATATCAGTAGATTCATCGATGTGAAGCATGAAGCACAAGTCTTTACAAATTTGACGAATTTGCTCACAAAACGCATCACGATTTATAGCTTTCATCAACTCGTACGTTGAGAAATTTGAATAGTGGGATCTGCTGATAATATTGACCGATGCTATGTCACCAAAAAAATTTAGCAGTTGGTGAATACTCGTCGATGTCGAAATTGGCAGATCATTTTGAACAACATAGAGCACTTTGCGCATGACCCCAATAACTTGTTGACCGGCTTGTTCACGGGCTATTTGAACTGCACTCCGTATAACTCCTTTGGGCCGACCTGAATGAAAAATATTTTATTACAATACTGATAAAAATAATCAATTTTTTTCGTCAAGTTATTTATTCAACTCTCATTTTGATACCTTTTATCCCATCAATGGCTCTAGAGTGGTCCTTGTCTTTCCTTTCATGATAACGAAATGCGTCGATGCGCCAATTGGGTAAGATTTTAGCACTGGCCCATTGTGATTGAACTTTCTCATCTCGACTATATCGGCACACAACTTTCTTTTCTCTTTCTGACACGAGCTCAAGCCATGGAAATAAACGCAACCAGGTTCGGCTGAACCCATAATTTCTGCTGCTCTTCCTCGTTGAAATAGTTGCTGACTCATCGATTTCATCTTCAGCCAAGCTACTGCTGCTTAAATTACTTTGTTGAGAGGGTGGTGGTGGTACTGCTTTGTTAAAGAAATTATCGATTGATATTTGTGCCATTACATAATACAGCTACGTGCCTGCATGAAAAAAAATAGCTCGAGACTGACGTACATCGTTCCTCCTGGAGAAAAAAATCTTTGTACATGTACAAAGATTGTCAAAATTTTTCTTTGTACAAGGGAAAAAATCTTTGTAGAGTACAAAAAAAACACTGGTGGACACTATGAGATGGGTGTGTACCGGACGCCTTTTGTGTCGTTTGCCACTAATGTCCCTGCAGAAAAAACTGCCGCACTGCTTTTTTCGCCAGATCGGTATTTTTGGCGGAAAAATCTGGAAATATAAAAAAATGAGGGATTTCTTAGTCAGAAAGATTCCGGTTCATTCCAGAAGGTCAAAACTCAAAACCTCAAAATTTTTTGGTGCCTCCTTGCGTCACTATTTTTTTCGCGGAAACCCCTTGGTCGTTTGGCGAAAGAGGTCGAATTTTTTTTGCCATTTTAGTCATGTCGTTTTTTTTGCTTAAAAATGCTACAATTCGTTTTATTTATCTATTTTTGAGCTTTTCTGGACATATTCATGCTTTCTCAATCAGTAATCTGCCAAAATTAAGAAAAAAACAATTTTTTTTTGACTGGGTCAGAATCATTTTTCATGTAGTCAGACCAAATGCCAAAAATTATATTGAAAGCATGCGACTAAATTTAAGCAAGCTACCAAAAAGTTTGATTTTTCAACCAGCAATATCTGATTCAAACTGACGGTGTTTCAATCATTTCTCGAATACAAAGAAGTTTTTTTCTCAAAATTCAAAGATTTGTAAAGACCGCATAAAAATTCTGTGAAAAAATAAAAAACATCTTGATTTTGGTCAAATACTTAGACGTAATATCAAAAATAAACGGATTGAACTACGAGATGAGACATCCAAAGTGGTAACAAATAATTGAATATCAACTTGTTAATTAGACGAGACATGCTTACGGTCGCCCTCCAGCTGAATTATATTAAGCAATGATCAGGATAATCATAACCGTCGCGAAGCGCCGGGGAAAGTTAGGTGTTTTGACCGTTTAAAATGCACCTAACCTTCTTGAAAATCCCGAATTTTTTTCGCCATTTGGCGGAAGAGCCCAAATTTTTTTCGCGTTTCGAGATTTTTTTCGCTAAAAACACCGATTTGGCCAAAAAATTCCTAGATTAGTTTTCAGCATCTTAAATTTGTCTTCCATTTTGTAGTCAGTTATGTGTAAATATTTTCGATATTCCAATGTTGTTTGAAAATGAATATTTTCCCTCTTATAGCGTTACTATGATGAAGACAAATGTGTGTTGCCAATTTTTGTAACTTTACTAATCTTAGTTTGAGTTCAAAGACATCATGGACGTAGTTTTCGGAAATTTTAAATTTTGATCTGCAGCTTTTCTAAGTTGAGTAAGAGTAATTTTTTTAAGTTGTAGAATAAAATATATAAAAACATGTTATGCTTTTGAACAGAAGCTTTTTTCTTGAATACATATGTTATTGGGAAATTTTAGAATGAAACCTTGCACCAGAAAGATTCATCTGTTTCCAGCAATGACTCTTTACTTGTACATGTAGCTTCAGAGAGAGTAGAAACTTTAATGGAAATTGGGCTTCAACTTCGAAAAAATAAGCTCCAAAAGTCCGAAATAAAGTATTTCTGAATGACTTGAAGAAAATGGGAAAGCGGAAAACAATAAGATTGGAGCAAATGGAACTCACTACAACATATTGTACATCATTTCAAAACTGTCGTTCGTCGGTATCATTTCCACACTCCAATCCGCGTATGTACATTACGTGTATGAATATTCAATGTATGTATACATTTTGAAAGTATGTCATCAGCTCAGTATGTAGGAAGTGCAAGTCGTATTCTGATCCAGTTCACCATAACGTGCTACAGTAGCATTTTGATCCACAAATTTGATTACTCGTTTTAATTTAGCTCAAAATCCGTGCTTGAAGAACAATGACACACTGTTGGGTTTTAATTAACTCTCTTCTCTTTTAATTTCAGGAGAAACCGAGTGGTGAATTCGTTGTTTAAATTCAATTCAATGTCCGACGATGATGACTCCTGTAGTTTGGCCAGCATTAAAGTTCAGAAGAGACCCAGCACGATAAATCGCGTGCGACGGAACTCCAAAGGCGAAACGCCTTTACACGTGGCCTGTATTCGCAATGATGTGAAACGCGTTTGCCAACTTCTAGAAGAGGTTAAAATTTTGCGTTCTATTCAAATTATACGCTCGAAAAAATGCAAAAAAAATGTGAAACTGTTGCATAATTACCGAGGCAGCGGATACAATGCAATTTTTCTGTCAGCAACTTTCATATTTTATATGGCAGTAGAAATATCGGGATTTTGGCTTCGAGTTTGATCTGAATTTATCATTTTCTCATGAAGCTTTTCCATATAGGGACATCCTGTCAACGTCGCCGACAATTTAAATTGGCGCCCGTTGCACGAAGCGTGCAATTACGGTCACTTCGAAATCGTCGAGCTCCTTTTAACGCGTCAAGACTTGGAAATAGACGCCGCTGGCGGCGACGAAAAATTGACGCCGATTATGGATGCGGCTTTCAATGGTAGTACTCTGCGTTGATACCACTGCT